>JASDQU010100944.1:411553-429285 GCA_032191745.1 Picea mariana | reverse complement strand
TTACCCTTTCCCTCCCTCACTATCTCTTAATATCTTCCCCTCTCTCCCTCCCACTCTCCTCTCTCTCTCTCTGCCCTCTTCTCTCTTCCCCTGTCTCTACCTTCATACCTCCCTTTCTATGTCTCTCCCTCCCTACCCCCCTCTCTCTCTCTTTCTCTCTCTCTCTCTCACCCACTCGCTCCCTCTCTCTCTATCCCTATCTTTGTATCCCCACCCCTCCCACTATTCCTCTTTACCCCCTCTCTCTCTTCCCCTCTCTTCCCTCCATATATCCTTCCCTCCCCCCTCTCCCTCTCTCATCACTCCCCCTCTCCCTCTTTATGTCTCTCCCCCCTCCCTCTCTTTCCTTTCCTCCCTCCCTTTATGACTCTCTCTCTATCCCACTGTTGGCAGCCAATTCAATTTTTTCCATTGCCCTAAAAGATGCCTACACCTATCTCTCCTGAACTTCAAATTTCCATCGCATTTTGCAAATAGACGATATTTTCATTTCATGCGACACTTGCAAATTGGTCGATTTAGTTTTCACGACTGAAAGCGTGAAAACTCCTCTATCATTTTTTAAACTGTCATAGTTTTTTTTATCGATATTTTGAGTGGCACTTTACCTTTGGTTTATCATGTGGCTGAAAAGATTCTTCAAACTATGCCTATTCAGACGTTTTTACTTTGACTGCGCATTTTGATTTTATTAAATTGATAAGGCATTGAGCATATGGAGACTTGCCTAGTCATTAATTTACATATGGGTCATGGTTTATTTTTGTTTTTATGTATGTAATGTGATTCTTATTTTTATGAGCTCATGGCTTATCGATTTCATGAAATCAATTGTCACCATGTTTTTAAAACCTTTGATCAAAATGTTTGATTATGCAATGGCGCGATTGGTTAAACATTTGGGTTTTGATTTAATTGTTTGAATTATTACAATGGCGCATATTTAACTTTGGGTTTGATTTTATATTGAACATTCATGGTTTCAAACAATACATAGGAGCATTGACATATCATCCACCATTTAATTCTTGGGTTGGCTGAATATTATGGTTTGAATGATGTTATGATTGATTGAACAACGTTGTACTTTCCCATTACTATGAGGCATGGAGGTGATAATCCCACCACCCTCGCACGCGCACATTAATTTGTTTCCCCTTTCATCGTTTGCAGCTGTTAGCCCAAACCATTTTCTGCTCCTGTGTATTGTTGTGTTCAATCTAAACCCTACCATGCGCCCGCACCATGGCCCTGGTCGTGAGGGCTGAACCCAATGGTGGCCAGGAATTGTTGATGTTCGACGGTGCTTACAGTGACCTTGAAGAATTTGGATGGCTCCCGTTCATACAGAAGTATGATGGTTTTAACCCTTGCGTGGCTCGACAATTCACATTAACCTTTCATGGATGCCGAGCCAAGGTTGGGGATGTGCAATTAGAAATTGACGAGCAGTTTCTCAGTTTAGCTACCGGTCTGCCTGCTACTGGATAGAAATGGTCGAAAAATTGCAAAGTGGAAGATGTACCGTGGAGATTKCTCTTCCAGTCACGAAGGGTAAGCTCATGTGACAAAGGTTTGCCTGCAAATATGCTCAAGCAACGTTGGCATGACTTGCTGATGATAACCAAGCAATTTATCACCTGCGAGGGCCGGTATGGTTTCGTTTKCTTGTACCACCTTCGGCTACTTATGGTTTTCATGGGATATGAGATTAATATGCCTTATTACTTGCATAGGAGTCTGTTCAAAATGTCTAAAAGATATAAATGGAACCAAGCCGATAGCAGCCTTTTTCACTTTGGGTTAATTAAAATGCTTGTGGTTTGTCATTTGGGGTTACGTCGAGACTCTTGGAATGATTTTCTTATTCGAAATAATTTTGAAGATTCAAACCCACCACAAGTTGAAAAACTTGTGGTGAGCGAGAGAAAGTCTCTACCCTCTGTGCCTTACAGTGCTCTGTTACCTAAACCCCTACCCGACTCGCCTATTGACCTAACCAACTCTTTCACCAAGGATGTGGAAAATGATAAACCCATGGTTAAAAGGTCTAAATCCAAACCTATTGTGAATTCTAAAGGCAAAAAGAATGCCCGATTAATCTCTCACATGGCAAGAAACAAACCGAGACCTCCTGTCAACCCTGACCCTATCATGGTGAGTGAAGATTCTGACTCGGAGGTGGAACGTTACATGGCAAGTGAGTATCCCTATTTAGAAGGTCTATCTGACAAACCCTCATACGACTTTGTCAAGAACCTACCACCTTGCTTGCGAAGTGATCCTGATTACCCCGACATTAAAATGCCTCATGAAACCCCCGGTGACTCATCGAAACCCCCTTCTACTCTATCTCAACCAGCTGCTCAACCATGTGATCAGTGTGGCTCGTGGTTAGAAAGGTATTACCTTGATGTGCCAATGCTACAGTCTAGAATTCATGCTCTGGAGGATCAAGTTGCAATGCTCACCAGTCAAAAGGATAAATCGACAGTCACCGATAAGAAACTGCGAACAACAGGCTCTATTTTGTTTAAGAATGTTTAGTCGGCTACAACGATCGTCAATTCAAAATTGGCATATCTCGAGCAGCCTCACTGGTATGACTATCACCTGTTTATATGACAAACTCTTAGCTCTGTTTATAGTGTGGATTTGCTTTGACACATAAGCATGCACTATATGCATAGTTCTGTTTTGATTAATCGAATTTCGTTTCCCGGATTAGCTTTGATTGGATTTAGCTTTGATTCGATTAATCGTGGTATGGATTTGATTGTTTCAATTTGGCTTGAACTGAATACTCTGTTTCTTATTGAAGTTGTTAATATATTTTCTAAACACAGGCTATTTCTGGTATTTCAATTTTAGACATAGTCAATGTTTCGATTCGAATTGATTATATTCTATATGATATGGTTGGCAATAATGGGTAACTATTATGATTTTATATTCCATGTCTTCGTTGACTGATTCGAATACCATTATGTTAATGCATAACCAAAATTGTGAATAAATATGAATCACAAATGTTATACTCAAGCAATCAATTCACATTGTTTTGTTTGACCGTGTTATCTGTTCGATTCATATTGCAACAAATATATTGTTTAATATTGGGGAACAAAAGTAATTATGCCCAGGATTACGATTTGTTTCTATATTTGACTCAGTCACGATTCGATTCGATTTTTGCCCAGTTTACGATTATCACCTCTGTTGATTTGATGATGGTTGTGATTACTATTTTTGGTCCTGTCTGTTGACTGTGTAACGCTCAGCGATTGGAGTCTATGGAAAAGTTTGGTTGATGTTGTTATGCATGTTTCATTTTGACTGTAATCGTAACAACCTTTCCATATTGGCATTTGATTAAAACAATATAAATCTTATGCACATTGTTACAGTCGTAACAAATTGATTATGATTGTGTTCGATTATGATTGTATCTTATACGATATGATTCACTATTAATTTCATTTGGATATGAAACAGTTTGGTTACTATTTGACCTGATTTGATGGCAACTAAAAAAACAGAGCATTCTTACCCTGTTTCGATTGCATCTCTTTCGATTTTGTTTAATTTGAATGATAAATTTACTTGAACCATTAGTGATTCGTTTTTTGAAAGAAAATTAAATTGGATTATTTTAAAAAATATTTCGTTTGATCTCTATCTGATCCTGTATGCTATTTTAGACTAGCTATAGAATCAGATGATTCTGTAGCTAAGTTTGTAGGATCAATTTTTTATTGTTTTATTGAGGACATGTCTTTCTAATTGGTTATTTTTGGTCTATTGCAGATCAATTCGAAATGGCAGTGGCTTTAATGAGCATTTAGGGGATATTTCAAAGATTTCACTTGCATTTTGATTTCCCAGTTTAAGTTGATTTTGGGATATTTCCCAGATTATGTAAAACAATTTGATATTATCCACAAGGAGGTTTTACCCTGTGGAGAGACTTATATATACTTATGATTTTTGTAATAATGAGATCCTCATTCGCGGGAGAACAAGGGTATGAAGTTTTAATACAGACTGAAGCAGAATTTGGTGTTTTGTCACAGTTTTAGCTTCTCATTATATCAATATTTTGTTTCATGTTGTGTATATCAATTTGTTTATGGTTTATGACTACTTTAACTATCTAGATCATGTGCAAATGATATAATTTTAATCACTATAATCCATATCTGGTTTCTTCCAATTGTATAAAAGACATAACAATTGTTTAGTTCAGTTTGTGAATGACAGGTTTATCTTCTTCATAAGTTGAATTAGTAAATATAAGTTTTTTCATAACAGGTTTCCCTTATTGCAGAGATTTATAATCATAAGATTGTTATGATTTTTTATGTCTTGTTTGTCCTGTAAACACTCAAAGAGCAGCGTAGCCGATCGTTTATGAAAAGGTTATGGACTAACCGGTGCGAGTTTCCTTCCTCCGACCAGCTTCAGAGTTATCACACACAGGACAAATTAAGAGCACTTCCAGGTCAGTTAATCTTTTTCTTTGTTGTTTTCATTAAGTAGTTTAGTTTAGATATTATTTTAATTAGATTTATATTAGATTGTTTAATTTCAGTAAATATATTAGATCGTTTAATTTCAGTAGTGTTATTTCTTTTTCATATAATATAAAAAACCAAAAAACATATCTTGCTGTCTTAGGGCAGAAAACACATGAGTTTTGCAGGTTTGAATTAAATCTGTAGGTTGTTTGTAGTGTACATTTGTGAATAAGTAATATTGTAGCTGGTAATTAGATAGTTGATTTGAGTTATTATAATAGTAATTAGTAGATTGTATATAATAGTTAGAATAGTTATATTTAGTTTTAGTTTAATTTAGTAGTTTGTTTTAATTAGATTAGTGAGTTAGTTAGTTTGTTTTAGTTAATTTGTTTTATTAGTTTTAGTTAGTTTAGTTTCTTTTAGTTAGTTTAGTTTCTTATATTTAGTTTTAGCTAGTTTAGTTGTTTTATTTGTTTTAGTTATATTAGTTAGTTTAGATTAGTTTTCTCTTTGGTTTTCTTAAAAGACCTTAGGGAGGGCAACGGAGCCGTTAAACTCGTCAGGGTGGTTCATTCCAAACGGCTTGGGTTATTTAGACAACTCCAGACTGGTTCCACTCTCTCAATTGACAGACGAACAATTTCACCTGTCAACAAATGGCGCTAGAAGGAGGGCCTGAACTTAATTAATGGCACGAGGCAGTCGCAAGACTCCTACTCCACCTAATCGCACACCTATAGTGACTAGAATTCGTTCACAAGATAATATCCCCCCTCAAACAACAACTTCTTCAACTGAAGATCCATAGATCACAGTTGAGCCAGCAACCCCTAATCCTACAGGTGGTTATTTCCAAGAGATAGTTCGTCAATCTCTTATTAAAACACACAGTGCCTTAGCCAGTCTTAGGCAACCAAACGACCCGTGGGGTAAACCTTTGGACTTCTCTAATATCAGAGAACAGTTAGGTGATATAGACCTCACTTTGAATCCTACAGATCCAAACACAAACCGATCTGGGATACCTCCTTCACCACCTTCCTCATCTCCTTCTTCTTCTGGAGGATATTCCTCTTCTGACGAAGGCAATCCACCTTCTCAGCCTTCCACACCCAATTCCCCAATGGCAAATCAGAACAACCCTGCTAGACCCTGGTTGGACCAGGATGTTGTAGCTGTGCCTAGAGCCCAACACCCTTTACCTAAACACCTAGAGAAATGGCTTCCCAAGTTTGATCCCGATTCAAAACAGATAGCTGAAGATCATATAAAAAAATTTATGTTAGCCATCAGACTCCGTAATGTTGAACATGAAGACGTTGTCTGTAGGTTGTTCCCTTACACCTTTGAGGGTAATGCGTCCACTTGGTACTTTTCCCAATAGCCCCATACCATAGTGTCTTGGGAAAAGTTTGAGTCATTCTTTTTGGAAAAATTCGGAGATGGTAAACCTCTGGAAGTCTTATTCATGGATCTTTCAAGCTTAAAAATGAACCCGAAAGAAAAAGTTAAATATTTTAATCAAAGATTCTTAACGCTAAAAAATCGAATCTCTGCAGATTCTATGCCCGCTGAGAGTCTTGTAATAGCTTACTACACTAAAGCTCTACATCAAAGTATAACTATTTGGGTTAAAAGATCTAAAAAGGCCACATTGTTAGAAGCCTTTGAAGAAGCTACTTAGATTGAAAAAGACATACTTAGCCTTAAGGACTCTTCTACCAATGAAACTGAGACTATTTCTTCTTCCAAAAAGAAGATTGAAATTCTCACCAGACCTACACAAAACAAAACGCAACCCAAAAACTCTGATTTGGAAAATTTAACCAAAGTTGTACAAAAATTGTCTAATCAAGTTATAGATTTAAAAAGGTCGACTGAAAAATCCTCTTCAAGTAAAGGACCCTACAAACCTCCTTTCCGAAATCCTTTTCCCACCAACCGGCCTAATCCAAACCCTAATGTCTTGAACCTAGAAAGTTTGCAAAGCGCTCTCCAGACAATTCTAGGAGCCCAGGATGACTTAATGCCTCCTGAAATCCCTCAAGAGGAAGTCGAGCAGGAAACAAATCAAGAAGATGAGTCTTCTCCAAACATCTTTGGACACTTCTCAGATAGTATCTTTCAAGCTAACTTTGAGACTGTTCACCCTTACAACACTAGGAGTAAGACAACAAATAAACCTCCTGTCGAAAACACTACAACTTTACCTCCAAAGCCATCTAAATCAGTAGAAATTAAACAAAGTAATGCTATCCCTAAATTAGATTATGATGTTGTTGAATATCTTAAAAAATTACGGGCTAACATTTCTATTTATGAGTTGTTGAAATTTCCATTTTTGTTACAAAAGATGTTGCAAAATATTTCAGATAATGGCAAGAATGGTAACTCAAATGGTAATAAAGTTGTACAAAGCAAAGCTCCGCAGAAGACTTCCACAAAAAGTAATCTTGATCCTCAAGATAAAGGAAGCCTTCCTGTACCACCTGTAAATAATGTAAATAATGTAAATAACACAAGTAATGTAGATAAAGTAGCATTAGAAACCGCGAGTAAGAAACCACAAGCTACAACTCTAAGTACTCGCAAGAATGTACCTCCTTTTCTTTTAACTTTCAAAATCTTCAACAAAAATGTGCATAATTGTATGGTTGACTCGGGAGCATCATCAAATGTGATGCCTTGGTCTGTCTGCCAAAAGATTAATGCTGAAGTAGAACCATCTTCTTTGAAAATCATACAACTTGATCGAACAGATGTTAAAGTTATAGGCGAACTAAAAAATATATTGATTAGATTATCGTCTAACCCAAAGGTTCATCAGGTTATTGATATAATTGTGGTGGATATTCTGGAAGTGTATGGTCTGTTTTTAAGCAGGGATTGGTCAGAGAAGCTACATGGTTACTTCGCAACGGACTGGTCTCACTTATGGCTTCCAGAGAATGGTAAGCCCAACAAGATCAGGGTGAATCGTGAGTGTTACCTCAAGTTCACGGTAACAAACTTGAATGACCCTAATGAACCATACACACCTTCTGCTGATTCACCTGAAGTCCAAGGTATGGACACCTTCTTCAGAAATTTCATGGTTGAAGCCTCACCTATCAACAATCCTGAACAGCAGTCTGAGATCATAGCATATGTGCAACCAACAGATCTCATGCAACAGTCTCATGAACCCAATGGAAATCAAATTTGGTATTCATATTTCGATGGTTCCAAGTCTAAAGAAGGAGCTGGTGCATGCTGCATCATTATCGATCTGGCAGGTAATAAAACATTATTGGCTTGTAGGCTAGAATTTGAATGTACTAACAATACTGCAGAATATGAAGCTTTATTGCAAGGTCTCAGAAAAGCCTTGGACATGCACATTCAAAATTTGGTTGTATTCAGTGACTCTGAGATAGTGGTTAGACAGGTGAGAGATTTTATACACTGTCTTTCCCCGCATCTCAAATGTTATCAGTCTGAGGTATGGAGTTTAATGAACAAATTTTCTTCTTTTAATATAAATTCCATTCCTAGATTAAATAATGCTGAAGCAGATCTACTAGCTAATGTTGCCTCTAAACTTCTTCCTGCAGAAGGCTTATCCCCAAACGCATTCTCCGTGGAGCTGTTGTTTCAACCATCGGTTCCTGACAATATCACAAACTGGAGAGTATTTGACGATGATCAGCAGATCATTGAATTTCTTTACATGGAAGAAATTTTTCAGGGCGCAGTGATAGATGAACAAACGCACATTGACAATTTGCACGACTTTACGGTAATACCTAATCYGAAATCTCCTAGAGCTCTATTGGACATGGTAAAATTCATACCCAAATCTGTTGTTAGACTAGAAAAGTTTTATGATTTTAAAGATAAATTCAAAAAGACAGTCAATTGCAAAACTAATAGTTCCTCATTGTCTTATGAAAAGATCGATTTAGGGACTAGTGAAAATCCTCAGTGTATCAACTTAGGCTTGGGATGTTCTAGACAAGAAAAAACTTCTTTTGTTAAATTATTTAAATAATTCAAAGATGTCTTTGCATGGACTTACGATGATCTTAAAACGTTCGATCCTAATATTATGCAGCATGTCATCCCAATGAAACCCCAAACTTTACCCTTCCAACAGAAACTGAGGAAAATGCATCCTAAACTAGAACTAACCGTACAAAAAGAATTGAATAAACTCCTAAGTGCTAAAATATTTTTTCCTATTAGACACACTCAATGGGTATCCAATCTCGTCCCAGTGCGAAAGAAAAATGGGGAAATTCGACTGTGTGTCGATTTCCGCAACCTCAACAAAGCGTCTGACAAAGATAATTATCCTGTCCCGCCCATGGAACAGATCCTTCAACAAGTGTCTGGTTCCGAGAGGCTATCCTTACTAGATGGTTTCTCTGGATACAACCAGGTCTTGATGTCCCCGCCAGACCAATTAAAAACTACCTTCCGTACCCCGTGGGGCACTTATGCTTATCGCAAAATGCCCTTTGGATTGATTAATGCTGGTGCTACCTTTCAGAGAGAAATGGAAATTTCTTTTAGAGGCTTAATCAATCACTCCATAGTAGTCTACTTAGATGATGTGACCATTTATTCTAAAAACAAAGACGATCATCTAGCTCACTTACGAGCCGTTCTGCTACGATGTCATAAATACGACATCTCCTTGAACCCCAAGAAGTCCATCTTTGCAGTAGAACAGGGTAAATTACTAGGGTTCATTGTGTCTAGTGATGGAATGATTATTGACCCCAAGAGGACCCAAGTCATCGCTAAACTTCCCCCACCTACCTCCAAAAAATCCATGCAGTCTTTCCTAGGCCAGATTAATTTCGTGAGAAGATTTGTCCCCAGCTTTTCCGAAATGGTCAGGCCTCTTCAAAATCTGATTAAGAAAGACACCCAATATCACTGGGGACTCACAGAAAACCAAGCTTTCAATACTATAAAGAAGGCCATAATAGACGCGACGTCTCTCATGAGCCCTGATTTCTCTCAAGACTTTACACACTATACTTTTGCCTCTGATCGTTCCTATGCCATGGTCCTAACTCAGAAGAACTCCAAGAACAACGAAGTACCCATCACCTTTATGAGCTCTGCTTTCAAAGGTGCTGAACTTAACTACCCAGCAGTCGATCGACAAGCCTACGCTGTCTTCAAGGAAGTTAAGCATTTCTGGTCATATCTTTTGAAGTCAAGGACGAAGGTCATTGTCCCCTACCCTGTCGTAAGGAACTTGTTAGTGCAAAAGGAGTTAGGAGATAAAAGAGCCAACTGGGTCACCTCCTTGCAGAAGTATGAATTAGAAATCACTCCAGCAAATATCGTGAGAGGCCAAGGGTTGCGTAAGTTGGTATTTGATTCAGAAACTAAACAACAAGAAGACAGTGATACGTCAAACCTAGAACAACGCGATCCGAGTTTGATTTGTTGTACGCAAAACCTCGTAAGTCCTTGGTACGACGATATTAGATTTTTTCTTGAACATGGATCACCACCCCATCACCTTGACCCCACCAAGAGAAGAGCATTGAGACTAAAGTCCGCCTCCTTTCATCTAGTTAATGGTATACTGTTTCATCATAATTTCAACGACGTATTGATGCGTTGTCTTTAAAAAGATGAAGCAGAGAAAGTCTTGCTTGAGTTGCATGCAGGAGAAACTGGTGGTCACTTCAATGGTGACACCACTGCCCATAAGGTTTTAAGAGCTGGTTATTACTGGCCCACTCTTTTTAGGGATGCCCATGCCTTGTGTCGTAAATGTTTCATTTGTCAGAAAGCATCAGGGCGATTGCAAAAACAAGCCTTCCCCTTGCAACCCGTCACAGTCGATTCTCCTTTCCAGCAATGGGGCCTTGATATCATAGGTCCTATTAACCCTCCATCCTCACAATAGCACAAGTATATTGTGACAGCCACTGATTACTTTACTCGATGGTCTGAAGCCACCGTGCTAAGAACTGTTAACACAAGTCAGGTGATCGCTTTTATAAACTCGAATATCATCACTCGTTTCGGTATCCCTGATTGTCTAGTCTTTGATAACGCTTCATACTTTTGTTCGCTTGAGATGAGTGAGTTCACCTTAGAGAAAGGAATAAAACTGAAGTATTCTGCTAGTTACTACCCCCAGGGCAATGGCTTAGCAGAATCGACAAATAAGAACTTGATCAAAATTATCAAGAGAAGCGTGGCTGAAAATCACAAGAATTGGCACAATTCACTGCTTAATGCATTGTGGGCTGATAGGGTAACACCCAAAGCCGCCATAGGTAACTCCCCCTTTTTTCTCGTTTATGGCAGAGAAGCCATTCTACCACCTCACTTTCTTATTCCTTCACTCCAATTGTCACAAAAAGTTCAATAAGAAGATTGTCCCCCTTTAGAAAGTCGTATTAATGCTTTGATGAAGTTAGAAGAAGTAAGAACCCAAGCTAAGCATAAGTTAGACCAACATCAACAACTGATTAAAATCTGGTTCGATTCTAATTCTACTTCTGATAGGAATTTTGAAGTAGGTGATCTCGTCTTAAAGTGGGACAAACCACACGAAGGGAAGGGTGAGCACACCAAGTTTCAAAATTTATGGCTTGGGCCATTTTTGATTGCTGAAAAGTTGGGTCCTAGTTCTTTTCGTTTACAGAATCTTGAAGGGTATCTTGACACCTATCCGGTAAATGGCCAAGCCCTGAAAAGATACTTCGCTTGATTATTACCCTTGTTTATTATGTAAATATTTCCGTTTGCTTTTTTTTTTTTCCTTTTTTTTCGTTTTTGGTTTTGATTTGATTGATCGGTTTTTTGTGTTTTTGAAACATATGCATATCTGTGCACTGAGCCATTCAGATTAAGACCATGGAAAAATTTCTTCATTGAAATCACCTCTGAAAGATTGTACGAACATCAGTGATATATTTCTGAAATTGATATTTATGTTGGAAAATTTTGTTGTTTGAAAGAAGTTTACTAATTTCAATCTCTGAGCAAAGTCTGTCATGATCATCTATTATTTTTTTACGCTGTCGCTTTTCCATAAAGGAATGACTCAAAAGGATGTCTCCCTGTCATAGCAAGTTGTTCTGTAAATAAAACATTTCTGGAGCTGGATAAAGGAGAGCATTAAAAATTCTGATGAGGTCTAAAAAATATGATAAAATATCAAGATTTTCAACGTCACCCCGCTCATCTATCCATAAAAGAAAAATGAAATTAAAATTAATAAGAGCCGTGGGAAGTGTTTGTAAACCTGCTGGGATACTGAATAGCTCTGCTAGCAGCGGTTAAATGCAAGCATGGTGCTAAGACAACTTCGTCGGGGTACTGAACACGCCTTCTGGCAGCGAAGCAATGTCGGGTACATGAAAATCTATGTAAAAAATATAAGAAACCTCTTTAAAGTCCTTTATTCTGATCTAGAACTTCTTGACAGGATACGGGTGCCCGAGTGGGTTAAATGGAAACCCTGTCGAGGCTATGGACGCCTGCTGGCAGCAGTGGCCATGCCAACAGTATTGAAGATTTTATCATTAATATCGTGACTTGCTGATCTTAAGACTGTTATTAGTTTGCATCTTTTAAAACATCGTTGGAAAAGATAGTAAATGATGATGTTTGCACAATTTTCTGGTTGTTGTCTTTGATTTGAATTTTTCTCTGCTGTCCTGATCTAAATTCATTTTCTTTTGACAGAGATAACTGCTTCTCCCAGTGTGTCGCCATTGTTGGCAGCCAATTCAATTTTTTCCATTTCCCTAAAATCCACCTACACCTATCTCTCCTGAACTTCAAATTTCCATCGCATTTTATAAATAGACGATATTTTCATTTCATGCGACACTTGCAAATTGGTCGATTTAGTTTTCACAACTGAAAGCTTGAAAAATCCTCTATCGTTTTTTAAACTGTCATAGTTTTTTTTATCGATATTTTGAGTGGCACTTTAACTTTGGTTTATCATGTGGCTGAAAATATTCTTCAAACTATGCCTATTCGGATGTTTTTACTTTGACTGTGCATTTTGATTTTATTAAACTGATAAGGCATTGAGCATATGGAGACTTGCCTAGTCATATTAATTTACATATGGGTCATGGTTTATTTTTGTTTTTATGTATGTAATGTGATCCTTATTTTTATGAGCTCATGGCTTATCGATTTCATGAAATCAATTGTCACCATGTTTTTAAAACCTTTGATCAAAATGTTTGATTATGAAATGGCGCGATTGGTTAAACATTTGGGTTTTGATTTAATGGTTCGAATTATTACAATGGCGCATATTTAACTTTGGGTTTGATTTTATATTGAATGTTCATGGTTTCAAACAATACATTGGAGCATTGACATATCATCCACCGTTTAATTCTTGGGTTGGCCGAATATTATGGTTTGAATGATGTTATGATTGATTGAACAACGCTATACTTTTCCATTACTATGCTGCATGGCGGTGATAATCCCACCACCCTCGCACACATACATTAATTTGTTTCCCCTTTCATCGTTTGCAGCTATTAGCCCAAACTGTTTTCTGCTCCTGTGTATTGTTGTGTTCAATCCAAACCCTACCATGCGCCCGCACCATGGCCCCGGTCATGAGGGATGAACCCAATGGTGGCCAGGCATTGTTGATGTTTGATGGTGCTTACAGTGACCTTGAAGAATTTGGATGGCTCCCGTTCATACAGAAGTTTGATGGTTTTAACCCTTGCGTGGCTCGATAATTCGCATTAACCTTTGATGGTTGTCGAGCCAAGGTTGGGGATGTGCAATTAGAAATTTACGAGAAGTTTCTCAGTTTAGCTACCGGTCTGCCTGCTACTGGACAGAAATGGTCGAAAAATTGCAAAGTGGAAGATGTCCCGTGGACATTGCTCTTCCAGTCACGAAGGGTAATCTCGTGTGACAAAGGTTTTCCCGAAAATATGCTCAAGCAACATTGGCACGACTTGGTGATGATAACCAACCAGTTTATCACCTGCGAGGGTCGGTATGATTTCGTTTTCTTGTACCACCTTTGGCTACTTATGGTTTTCATGGGCTATGAGCTTAATATGCCTTATTACTTGCATAGGAGTCTGTTCAAACCAAGGTTGTTATTTTGAAGATAACAACCTTTTTGAACCAAGCCGATAACAACCTTTTTCACTTTGGGTTAATTAAAATGCTTGTGGTTTGTCATTTGGGGTTACGTCGAGACTCTTGGAATGATTTTCTTATTCGCAATAATTTTGAAGATTCAAACCCACCACAGGTTGACAAACCTGTGGTGAGCGAGAGCAAGTCTGTACCCTCTGTGCCTTACAGTGCTCTGTTACCTAAACCCCTACCCGACTCGCCTATTGACCTACCCAACTCTTTCACCAAGGATGTGGAAAATGATAAACCCATGGCTAAAAGGCCTAAATCCAAACCTACTGCGAATTCTAAAGGAAAAAAGAATTCCTGATTAATCTCTCGCATGGAAAGAAACAAACCGAGACCTCCTGTCAACCCTGACCCTATCATGGCGAGTGAAGATTCTGACTCGGAGGTGGAACGTTACCTGGAAAGTGAGTATCCCTATTCAGAAGGTCTGTGTGACAAACCCTCATATGACTTTGTCAAGAACCTACCACATTGCTTGAGAAGTGATCCTGATTACCCCGGGCATTAAAATGCCTCGTGAAACCCCCGGTGACTCATCGAAACCCCCTCCTTCTCTATCTCAACTACCTGCTCCACCATGTGATCAGTGTGGCTCGTGGTTAGAAAGGTATTACCTTGATGTGCCAATGCTACAGTCCAGATTTCATGCTCTGGAGGATCAAGTTGCAATGCTCACCAGTCAAAAGGATAAACTGATAGTCACCGATAAGAAACAACGAACAACAGGCTCTATTTTGTTTAAGAATGTTGAGTCGGCTACAACTATCGTCAATTCAAAATTGGCATAGCTCGAGCAGCCTCACTGGTATGACTATCACCTGTTTATATGAAAAACTCTTAGCTCTGTTTTCAGCGTGGATTTCCTTTGACACATAAGCATGCACTATATACATAGTTTTGTTTTGATTAATCGAATTTTGTTTCCCGGATTAGCTTTGATTGGATTTAGCTTTGATTCGATTAATCGTGGTATGGATTTGATTGTTTCAATTTGGCTTGAACTGAATACTTTGTTTCTTATTGAAGTTGTTAATATCTTTTCTAAACACAGAGTGTTTCTGGTATTTCAATTTCGGACATAGTCAATGTTTCAATTCGAATTGATTATATTCTATATGATATGGTTGGCAATAATGGGTAACTGTTATGATTTTATATTCCATGTCTTCGTCGACCGATTCGAATACCATTATGTTAATGCATAACCAAAATTGCGAATAGATACGAATCATAACTTTTATACTCAAGCAATCGATTCGTATTGTTTTGTTTGATCGTGTTATCTGTTTGATTCATATTGCAACAAATATATTGTTTAATATTGGGGAACGAAAGTAATTATGCCCAGGATTACGATTTGTTTCTATATTTGAATCAGTCACAATTCGATTCGATTGTTGCCCAGTTTACGATTATCACCTCTGTTGATTTGATGATGGCTGTGATTACTATTTTTGGTCCTGTTTGTTGACTGTGTAATGCTCAGCGATCGGAGTCTATGGCAAAGTTTGGTTGATGTTGTTATGCATGTTTCATTTTGACTGTAATCGTAACAACCTTTCCATATTGGCATTTGATTAAAACAATATAAATCTTATGCACATTGTTACAGTCGTAACAAATCGATTATGATTGTGCTCGATTATGATTGTATCTTATACGATATGATTCACTATTAATTTCATTTGGATATGAAACATTTTGGTTACTATTTGACCCGATTTTATGGCAACTAAAAAAACAGAGCATTCTTACCCTGTTTCGATTGCATCTCTTTCGATTTTGTTTAATTTGAATGGTAAATTTACTTGAACCATTAGTGATTCATTTTTTGAAAGAAAATTAAATTGGATTATTTTAAAAAAGATTTCGTTTGATCTCTATCTGATCCTGTATGCTATTTTAGACTAGCTATAGAATCAAATGATTATGTAGCTAAGTCTGTAGGATCAATTTTTTATTGTTTTGTTGATGAAATGTCTTTCTAATTGGTTATTTTTGGTCTATTGCAGATTAATTCGAAATGGCAGTGGCTTTAATGAGCAGTTAGGGGATATTTCAAAGATTTCACTTGCATTTTGATTTCCTAGTTTAAGTTGATTTTGGGATATTTCCCAGATTATGTAAAACAATTTGATATTATCCATAGGCAGGTTTTACCCTGTGGAGAGACTTATATATACTTATGATTTTTGTAATAATGAGATCCTCATTCGTGGGAGAACAAGGATATGAAGTTTTAATACAGACTGAAGCATAATTTGGTGTTTTGTCACAGCTTTCGCTTCTCATTATATCAATATTTTGTTTCATGTTGTGTATATCAATTTGTTTATGGTTTATGACTACTTTAGCTATCTAGATCATGTCCAAATGATATAATTTTAATCACTGTAATCCATATCCGGTTTCTTGCAATTGTATAAAAGACATAACAATTGTTTAGTTCATTTTGTGAATGACAGGTTTATCTTCTTCATAAGTTGAATTAGTAAATATAAGTTTTTGCATAACAGGTTTCCCTTATTGCAGAGATTTATAATCATAAGATTGTTATGATTTTTTATGTCTTGTTTGTCCTGTAAACACTCAAAGAGCAGCGTAGCCGGTCGTTTACGAAAAGCTTATGGACTAACCGGTGCGAGTTTCCTTCCTCCGACCAGCTTCAGAGTCATCACACACAGGACAAACTAAGAGCACTTCCAGGTCAGTTGATCTTTTTCTTTGATGTTTTCATTAAGTAGTTTAGTTTAGATATTATTTTAATTAGATTTATATTAGATTGTTTAATTTCAGTAAATATATTAGATTGTTTAATTTCAATAGTGTTATTTCTTTTTCATATAATATAAAAAACCAAAAAACATATCTTGTTGTCTTAGGGTAGAAAACAAACGAGTTTTGCAGGTTTTAATTAAATCTGTAGGTTGTTTGTAGTGTACATTTGTGAATAAGTAATATTGCAGCTGGTAATTAGATAGTTGATTTGAGTTATTATAATAGTAATTAGTAGATTGTATATAATAGTTAGAATAGTTATATTTAGTTTTAGTTTAATTTTGTAGTTTGTTTTAATTAGATTAGTGAGTTAGCTTGTTTGTTTTAGTTAATTTGTTTTATTAGTTTTAGTTAGTTTAGTTTCTTTTAGTTAGTTTAGTTTCTTATATTTAGTTTTAGTTAGTTTAGTTAGTTTTATTTGTTTTAGTTAGATTAGTTAGTTTAGATTAGTTTTCTCTTTGGTTTTATTAAAATACCTTAGGGCGGCCAATGGAGCCGTTAAACTCGTCAGGGTGGTTCATTCCAGACGGCTTGGGTTATTTAGACAACCCCGGACCGGTTCCACTCTCTCAATTGATAAACGAACAATTTCTCCCATCAACACCCACCCCCTCTCTCTCCCATTTCTCCCCTATACATATCTGTCCTTTTCCTTCCTCCCTTTCCATTTGTCTCCCTCTCTCCCTCCCCCCTCTCTATTCCACATTCTCACTTCTCACCACCTCTATCTCTTTCTCTCTCCATACACTTCTATCCCACCTTCTCTCTCTCCATATCCCTCCCTTTGTCCCTCTCTCTCTTCCCCCCACCCCTCTCTCTCATGAACTCTCTCTCTCTCTCTCTCTCTGTCTCTCTCTCTCTCCCCCTTCCTAAACCCTACCTATCCTTCTATATTTTTCCCTTTCTCCCCCTCCCTGTCTCTTCCTCTCTTCCCATCTCTCACTCCATACTTATATCTCTCTACCCCCTCTATTTATATACCCCTCTCCCCCTCCCCTCTCTATATATTCCCTACTCTTTTTATCCCTCGCTCTCTCTCCCCCTCCCCTCTCTATATATTCCCCTTCTCTCTTTCTCCCTCCCTCTCTCTCCCCCTCCCCTCTCTATATATTCCCCTACTCTCTTTCTCCCTCCTTCTCTCTCCCCCTCTCTCATGCCCTCTCTAAATATCTATATATCTCTCTCTCTCACCTCCATCCATTTCCTTGTCTATATATCTCTTAATAATACCCCCCTATCTCCTTGCCTCCCTCCATTTCTCTCTCTATC
>JASDQU010100944.1:398833-411503 GCA_032191745.1 Picea mariana | reverse complement strand
CCTACCCCCCTCTCTCTCCCTCTATATTTTCCCCTTTCCCTCCATCCATGTCTCTTCCTCTATTCCCCTATTTCCCTCCATCCCTCTCTTGTTGTACCATTCTCCCCCTCCTCTCCCTCGATCACCCCTCCTATATTTCTAACTCTCTCTCTCCACATATCTCATGCCTCACTCTCTCTCTCACCTCCATCTCTATCATTTCATCCATCCCTTTCTCTCTCAATATCATCTCTCTCTCTCCCCCCTCTATTCCACCTTCTCACTTTCCCCCACCTATCTCTCTCTTTCCATCCACTTCACTCCCACCTTCTCTCTCTTTCCCTCCCTCCCTCTCTCTACCTCCATATATTGGGCCCTTTGTTTTTGGAATAATGAACCATGCAAGTTTTTACTGAGCACGAGTTGCGGAAGCTTCACCAGAAGATGGACAATAGAGAAAGAAAAAGAAACATAAATCAGTTGCAAAGACAATGCAACACCAACTAAGAAAGAAATGGTTGCAACAGAACAAGAAAGCATGCAAACCAAGACAGAAGACACAACCTCGCTATATATAGGGATGACCATGATTGTAAAAGGGTTGTTCTTTTAGTTGGTTGTTGTTAGTAGCTTGGATAGTCAACTAAGGATTCGGTTGGATTGTGATTAAGCTAAGTCTGATATTTCCCTCTTGGTGAGTTTATTGTCAGTCGAGTCAAGTCAATTCCCGAGTCTGTAATGTAACCAATGTATTAGTATGATAAGTAGAGTTCTGCGACATCGGTCTAGAGTCAAGAGTTTGTACAGAGCACTACTAAATATTTCTGAGTCTGTAATTAAAGAAAGATTATGAAGCTAATATGAAGGAGGATCTGAATTTTCAAAATATGATGTGTCTTTGTGTGTTCTACTTATGCATTATAGTACTTGTTTCTGGTTTATAAGTTATACTTGATGGCTCTATGTTTAAATGTTGGTTCACAACATAAGTAGGTTTGATTCTTGCATACATAATATTCATATATGTTCATGTTTCTTGTGAAAGATCAGGATGATTCTTGAAGGTTTTGTGGATCCTCCTAAGTATTTTCCTTACCCTTTCCTATCTATTTGTCTCAACATATATTTGGTTCCAACTTCTTCTCTTTGGAGGAGATGAAAATGCTAGCACTTTAGACTACTCAGTACCTTTTGTTGGTAACCTGAGAAGGACCCTAGTCTGATCAAACTTGCGCCAACAAAATGGTTCTATTGCTAGGACCTGTTTTAAAAAGGAACCTATAGGGAGAATTCTTTCGTGGATCCATAGATCTAGTATTGACCAATGGTGGGAAAGAAACTGTGACTCCTTCATATGGAAAGAAGAGGAACTGAGGGGAAAATCGGTGGAAGGCACTCGTGAAGCAGTGTTTTACTCAGAATGATTGAGCGACTAGTATGAGATTTTCTGGGTTAAGTTTGCAGAAGAATTTTTCCACTAGATAAAGAGACTCCAAGAAGCTCTAGATTTCCAAGAGTGATTCAAGACGATCTGTTCTTGGGAAACCAAAAAGATAGCAACACTTCATCGGCTAGATTGTCGAGTCACGCGGGCAATTGATTTATGGGTCGGTACCACATTAGAAGGATATATTATCGAATTTACAGCTGAGAACCAGCAACATTTTTTGCGAGCAGAGGTGATTTTCAAGAAATACACAAGGGGAATATTTTTGAGAGAAATCCCCCTATGGATTAAGTTTTTTTTATGGAAGAGGGGATGTTGACTATGTCTCGAACTAAGATGGAAGCATAAGCATCCTCTCTTTGGGTAGGACAAGGTGAGGGTAGAGTCATTGGTTGAGAGAGGGGAAGTTTTCTTTGACAAATGGGGGGAAAACAATAAGAAATGGACTCAAGAGACGAGCGATCCTTGAAGAGAGCTTCCATATTTTAGAAGTGGTGGCATGGAAAGATCAAGAAAGTAGAAAGATAGTCTGAGAAGTTGAGGAAAGAAGACATATCAGGAAAATTAGAGGAAAGACAGATGGAAAATTTGAAGAAGATGAGAAGATAGGATATAATGGCCAACCAAAGGTTAAATGAGAAAGAAGCATAGAGAGAAAGAAGTCCCCAATAGGTTGGAAAAGAAGGAGAAGGTGTAGACATAAGAGAGGAGTAAGCTGACATGAATCTTGAAGAAGAAATATAAGATTGAGCCCCAATAATAGGAGAGATCAGGAATACGGCTGAAGGGATCATTCCAGTGGAAGAAAATGAGACCCCTCAGATTAAAGAAAACTACCCCGAAGATAGTGCCGCTAGCCTCGAATCACCCATAACCCAAGTGCCTTCTATAAAAGTGGTAAATTCGATATTACCTTCTCATGCTATTTATGTTCCAGTACAATTAATTATTCAATCCCAACCAGTAAGTGTGAGTACAGGGAGGATATTGGGATCCCCTAGTATATCACAAGTAGGACCATTAGGGTTTATATTGATAAGAACAACAATATCAAAAATTTATGGCCATGCGAGAGGTTTGATTGCCCGATACACATAATTTTGGGGTAAGGGATATGAATATGTTCAGCAACACTGGTTTTTATGTGAAGCAATCTGGAGATCCAAACGGACTCTAGATGCAAATAAGTTGGTCGCATTCCAGACTAGCTTGATAGGTCGCTCTCTCAAGTGCTACATGTAGATCATTGATAGAGGAGTACTAGGGATGGAAGGTAAATCATTCACTCTTGGCCAAGTACGGACAAGGTTCATAGAAGAATTCAAACTACCTCAGTCAGAACAACAAGCTCTATCTGAGTTGAGCGAAATCCAACAAAGGGAAAGTGAATTAGCCTGGGAATACAACCAAAATTTTAAATATGATATAGGGATATTGGCACATCCAATCCATGAGTAACATCAAAGGGAATGGTAAATTCAGGGATTCTTTCCTCTGACTCGGATTCGACTAACACAACAGTGGATAGCCACTTTAGCAGATGCCCTGGAAAAATTGATGAATATTGAACCTATGGTGGGATGCCCTCGGATCCTAAGAGTGACCAGACCCCTGGCAGATGCAAATATGGCACAAATACAAGGGAAAATATCATTTCTTACAGAAAATATTCAAGAGATAATGATACCCACACCATGACGACTACAGGTTTGGTGCACTGGATGTTATACAAAAGGACATCTGGTGAATGAATGTCCACAAGTAAGGGGAATGAGACCTCCTAAGAATCCGATGGTACCCCCACCAGGAATGATGGAAGGATTTTCTCAAGTGTCTACCAACTTACCATTTCATAACCCCACCCCGTATCATGCATTCCCAGGAGGCCAAGCAACACCAACAGTTGGGTATTTTGAGATCTACCGAATCCATGGTCATGGGCCAAGACAATGCCCCATTATGAAAAAATATTCGACAGTACATAAAATAGTTCATTGTGAGTTTTGTGCATCTACCACACATAATACCAGTCAATGTAGAGAATTGGATGCACTTGCAGAAAGGTTATACTGAACAACATTCAGAGTGAATGAAAACCTTTAGGGACTAGGAAGAGGTCGAGGAGGTGGAGCCAGAGTATACTTCAGAGGAGGAAGAACTGGGGGAAGAGGGCCAAGTAGATGTTATAACTGTGATGAGAAAGGTCACATGGCTAGAGAATTTCCTCATCCAAGGAAGCCATGGTTATCTCATTGCAGAACCAATAGGCACACAACTAAATACTTCCCAGAATTAATTGCAAAATGGGAAGATAGAGTACAACAGTGAGGAACTAACGTCATCAGTTCAGAAATCAAGAGATTTATTAAGGGAGAATTTCCCAACCTTAATATCATTACTTGAGGAGGAGAGAATACAAGAGATGATGATGATACTCCACCTCATATCCAGAAAGAAACACCTAAGGAAGACAGGTATGACCCTCTAAAACAAAATTTGTTCTTTAAATATTCCATAGAAGTATTTCAGAATATTCCTAGCCTTGAGATGCGATAGAAACCCATACAAACCTATTGTTTATCCTAATATAGCGCAAGTCCCTACCTCACCCCCTGCACCCAGAAACCCTGTAGTCATTCCCAGACAACCCGAGCAACCTCAAAATGTAGTTGACCTTTGGTTTCAATTATTTTTTGACATTCTAGGGAATGATCAACTAACAGAAAAGTTGCACAATGTGCTATACCTTGTTTTAGGGAACAAAGAACCCCTAGAAGAAAGAATAAGGGATAATCTTCCTGAGACAAGTACTCAGAGAGTGCAGAGAAGAAAAGTACGAGATGGAAAAGAATTCAGACTAGTATCCTAGTTAGCTTAATTTCAGATTAAGGATGTCATGTTGCATCTAGGATCTGATGTGAACGTTTTTCCTAAGAATACATGGGAAGCCTTAATAAAACCTAAGCTGACATATTCCCCAATTCAGTTGAGAATGGAAAACCAATATTGTATATTCCCCATAGGAAGACTTGAGAATGTGGAAATAGATACTGTAGGAGTAAAGACAGTGGTTGACTTTGAAGTCATTGATATCATGGGAGATAAGGACCCTTACCCTGCACTACTTGGCAATGATTGGGCCCATGAAAAATATGCAGTAATCGACTTAAAGAAAGACACCATGAGATTTGAGGCTGAGGGAATCAAGGTAGTTCAACCTTTCGATCCATATGTATGACCCAGGTATACAGAGATAACAAACAATAATATGGTGGGAAAATACTTGGATCAATTGTATACCTTAACAACAGGAACACGAGACGATTATATAAATCCTATTGTTGATGGATCAATAAGTTGGAGAAGCATACAGTCAGTAGAGGAAGATTCATAATTATCTTTTGACAAAATGGGTTTAGGAATTGAAGTTAGAGAACACCTAGTATACAATGGTACCTCATAAGTAGACACTTGTATGCTCAACATGGAGGAAAAATTAGTAGAAATTCAAAGAATCTCGGTACTAGATGTAGCTTTTCAGAACACCCCTGCCAGATGTTGGGATAATCATAAATACTTGCTCAAAACATGGGATGAGGTGAAGAAAGCTATCAAGTATAGGTTCCAGAATAAGGAGCAACTGGAATTAGAGATGCAGATACATATCCAAGTTGTGCAACTGTTCAGTGGAGAATCGGATCCTAGAATGCACATTGAATAGTGCGTGACAAAGTGGCAAGTTGCGGGAATACCCTCTCACTTCCGGGTTCAGGTATTTCCCCACTCTCTACGTCCAATCCTGAAATATTGGTTCATACATGAGGAAACCATAAGACATACCAGCCACTTGCCAATACTGGGAGCTAATTTTTGCAAAGATTTCTCATTTACAAGTAAGTACCCTGAGCCTGAAGTAGTCCTCCAAAAGATTAAAGAATTCATTTTTACATATAATGTTAATAAAAAATCAAAGTTAGTGGTATGTGCCAAACATGGCCAATAACTTCAGAATAACCTTCACTTTCCCTCAGCTGAGAAACCTATAAAATGTTATCAGATTAGCATAGATTCAAAAAGCCCAGATGACTTAGAGGAATTGAGAAACCTAGCCATCAAAGAGATAGAGGGGAGTAGAGAAATCCAAAATACCATACCCAACCAGACTGATAGTTCCTACAATCACCCATTAAAATTGTGCAAATTAAATATAGGGAACACAGAGCAGCCCAAGATAGCTATGGTGGAAAACTACTAGGATGAGAAAACCAGTCAAGAAATACAGATTTTGTTGCGATAATATGAGGATTTGTTCCCAAAGATGTTTTCAAATTTAAAGGGAATCAATGGAGTTATGGGAGAAATTAAAATTTATTTGAAACCAAGATCTAAGATGGTGAGACATAGATCATATAGTCTTAACCCTAGAGTAAAAGATAAGGTCAATAAGGACATAGATAAGATACTATAAGTGGGACTCATATGTGTAGTCGAAGAAGAAGAATGGGTCAGCCCAATAGTTATTCAAAGCAAGAATGGCACATAAGATATTAGAGTCTATGTAGACTATAGAGGCCTTAACTCTACCTGTGTGCATGACCCTTTACCAACACCATTTATTGATGAGGTTCTAGAAAAAGTTTTGGGGAAGGAAGCATACTCATTCACAGATGGATTTTTAGGGTACCACCAAGTAAGGATCGTCGAAGAGGACAAAAGAAGACCACTTTCATAACAGAAAGAGGATCTTTCGCATACAATGTGATACCATTTGCCTTAAAGAACACCCCTAAAATTTTCTTTAGGATTGTAATAACAACTTTTAGAGAGTTCATTCACAAGTTTATAGAAGTCTATATTCACATGTAGCACTGCTACGGCTAATGTTTGAAGGATGTCGAGAATTGAAGATCTCATTGAATCTCAGAAAGTGTATCTTTTGTGCACCACATAGGAATTTTTTTGGCCCCATAGTATTTTGAGAAGGAGTATTGGTAGACCTATCCAAATTTACGGTCATCATGAATATGCCACCACCTATGAGTGCTAAATAGTTGTGCTCCATGCTGGGACACATAGGTTACTATTGCAGGTTCATCCAAAGATATGGCAACATTACGACACCTCTAGAAAACCTATTGAAAAAGGCTGAAACGTTCCAATGAAATCCAAAATGTGATAAATAAATTGAGACACTCAAGGAGAAGCTCAACACAACCTCGATTCTGATATTCCCAAACTAGGAGAATGAATTTCACGTCCATGTCGATGCTTGAGGAATTGCCTTAGGAGCTATCTTAATGCAACCTGGAGATGGCACTATGGATCATCCTATCTATTTTGTGAGTCAGAATTTGTCGCAAGCAGAGCACAACTACACAATGACAGAAAGGGAGGGCTTAGCCATGGTTTATGCTTTGTAGAAATTTAAACATTATTTGTTAGGTTCTCATTTCAAGTTCTTTACTGATCATTTTGCATTGAAATGTCTAGTTAACAAACCTCTATTGGAAGGGAGAATTTGTATATGGTTGTTGTCATTTTAGGAATTTTCCTTTGAACTTATCAATAAGCTAGGGAGATGCAATGTAGGACCTGATCACCTATCCATATTATAATCAGGGAAAAGTGGTGGAGCAATAGACGATCATCTCCCAGATGCAGAATTGTTTCGGGTTGAAGCCATACTAGAGTATCTGGAAAACAGATCAGTCTTCTTAAGTATAGGGGCCTGCCAAAAAACATATTTTGTAACACAGAAACACCACATGGTTGTTAGAGCAATAGACTACCAGCTGATCGCTAGACAATTGTATAAACTAGGAATAGATAGTATCCTCAAAAGATGTGTCCTGGATCATAAAATAAAAGATATACTCTTGGAAAAGCCATTGCACATTGCCATTGCACATAAATTTCTACAAATCCATTGCACATAAACTTCTACAAATAGGAATTTGGTGGGAAACACTCTTCAAGGATGCAAAAGTATGTGCTAGATCATGTGATGTTTGTCAATGAGTGGGTAAGCCATCACGCTGAGATGAATTACCACTGCAACTAGTTAGATATCTAAAATCATTCGAGAAATGGGAAGTTGAGTTCATTGGACCAATAAACCCCACATCCATGCATTAAAAGGATAAGTACATCATTACCACAACTGACTACCTTACGCATTGGGTTGAAGCAGTAGTTGTTCAGTACTGTTCGACCAATGTTGCTGCTAGGTTCATCTTCGAGAATATTATCACTCAATTTTCATGTCCTAGGAGCCTAACTAGTGATCATGGAGATCATTTCATTAACAACAATATAGAAACGATTACAGCAAAGTTCTTTATCCAACATAAAAAAATCAACCCCTACCACCCACAGGCCAATGGAACAGTCGAAGCCTTCAACAAGATTTTGGAAAGAGGGTTGACAAAGGTCTATTACGCAAACCAGGAGGATTGGGATGACAAATTCCCAATAGTACTATGGGCTTATAGGACAACCATAAAGAAATTCCATAGGTACACACTGTTCCAGCTAGTTTATGGGAGATAGGTAGTGGTGCCTTCATAATTCATCACTTCAAGTTTCTATATTGGACACATCATGCATATTAAAGAGGAAGAATAAGTTCCACAGAGACTTATAGAGTTAGAAGAACTTGAGGAGACCAAATTTCTAGCATAATTCCATCAATCATTTGAAAAAGAAAGACAAAAATATTGACATGATAGAAACATTATTACCAAGGTATTTATGCAAGGATACAAGGTTTTACTCTATGATAGTCAGTATCAAAAGCATCATGGCAAGATGTGCATGCACTGGTTGGGACCATTTATTATTGCAGAGATCCGACCCTTAGGATCAGTCTGAATAGTGCAACTGGATGGTGTGTTGCAACTAGTATGGGTGAACAATGCTCGTCTGAAGCCATATCTATCTAAAAAATAAGAAAAAGGGATTGTTGGTATAGTCCAAAGGAGCATGTATAATAGTTAGATTTGAGTTTACTAAAAATTTTGTAAATTCAGTTAATAAAGTCGATGTGTGCATTGTTGCACCATGACACATAGTTCATTTTCTGTTTAAGCGTTGTTTGATACATAACAAATGACTCAATGGTGCAAGATTCAAGGCATAAGATAATCCATTAATGACAATCATTAATATGACGAGGACCCCCTTTGTGGTTGGAGGGAGGACGAATCCAAATACGACTTCTGTCCATGTGCCACATGAACCAAGTCTAGTCACAACCTTTATTTCCATTATGGTATCCCATCCAAGGTTACTTAAGCCATAAATATGTGATACCCAGATATGGAATTGGAGTTCATGCCTCTATATCCACCTATCAAATGGAAAGGTCTAAAATCATCCATGTCCCTATCCCACTCACGCAAGAAAGTAAATGCCAGAATCGCCCAATAGGATTTAGCCCATTAAACCATCCCATCAAACAAATCATATCTAGTTGTGTCCATATGGTCATGATGAACAACAATTATTGCTAAAATTACCCACTAAGCCAAGTATAAGGCCCTGAGAACTCGCCTGAGAATGAATCATTTTAAAAGAACATGGCCATTTCTGAATTCGGTAGAGCGAACAAGTCTATACAATTGTGAAATTCGTAGTCATGACCCTATCCCTTAGCTTGCCACAGGAGTTTGAATGCCAAGAGACACAACAAGACAAAGTTCCATGACTAAAGAAGTGGTACTAGACTATTACACATAAAAAATACTCACTTCAATGATGACCTACTGTCATCATTACAAGTGTTGCAAGTGTCGAGCTTTGGCTACAAATGTCGCAAATATCATACTGTCATTTTTCCTATGTTGTATCTCAAACGACATCACAAGAACACTGAATACATCCTCATAGACTGGTTAAAGGAAGGATATGTCATTTGACGAAGAGTACAAATATTTTACCTTGAGAAAGACCACTTGAAAATCATTTTTGAAGAAAGACAAAGAAGTAGGAGCAGGACCGAGCTCAGGTCCAGAGCCACAGAAGCCATAATCTCCATTACAATCAAACTCTAAGGAGGAATACGAGACACAACCATTGAAGTGGAGGAAAAGAATGTTATCGACCCTTTGTCGGCTACTAGACAATGCTGTGTTGTTAGGAGAGGACACCAAATAGATCCTGATTGATGTGTTCATTACCAAACCAATGGTGAAGAAGATTAGAATGGAGGTTTTACCAAATAAACCTATGAACCCCCAACCCCTTGCATCAGTCATCCCTTGCACCCACTCAGAGGTCAAATAAAGCCCCATCATCCACATTCAGAATGACCATGAGCCTAAAACATTTCCATCCACATTCATCACTGAGCACCCTCTGTCATCCCCACCACCCTAGTTTCCAACCCCAAAAACCACCAGTCCACCCGAGACCACAAACCTAGATCCAATGCAGCTCGATCAGCCAAAGAAAGCAGAGTGAGAACTCCCAGGAATAACCCAAGAGATTTGTAATATGAGACCAAAGGTTTATGGTCCAAACCCCAAAGTACTAGAGAAGAGCATGAAGCTGATTGGTCTGAACCCAGACATCCAAGAAAAACAGTCTGAACCTTTGGTGCAAGGAAAAGACACCCAAACTGTGCAGGAGACACAAGCCCAAAGAAACATGAAAATCAACTCACTGGCTAAGGATGAGGGTGCCTAATAAATAAAAATGCATGAAGCAGACGTAAAAAAAGAGAAGGAGATACTAGAGGCTCAAAAGGAACCAGAATCAACACCTGGGCAGAGTGCGACATCTGAGTGCAAACATATGGAGCGGGTTCTCCAGAACCCTCAAAAATACGTAGAACTGATGAAACTATGCATAGCCAGGAAAATGGTTCTGATCTCTTTCCCTCAGAGATAAGGTTGAGGATCGCGTCAACACCATCAACAGAGGGGGAGGTAGAGACCCACTTAGAGAATTCAATGACTAGTGGACTTCCACTGGAAACACGAGCACCCAGAGACACAACCCCTTTATCCACTGACCTCGTACAATGGCCAGTGAAACACTTATTTGGAATAATCAGACCAGCAACTGATCAATTAGAGAAAAGGCTCTGGGAGGCCAAGAGGTATGTTGAGGTCGCAAGGAAGGAAGAGCTCCTCATGCAAACATGAAGGACACTGGAAGAACACGATAAAATCCATATTGAGTGCAAACTGGAAATATTCCAGAAAAGACATGCTGGAGCCTGGCCAAATATTCGAAAGGCTTCCCCTGAACTACCTGAATCCAATGATGCGAGTGAGCCAGAGCACCAAATTGAACTGCTACAAGGAGCATGGACACAAATTTCCACTCGTGATGAGCATATGGAAGAACAGTTATGACAAACTAAAAAATAAGCAGAGAAATAGCCTCAGAAGCTGCACAAGAAGATGTAGAAGATAGTACTGCAAGGCAACAATGCTCGAGCAACACTACACAAGAACAAAATAGAATAGACAAATATTTCTAAGGAATTTAGTGATTGGAAGGGAATCATCGCTCGACGCAACCAAGTCTTAGAGGAGGTATGCATAAATATCCAGGTGTTGAATGAAGAGGTTGCAACCACAATGAATTCGATGGAGCAACAACAGAAGTTTGACCAAATCCAACAGGAGGACAATGAACTAAACGCCCTTCTTGAGGAACAGTCTGTAGCAAAGAAAGAGTTGTGTGACTTCCAACCTGTCATTCAAGAAGTGTACATGAATATGAATCAAGTTGATGCAACAACATATTCCGAGTGGAAATTTTTGGTCGATTCCACTCCAAAGGAGTGTAGTAAAGAGAAGACCCAACAATTTGTTGTAGAGGCATCACTCCTCACCAGGAATTGGGAGGACAAAGTTGGAAAATTTCAAGGAGTGAAGGAGTGAACCTTTGAATTGTTCCCAGAGTTGGGCCCTTCATTTGAAGACGTAAAATAAGAGAAAGAAAAAACAGAAGAGCAGAAGGAAGAAGAAAATGCAGACAAGGGAAAGCAACAGACGCTCCTAGAATTTTCGAAAGAACCAAGCACCTAACTTGAGGGAGAGTCAAGGGTTGTGGTCAGAGCCTGTTGGGCCCTTCATTTTTGGGATAAGGAACCACACAAGTTTTGATTGAGAACGCATTGTGCAAGCTTCACCAAAACCTAGATAACAGTGAAAGAAAGAGAAACATAAATCAGTTGTGAAAGACAACGCATCATCGGCTAAGCAACAAAAGGTTGCAACAAAATAAGAAAGCATTCAAACAAAGACACAATACAGAACCTCGCTACATATAGGGATGAACATGATTTTAAAAGGGTTGGATTTTTAGTTGGTTGTTGTTAGTAGCTTGGATAGTTAACTAGGGATTCAGATGGATTGTGATTAAGCTCAGTCTGATATTTCTCTCTTGGCGAGGTTGTTTTAAGTCAAGTCAAGTAAAGTCCCGAGTCTGTAATGTAACCAATGTATATATATGAGAAGTAGATTTCTGCGACATGAGTCCAGAGTCAAGAGTTTGTACAGAGAACTACTGAATATTTATGAGTCTTTAATTAAATAAATATTTTGAAGCTAATATGAAGGAAGATATGAATTTTCAAAATATGATGTGTCTCTGTGTGTTTTACTTATTATTACAATACTTCTTTATGGTTTATAAGTTATACTTGATGGTTCTATGTTTAAATGTTGGTTCGCAACATAAGTAGGTTCAATTATTGCATACATAATATTCATATATGTTCATGTTTCTTGCGTAAGATCAGGATGATTCCTGAAGGTTCTGTGGATCCTCCTAAGTCTTTTCCTTACCCTTCCCTATCTATTTGTCTCAACAATGCTTCATGTGAGACTTCTTCTCTTCATAGGAGATGAAAATTCCAACACTCTAGACTACTCAGTAACTTTTTTTGGTAACCTGAGAATTACCTGGGTCTGATCAAACTTGCACCAACACCCTCCATATCTCTCTCTTCTACAATGCCTCTATCCCTATATCTCACCCAATCACTCTCTCTCTCTCTCTACCCATCTACACCCTTCTCTATTCCCCTCAATTTTCCCCCCTCCCTCCCTTTATATGCCTCTCCCTCTCTCTCTCTCTCTCTTTCCCCCACCCATATCTCTTTCTCTCTCACCCACCCTATCCCTCTCTCTCTCCCTCTCCCTCCCTCCATTTATCTCTCTCTTATCACCATCCCTCCCTCTTTCTCTCTCCCTCTCTCACCCACTTCCTCTCTCTCTATATCTACCT
>JASDQU010100944.1:385595-398010 GCA_032191745.1 Picea mariana | reverse complement strand
TCCCTCCCTCTCTCTCTTCCCCCCACCCTTCTCTCTCTCTCGAACCTCTTTTTTTCCCTTTTCCATCCCTCCTTGTCTCTTACTCTCCTCCCCTCTCTCCCTCCCTCCATCTCTCTCTCCCCTACCCATCTTAATCTCTCTCCCCCTTCTCTCTCTACCATTCTCCCCTCTTCTCTGTCCCCCTCCCTCTTCCCACCTCCCTCACTTTCTTTGTCTCTCTCTCCCTCCCTCTCTCTCTGTCTTCTCCCCATCTCCATCCTATTTTAGGAACAAGAGCGTGCATGTGCTCCTTCTTAGGATCACACATATGTTTTAAATATCATGCACACATTCCTATGCACCCCTTTGCCACATCCTTTTCCTTCCTCCCTTTCTCTTTCTCTCCCTCTCTATCCCACCTTCTCAAAACTTCAACCCACCTCTCTCTCTCTCTATCTTTCCATCCACTCCTCTCCCACCTTCTCTCCCTCCTTCCCTCCCTCTCTCTCTTCCCCCCACCCTTCTCTCTCTCTCGAACCTCTTTTTTTTCCCTTTTCCATCCCTCCTTGTCTCTTACTCTCCTCCCCTCTCTCCCTCCCTCCATCTCTCTCTCCCCTACCCATCTTAATCTCTCTCCCCCTTCTCTCTCTACCATTCTCCCCTCTTCTCTGTCCCCCTCCCTCTTCCCMCCTCCCTCACTTTCTTTGTCTCTCTCTCCCTCCCTCTCTCTCTGTCTTCTCCCCATCTCCATCCTATTTTAGGAACAAGAGCGTGCATGTGCTCCTTCTTAGGATCACACATATGTTTTAAATATCATGCACACATTCCTATGCACCCCTTTGCCACTTTTTCAACCATCAAGTTTGTATGAGGACCCTAACATTCTAATAATTAAACCACAAATACCAAAATACAAATTATAAAATAAAATCATAAACAAAAATACTAAATACAAATAAATAAATATTTCATACAAATACGAAACGAAAATATAAATACATATAGATTCAATAGAAACACATAGGGTTAAACAAACTTAGAATTGGCATCTTACAAAAATTGTAAAGAACATAGAGTTAAACAGAGGGTTAAACCGACTTAGAATTGACATCTTACAAAAATGTTAAAGAGAGCCTTATAAATTCTTAGAAATCCGACTCTACATTTGTATATGCCATGCGTTATTGTATTTTGTGACTTGAGTTTGGGGAAATCATTTAAACTATCATAGAAAATTTATCAAATAATGCAGAGGCATTGGTGGGATTTGAGATTGAGATACAGACTTAGAAAGGCAGATTTGTTCAAGGATGGACAAGTATTTGAGAAACACCCGATTTGAATGACGATGATTATCCACTCTACTTCCATCCATTTATTTTATCCCATCACTCCAAATCATTCATTCATTCCATCAAATGCCAATCCTCAAGGCGAAGTAAACGTTGAATAATGACCAAAAATAAAGTCATGAATGAGATTAAAAGTTCATTAGAGATTTCATGAAATGAGTTTACTTAAAGACAGAGAAATGGCTAGCTAGGGGCATGAAAGAACAAAGAAAGTATATAAATAAGAGAATATCTATAAATAATCCCCAAAATATGTACCATGATATAGAGAACACTGATCTTCGTGAATGAAAAAACCCTGGAGCAGCTTGACCGCTTTCTTCCACCCTATGTTTTTTGTTTGCAAGAGTTGATGATCCTGATCTAGCCTCCTATATCAAAAACACATGAATCTAGATGAAGACACCCAATAAAGGATGCAAAGGAATCCATCGCCCAAGAAAAAACACATACAAAACTCAGATGCAGAATCAAACAAACACACAGAAGGGAAGCACTTCCAACACCATAAACGATCGATAAAGGTGGAGGAGAAGGAAAATGGGATGAAACTATGGATGATTTAAAATATATATAAAGACCTTTTGTTTTTCTCACTTCCACTTGCTTCAATGGATATACGAGAGGGCATGCATGGCCTTCTCTTTCCAACCTAACTCTTATCATATGGAAATGATTACCTTTGGCTACCTCTCTCTTGTAAAGCAATACAGAATAGAGAGAACAAATTGCTTTTCCAAAATTTCTTTAATTAACAATGTTTTTTCTCAGTTTCAATCAATTGTTTGACACGAGTTGGGTTGGGTTGGGTTGGACGAATCATAGAATATAGTAGGGGCGTACCTCTCATTCTAATCCAATTCTGACCATATGAGACCAAATGCCTTCGACTAACTCTCTCATAAACCAACCGAGTGTAAATGATAACAAATAATTTTTGTGTCGATGTCCCTTTAGAAGTAAAAATTACAAACATTTCATTTGGTGTGTAAATTTCAATATGTCAAAGTGCCCACCATGCCACTGTACATGAATGCATTGTTCATGTCTAACGAGCATGTTAACTTTATCCCATAAAACTTCATTTTTTAATTAATTTTGATAATTTAAAAAACTGTGTTGTTTATGGGGTGACATTAAAATCTATTTGATTGGTAGTTCATATAGTGAGTTGTACTATTTCATGTAGATGTGTTAAGGGATATTATGTCCCAGGCAACTATTGAAGCAACTAAGCATCCATTGACATTGTTAAAAAACTTAATCATATGGTTTTCCAATCACTTATTGATATTGTTGAAGTCTAAATCTCAAATTTCCCACAAATGTATATGATCCTAAATTAGGATAGGAAACTTATAAAAGGTTCTGTAAAATTCCTAATATTACAACATTGAGTTGAATAATTAAATTTGTGGTTGGTTATTGACTAAACATCAAACCATAAATAAAATAGGTTTATTAAAAGCTTTCTTTTATTGAAATGTTTCTCTTTTCTTTAGAAAGGATAAGGGTTATATAAAATGCCTAACATTACTACATCTAGTTGACTAATTAAATTTGTGGTTAGTTGTTGACTAATTATCAAACCATAAATAAAATAGGTTTATTAAAAGATTTATTTTCTTGAAAGTTTTCACTTTTCTTTAACAGGAATTGTGTAGTGAATGAATATCTCCTTATGACCCCAAGAAGTTACATTTGTAGGAAATTGCTTCTCCCTCCTATATGTGGTATATTCTTCATTTATTAATGAAAATCTTGTGCCAAAACCATTTGAATCATTTATAAATAGAGCCTCTACTAAAAAAAATTTAGTAAATAATCTCAAATAAACAAGGAATAAGATCAAGGTAGTCTATTAAAAACCCCTTTGAACACATATCGTAGCAATAGCCACATAAACTGTTTTTTTCCTTCTCAAGATTTCTATAGCCAACAATCAATTGGAAACCGTTCAAAATGATAATTCTAGAAATTTTTCTATAAGTACTCCCAAATATGATGTCATAACAAGTATCATATACATAAATAATTCTTCACCCTTTGAATCAACAAATATCTTTATGGAATTATGAGAGATCTAATTTTTTTTCATTTGTAGGAACTTTTGCCTTAAAATTCATTGCATAATTTCCAAGGTCAAGACTTTCTCCATCATAGGTTTTCAAATTTGGAGTGGCCTTAAATTTTTGTTTTCTTGGTAGAGAGGTATGAGTAACCTTTTTGAAGCATCAATAAGGAGGAGCCAACAAGAGGTTATCTAAAGATTTAATTTTGAGGACGTTGCAATTGATGCTAATTTCTCTTGTGTACATGAAAGAAAGATCTACCAAACCTAGTCAGAGATTTGGTTCAATGGATTACAAAGTAATATATGAAATACATTTCTTAATGCATGACTCACGATAATAATTGTCTAAAAATTTTGAGTTTTACATGTGATAAATTTCTCCACACTTCTAGCCTCAAGAAGTCGATCCAATACTATTGATGTTGAGTCTCATAAATATCCATAAGAGATGAGCCAAAATTGATAACAAATAGTGATTATATTTATATTTTGTTCCATTATAATGTTCATAACTTTTAACTACTTCATTCAAGTCAAATATCTATCTCTATTATGGAAATATGACACCTAAATTTTTGTATACCACTTGTTGAGAATAAATATTTGTAAGTACATGTTGGCACAAGGGAAGACCTAGGGTTCAACTCTAACAATTCTCCAACAAGCGCAAAGCATTGGCCCTTTCGGAAACACCTGTGAAGTAGATGAAGTATCACTCGAAGTAGAAATAGGGGGGTTGCAGGACACAGGTGTCTACAACCAGAGGTAATGCAAGGTGAATATAGAACAACAATGCAATATAACCCAGAGAACTCTTAACAGTATTACACTTAGCTTCGCGAAGTTAGATTAAACCTTCTCTCTTTAATAGTGGAAACAACCATGGAATAATAATATAATAGATAGAAAATAACACAGCATCAATCACAAAGAACAACAAGATTTACGTGGTTCACCCTCTCCCTAAGGATACGTCCAAAAAATTGTGTTTCTTGATATTATTAGATGAAAACATACATTTCTATCTGTGCACTTAGCTTCATATCTCTCTCTCTTTCTCTCTTTCTCTTCCCTCCCTGTGCACCCAGCTGCAAGGTTGATCTTCGCACCCAGCTGAATATCTAGAATACATAATCAATATTTTTATCAACAACAATAATGTACAAGAACCAAAAAAAATACCATCAACAATAATGAACAACAACGAATCACCCTCTCAACTCTTCTAGACCTTTATTTATACATTACATGACTCTCTGACAACCTTAGATCAAAGTCTAGGTGTCAAAACCCTAGGTCCACATGACGCATGTTTTTAGGGCTTCACCATCCTGTCCTATTGAAAATACTAAGACAACTGAGAGGGAGGGGTGAATCAGTTGTTACTATGCTTAAACAATTTATGACTATTCAAACGATTTTTAATCTCTTCCATGTGACCATCAATATTATAGAACATATGAACAACATGAATAACGAACATCAGTCACACATAAGATATACACAGAGACAAATTTTCATGAGGAAACCCATAAAGGGAGAAAAAATCTTATTCTTCGAATGGTAGGCAGTGTTTTAAGTTTTGTACATCATCTATGTTTGAGAACCAACTCAAAGTGAGGCTACTAACTCTATTTTACAAGCTCCAACTTGTTGAGAGAACCAACTCTCTAGTTTCTCTAGGACCCACTAGAATGAAGCATCAACTCCCTAAATGTTCCAGCACCAACTGGACTTATACAAGCACCAATTTGCATACAAAAAACTCTGTGCTTTCCCAAGCACCACCCTGCCACCCTGTTTTCTAGCCACAACTAGATGGAAGATACAACTTCCAATATTCAAGAACCAACTTCAATATTAGAGGACCATAGTCCTCCCTAGAACCACCCTACCTCCATGGTTAAGAAAAAATGATTGAATAACAAACAATTCAAGTGTCTCACTTCTTGCCCCTTCTTCTCTGTTTTGCAATTCTTCTCTGCTTCTATTTGTTCTGCAATTCTGCTATGCTTCTAACCATTTTTCAATTCTTCTCTTGCTTCTATGTTTTCAACATTTGTTGCACATTTATGAGTTTTTACATTTCTTACGGTTCAACTCATTTTTCACTTAGAACAGCTAAACATGCACAGTCATAACATATCTATTTTTATGCCCACTCCCTCTTCAGTTACACCTCGAATCTCCTAGGGAAAAAAAAACGCCTCAATAACTGAATCGCCAATAGTTCAAGAATCATGATTTAGTTCAGCTAATAGAATCATAACTAAATATTTAATCATGAAGAGAAACAATATGCCTTCGATCAACTTTCCAAGTATCCAATATCGCTGGATTACGGTATTCTTGTGATGGGATTTCTCTACACTCCATGTCGTGATATCTGAAACTCTAAAAATAAAAGAGCTTAGCTAGACTAGCTCCTTCCCTTCTTGTGACCATCAGTGGTGACCTAGTGCTTATCCACAAAAGTGCTTCGTGATTCACAACTTCAAGACTCATGTGATGAAGAGTCTCGACTCTTTATGTCACTATCACCAAAATAGAGCTTCTCTAAACTGGATCCTTCCCTTCTTGTGACCATCGATGGTGACCAGATGCTTATCCACAAAGCGCGCTTCGTGATTCACAACTCTTTTCATGAGTCTCCTTGACTCCTCCAGCTCTAGGTATCCAAAACTTTGAAATGAAGCCATATCAATGGTCCACACTCTCCCTTTGATCGATGACTCATATTAAGTCACGGTTTCACATATCGCGAGTTTACACACCACACTCCATTGAGTCCTCCAATTTGTAAGTCAATGAAATTCTAATCGCTCACCACAAGTCCTCCTTGATGATGGTTGGCTCTCCAGCTTTCTGGACTTTGTAAGCCCACTTCATCTTGTACTTATAGATCATGATCCTTCTTTTTTATAACCCTAATTTTCACCATACATGCTTACCTAGCATCAGGCCATATCAGATCCCTTCTTTTCCAAATAACTTCTAAACAACTCTTCTTAAAAACACTTTTTGTAAAGGCCCACACACCCTACTCTATTACTGCATGCGTGTACATGCTTGCTGACCCAAAACAACCCGTGTGTACTTACAAAAGCATGAAAAAAGGAAATTTTCCAATGGAACACACATATTTGGGTGAGTTAACTAAATCTTCCAGCCATGCATGGCCGAGGGTTCATCCAAATACCTAGCTCCTTCTAGCCTATAAAAGAAGGGTTAGGGGTCCCATTTGGAAGAGGGAAAATCATAGTGAAGAAACTATACCCAATTATATATTCACTTTGTCCCAACCCTTTAGCCATCCTTGTGCAAAGAGAAATACAGAGAAAAGAAGTTGGAGGACAGTTGAAGAGGAGCCCAGGACCGGGTTCATGGAGCAGCGAACGGCGTCATCATTGTAAGTTGATTTGTTGAAGTTAATAATAAAGAGATACTTTTCCTGTCCCACCATATGAGGTTTCTATGATTTATTGTATACTTTTCTATTGAAATATCTAACCCATTAATTTATATATCAAATGCATGCCGATTTTATTGTTTGTTTTATGTGAATGTAGGCCAGCCTTGGGAGGAGAGATGTAATCAAAAAATGATCAAGCGTAAGGAGGGATCTACATCAAATGCCCGTAATAAGGTATGCTCACTTAAGTATGTATTTTCTTAAGAATAATGGGGATTAGGTATGGGACGACGGTAGAAAGTAGATATCTTTAGGTCTTTTCTACATGCATAATCTAACCCTAAGTGCTAGTCCGTAGAGGTATTTCCCACTCACAACAGAATTGGCAACCATACTGGGGAGATATCTAGGGTTCCTGGGGATGTTTTTGGGTATTTTTAAGAATTGGTTTCATTTCCCTATTTTTAAAGTTTCTACAAAAGTCTGAGCTAACATAGATTCTAGTTTTCCATACCAGTTATCTTTATTTCTTTGCTTGACTGTAATTTTTTCAAGACCCACAGAGGTACACACGGCATGTATAAGGTTTACATGTGTGTGTCTGTGCTTTGCATTCTCACAGCCCGCGTGTACATGCTAGATGAGGAAGTGATAGTCACGTGTAGATTCCAGAAAATTGTTTTTAAAGAGGCAGTCATCCTCTTCCCTATCAGAAGTAGTCCTTCTCAGGGGTTTTCTGTAACTCTTTCTAGTATTTGTTGCTTGCAGTATGTAGCTTAGGTTTCACCTCGGATTGGTTTGTTCTATGAAGTTTTCCCTAATTTGTTTTCTTTTTTTGTTAAAGTAAGTATATGAGTCTTCAAGAGATTCTACTTTTCAGTACCAGCAATCTCTGCCTGGGCTGGCTTGCTTGGATTTTTGTTTTTGTCCCAGAATCAAGGATACACAAAGCCTGTATAAGGCCAGCAAGCGTGTACACACCCTTTGACTTTACACAGCTCACGTGCACACGCTTGTTGTTGAAATGTCAGTGGTGTGCTTGAGAGGAATTTTTTTTGAAGGTGAGGCAGTCATCCTTTCCTTTGAAAAGAGCTATACCTATTAGGTTTTTGGGTCTCTTTCATAGCGGTCAGTAACTTAGGTTTGATTACAACAATAAATTTCTTTTTCATTTAGAAGTTTTTTCCTCAAAATTTTCTTTCATAGGGTTTTTAGACAAGTGTGAGAGTCCATTTTAAAAAAAAACTTTCTTTTGTGTGATTTTTGATGTGACTCTTTGCATTTTTCACTTAGGCCAGAATTTTTTTCTTAGTTTTGACTTGTTGGTATTTTTCCTTTTTTGCTTTGTGAGCATTCAAATAAAAAAATAAAAAAAAACTTTTATTTCTTTAATTGGTTAAAAAGTGTTGTGTTGCATTAGTAACCAAGGAAAAGTATTTTCTTTCATAAGTTATTGATAGTTTACTTAGATCATAAGTAGCTCATAGTTGAGTGAAATCCTTCTTTGAGTTTGTTATTCAAAGATCTTAGAAAAAAAAAATTAAGTTTGAAAAGTTGTTGAAAGAAAAGTTTTTGTTTCCAAGCTTTCTGTTTATTTTACTTTCGTCTTTCAAACATCACTAGTTTAACTTTCATAGTCATTGACGTAAGACAAGCCATAAAATTAACGCTAAATCCAAAATTCATTAGAATTTTTATGTTTGTAGGGTCAACCAACTAATTTAGGGTTAGGACCTTGAATTAGGTTGGAGAGGAAACTCTTCAAGGCCATTAAAATCAAACATTGGAGTCTGAGTTAGGGAGTGTCAAAGTCAAGTATCGTGAAAGTTATCCGAGACCCCCCTCTAACACAGGGGATAAACATGAGGTCATGTGAAGAANTGTAGGGTCAACCAACTAATTTAGGGTTAGGACCTTGAATTAGGTTGGAGAGGAAACTCTTCAAGGCCATTAAAATCAAACATTGGAGTCTGAGTTAGGGAGTGTCAAAGTCCAGTATCGTGAAAGTTATCCGAGACCCCCCTCTAACACAGGGGATAAACATGAGGTCATGTGAAGAAAGGTAGTGGAGATAACCCCTCCAAAGATGGACCAATCGTAGTGGAGAACACATATAGAGGGCTTGTCTTAGGATTCCGTTGATTGCATTTTCCACGGAGCTTCATGGGTCTCAAATCAGTTTTAGGTCCTCATTTGTCTTCCAGACCACTTTCTTTCAATACACTTGATAGGTTTCAGGCTTGATACCCTGCTCATTGTGGTCTACCCGACTTTCGACTGTACCTGCCTGGTGACTTTTCATGCACTGGCAACCTAGTTGACTATCTTCTTAGGGACATACACAGGTGACTGTGGGGGTATACCGTAGTACCTATGATAGACATCCGAACAGTCTTTGTAGAGTATACCTATAGGGTTCTTCCGTGTTTGAGTTTCACTTGCACTAGTAAGTTGCTCTAGTGTTGGTTGTTGTAATTGTTCTTCCAATTGAATTAGTGTTTTCTTGTCTTATCTTGTAGGGAATTTTTAGTGTGTTGTTTTTTGAACGATTAGACGACCCTAGAGTGTCTTTGATATTCTCACATAGTGGAGGATCATGAGCTCTTCCAGTCACGAAGGATTCTTGGCCTATCACCAGTTACACTGGAGCCACCCCTGCCACCACTAAGGCAAAAACTAGACCAAAAAGGGTCTTTTGAAGTGAGTGGGTCACAAGAAATTGTGCCCGAACAACATCCAGAGGAATAAACTATTTTAGACTTTAGAGTGAAAGCTCTTGGTCCACCTGAAATCTCAACCACTGATCTTTCGGCACCCATCATCGTACCGATTCACCCTTACGAGTGCCAGACAGTGTTTCACATAGCAATGGAAGCAAATGGTGTTACTCCTTCTGGGAATTCTTCAATTCCCACTATGGTTGTCACCACAGGAGATTTTTCACCTCCTAACCCACCATCATCGGTCTGAGCCTCCATGGTCTCGGATGCCTCTACCTCACACGGTGGTCCGATCCCGTCTATGACGACAGCCACAACCTCTTTCCCACAAAGTGAAACATGCCCTCTGTTCTCATACGGGATGCTTAGCTCAGGTACAAGTCATGTACTTTCCTACTCCACTTCACAAACTTTAGGTCTGGGGGAAGGGAGCTCTAACACTCCTCTACAAGGCCACATGGGGGGAATTCCTACTCTTTTTAATGCTTTCCCTTATGGGGGAGGTCATATACCTCCTTCGCCCCCTTCGCTCGGCGGCACACACCATCCATCCGTCAGGCCACCTGCACACCATAGTTTACTTGGAGCAGGGAGTCAGGGACCGCCTTCGCATAATATGCCAGTAGGTTCGACATCATTTTCTTTGTTCGGTGTGTTTGGTAATAATGCCTTCTCATCAACTACTTTCCTGACTGGGGGCAAACCCAGTTTCGGACAACCTATTTCTATGTAGGGTACTATTCCTACACAGGGGGCAAACCCAGGAACTTCTTCTGCATCAGGGCCTTGGAATTCTTGGAAAGGATCCGTTCCTTCCTCAGGAATGTTGATCTGGGTCAATTCTTTCCATAGTCAATGGAACCCCAGACAAGGTACTATGCCCATCCCTACGGGACCAACATGGAGCAACCCTTCCCAAAGTCCTTTGAATGTAATGCATGCCCATCCATCTATGTCCTATTTTGGGAATCAACCAATGATGTCTCCTCACATGAAAAATCCATATGCTAGTCATGACCATAGTTTTTACTAGAACCCAAGCCAACAACCGAACTCTTCTTGGAAACCTGGTGCTAGTCAAACTCCAGGTCCTTTTTTCCTAGGTTATCACCAACAACCCAAACTACCTTTCCTGGAAACCTTGCATTTTCCAGATTTGACAAGGTTGTTGAATGACCCTATCTATCGAAGAAGTTGACTCCAGACATACCAAAGTTCAAAGCCAAGCCTAACGAAGATCCAAGAAATCATGTGACTACCTTCCACCTTTGGTGCTCATCTAATTCATTGAAAGATGACTATGTACAATTGCGATTGTTTCAAGGTACTCTCATTGGGAGTGTCACAAAATGGTACATTGAGCTCGACCGCTCAAGATACTCTTCCTTCGGCGAATTGGCAATGGTCTTCCTAAACCATTTCCAATTACCTGTGAGATACGATGCTGGCACAAAATTGCTAGCCAATTTCTCACAGACAAAAGAGGACCATATCTCGGATCACATCTGAGAATGGAGATGCCAGAAGAGTTTAATTAAGGTACCAATCCCACCAGCAGTCCTGCTTGAGTGGTTCCTTAAGTCTTTGGTCCCACAGTTATCCAAAGATGTCACGACTTCAGGAGTGTTTTCCGAAGAAGACACCATCATGAAAGATCAACATCTTGAGCTCATCTATTCTCAGTTATGTTTATTATACGATATCTTTCCAGATGCGCCAAGCTCAATACTTGATAAAACCAGACAGAGAGTTGGACCACATGCCAATGGTATTGTTGGTTTAGAAAAAACAAAGCCCACTGAGCAACTGACGAATCAGTTACAACAATTGTCTATACAACACACAGTGGCCAACCAAACTACTATTTTTGCTGCTCCCCCTACTAAAACATCAAATGTACACACTGTGCAATGGACAAATCCAAAGGCCACCTAGCAGCTTGAAGGAAAGAAAAAACAATGAAAGAAAGATAAGAGGGATAATAAACCCACAGATAATGCTGGCAAGGGAAACACTAAGAAATGGAAGGCGAGGTATGCATGCAACCTGTGCATGGAAGACCACCCAACCCACCTATGTCCCTGGCTTGCAAAGGCCCAAAAGTTTTCGACATAGAAACAACTTGTTGTGTTAACCAATCCATTTCAACATGGACAAAACCTAACCCAATCCTCTACAAGTGCGGAAGGGGGCAGTTAAGGAACCTCTTCATCTTCAAACAATCCTGCATCTGCGAATGTATATATGATGAAGGGAGATTCTTTCATATACACTAGAGTGCATGACTACAGTAAACCAAGCACTTCTGAAAAGGGAAAAGAAGCCAAACTCCCCTCTCTTTCTTTACAAATTGAGAAGAATTTGGGTGAAACAATGACACGCATCCCAAAAGGTGTGTTAAAAAAGGCTTCTCATAACCCAAATGCAAGGGCCGCCCATAACTATTTTGTGGTGGAAGATTTGTCTCAAACCCCTTGTGTTATGTATGCTTTGGAGGTCCTCCAAAGCTGCCCTTCCTAGAGGAAATATTTGTTAACTGCCCTAGGATCTACCGAAACTTGTAATCCAGGTACCATCATGCTAGATACAACTGACTTAAAACCTCGTCTTCCATACCATGTAGTGATTTAGATAGTAGTGGCTCACCCCATGAAAAATTTTACTCGAAATATTTTCTGCATGGTGGTTGATGAGGGCGCCTCGACATGCATTATGTCGTTGGCATGTTGGAAGGCCATTGGCCAACCCATTTTGTCTCCGTCGCCCACTCTTCTCACTACTTTTGATGGTCGTTCGTTCCAACCACCTGGTATCATTCCCTCTTTTCCCGTGCAATTGGGAGGGAGGACCGTGTGCGTTGAGGTAGAGGTAGTCAACG
>JASDQU010100944.1:366946-385575 GCA_032191745.1 Picea mariana | reverse complement strand
TCAGGAATGTTGATCTGGGTCAATTCTTTCCATAGTCAATGGAACCCCAGACAAGGTACTATGCCCATCCCTACGGGACCAACATGGAGCAACCCTTCCCAAAGTCCTTTGAATGTAATGCATGCCCATCCATCTATGTCCTATTTTGGGAATCAACCAATGATGTCTCCTCACATGAAAAATCCATATGCTAGTCATGACCATAGTTTTTACTAGAACCCAAGCCAACAACCGAACTCTTCTTGGAAACCTGGTGCTAGTCAAACTCCAGGTCCTTTTTTCCTAGGTTATCACCAACAACCCAAACTACCTTTCCTGGAAACCTTGCATTTTCCAGATTTGACAAGGTTGTTGAATGACCCTATCTATCGAAGAAGTTGACTCCAGACATACCAAAGTTCAAAGCCAAGCCTAACGAAGATCCAAGAAATCATGTGACTACCTTCCACCTTTGGTGCTCATCTAATTCATTGAAAGATGACTATGTACAATTGCGATTGTTTCAAGGTACTCTCATTGGGAGTGTCACAAAATGGTACATTGAGCTCGACCGCTCAAGATACTCTTCCTTCGGCGAATTGGCAATGGTCTTCCTAAACCATTTCCAATTACCTGTGAGATACGATGCTGGCACAAAATTGCTAGCCAATTTCTCACAGACAAAAGAGGACCATATCTCGGATCACATCTGAGAATGGAGATGCCAGAAGAGTTTAATTAAGGTACCAATCCCACCAGCAGTCCTGCTTGAGTGGTTCCTTAAGTCTTTGGTCCCACAGTTATCCAAAGATGTCACGACTTCAGGAGTGTTTTCCGAAGAAGACACCATCATGAAAGATCAACATCTTGAGCTCATCTATTCTCAGTTATGTTTATTATACGATATCTTTCCAGATGCGCCAAGCTCAATACTTGATAAAACCAGACAGAGAGTTGGACCACATGCCAATGGTATTGTTGGTTTAGAAAAAACAAAGCCCACTGAGCAACTGACGAATCAGTTACAACAATTGTCTATACAACACACAGTGGCCAACCAAACTACTATTTTTGCTGCTCCCCCTACTAAAACATCAAATGTACACACTGTGCAATGGACAAATCCAAAGGCCACCTAGCAGCTTGAAGGAAAGAAAAAACAATGAAAGAAAGATAAGAGGGATAATAAACCCACAGATAATGCTGGCAAGGGAAACACTAAGAAATGGAAGGCGAGGTATGCATGCAACCTGTGCATGGAAGACCACCCAACCCACCTATGTCCCTGGCTTGCAAAGGCCCAAAAGTTTTCGACATAGAAACAACTTGTTGTGTTAACCAATCCATTTCAACATGGACAAAACCTAACCCAATCCTCTACAAGTGCGGAAGGGGGCAGTTAAGGAACCTCTTCATCTTCAAACAATCCTGCATCTGCGAATGTATATATGATGAAGGGAGATTCTTTCATATACACTAGAGTGCATGACTACAGTAAACCAAGCACTTCTGAAAAGGGAAAAGAAGCCAAACTCCCCTCTCTTTCTTTACAAATTGAGAAGAATTTGGGTGAAACAATGACACGCATCCCAAAAGGTGTGTTAAAAAAGGCTTCTCATAACCCAAATGCAAGGGCCGCCCATAACTATTTTGTGGTGGAAGATTTGTCTCAAACCCCTTGTGTTATGTATGCTTTGGAGGTCCTCCAAAGCTGCCCTTCCTAGAGGAAATATTTGTTAACTGCCCTAGGATCTACCGAAACTTGTAATCCAGGTACCATCATGCTAGATACAACTGACTTAAAACCTCGTCTTCCATACCATGTAGTGATTTAGATAGTAGTGGCTCACCCCATGAAAAATTTTACTCGAAATATTTTCTGCATGGTGGTTGATGAGGGCGCCTCGACATGCATTATGTCGTTGGCATGTTGGAAGGCCATTGGCCAACCCATTTTGTCTCCGTCGCCCACTCTTCTCACTACTTTTGATGGTCGTTCGTTCCAACCACCTGGTATCATTCCCTCTTTTCCCGTGCAATTGGGAGGGAGGACCGTGTGCGTTGAGGTAGAGGTAGTCAACGCATATCTCGATTACAATATTTTTTTAGGAAGGAGTTGGACTTATTCCATGCAAGCAGTGGTTGCTACAGTTTTTTGGGTCTTGTTGTTTCCACATGAGGACCAGATTGTGACCATTGATCAATTGTCTTTCTGCAGATCTGACTCTTCATTGGGAGTGTCCGTGGTCCCAATGATTGATAATCCTCAACCAGGCATAGTCAATGTAGGGGTTGGTTTGTGCCCATATTTGATGGGTACCTTCGATTACCCGCCCCCTCAAGGCGATGTCAAGTTCATATCTGACCACCATAAGGTTGACATTTTCCAAGTTTCATCGTTTCGCATGACTTACTTCACTGATCCGTGGATAGTTCCTTCCCCTTTAGTCACTATGGAGGGGACAGGGTATCCAAGCATGTCCATGCCCTTGTTCGTAGCTGAAGTAGTGTACTCTTTAGTCAAGCAAGCTTCATCCAACCCAGATCCAACTCCTGCACAAGAGTTTGATCTTCTTCTCGATCCTATTTGGGCTTAAGGTTCTCTCACTAACACCGATTTGTTAGACTTAGTATTTACTTCTGACAAAGCAGTAATTGAGGTAATGACTAGTTCATACAAACCTCGGGATGATCTTCATCATAGATCATACTTCCTCCCAGGGTTAAGTAGAATCGAGGCCGGAGAATTCACCTTGACTATGAATGGAGATAGGTCTTGTCCTATTAATCCCTTAGCTACACATGAGGTCTATGATGAGGGTAATTGATGGTGCAGACATGAGTAACCTCCAACACCCGCTCTCAGGATCATTCTAATCCCCTCTTTGATCCAAATTCGCTCTTTGGACTCCCAATGGAATCCCTGTGAAAAACACGGTCCACAGGGCCTTCTTTCTCCCTATCATGGCCTCTTTACGCGCCTGTGACTTTTCCCGACCTTAATTTCAGGGTTTTTGGGCTTTCTGATGTCAAGAGTTCCTGTACTCTCGATTCCTCGATATTCGATGAGATCCCATCTGGTCTTATCCCCTCTTGGATATGCCCTGGTCCTCGTGACCACTTTCCATAAGACCACAGCCTTATATCCTCCTATCAGGGTTTTGGACTTAAAAATCCCGATGAGCTCTTTTTCCCGCTAGCCCTCTAGGCTAAGCGCGTGGTCCCACGGGATTTCCGATTCCTCGAATCCTGACTCTCCGCTACACTAACAGCTAGCCCCTTAAACAACACTTTCCACTTCTCTGACATGCTGACAGCTGGCTCCCACAATGGCACTTTCCTCCTTATCAGGGTTTCGGGCTTTCCAATGTCGAAACTCACATTTCCACGAGACTCGCGAAATGCCGATCCCCGATTTGTCGATGGACGACGTCCTGTCGGGTTGTTTCCCGATGGCTCCAATTTCTGCCACGCGTCCTCTCCATATGGACAGCCTTGATTAACTCTCGGGATTTCGAGACTTCTGATGTCCCGGCTTTCACGACCTCGGGAACTCCAATTTCCCGATAGCCAATATACCGACTCTCTGCGGATTCCTGACACCTGTCTCCCCAAATGGATGGCTCAGATTATACTGGGGTTTTCACTATGGACTTACCCAATCTCTTTCCCACGGGAATGCCGATATTCCGACTCCCGATGCTTCGATCTCCGCCACATGTCTCCACTAACGGACGATCCAGATTGCTTCGGTGTTTCGAGACTTGAAGTGTCTCGATTTTCTCCACTTCAAGAATCTCGATTTCTCAATGACTGTTATCCCAATGGCTAGACCTCTCGTTGGGATTTCTCCTCTGTTGTTCACGAAGGGTTAACCCCCTCGCAATTCTCTGCAGATCTGACGGATGTCAGGTCTCTGAATCAAGATCCAATGGTCCAGATGTGTTCTTCCTATGTGCTTACTCTAGAGGCTAAACTCTACGCGCCTTCACCTGATCCAACGGTTGATGAGTTCTTCACTCTATATCTGATGGCTCAGATCACCTCTTCTCCTACGCGTTCTCTAGACGTGAGGACCTTCCAACGGTCCAGATCTTCTCGGACGATCCGACAACTGTCGTTGCTCCTCCTGAGCTTCTGCACACTTTCTTCCTGCACTTGGAATAATTCCAAGTCTTCCAAAGGCCTCAACCTTTATGCTCTTTTTCCTCTGTGAGCTCCACGACATTGAGCTTCACTACGCGTAATAAAACTACTGGATCCTCTTGAGCTTTGCTTCTGAATCCTCAAAGGATTCTTTGACTACTTCACTCTGCAGAGTCTTCACGCACCCACAGTGCTGTCTCTCCTGAGCTTCTCACATGCTCAGACCCCTACTAGATTTTTTCTTCCTTCCTCCTCTACAAACTCCTTTGCTTGAGTTCTCAACTGCACATGTAAAAACAATGTCCCTCCTGAGATTTGGGAACTTTGAACTCTCCAAAGAGTTCTTCAGCCTCTGCACTCTTTGCAGCCTGACTTTGTGCGTGAAAGCACTCACCCTCCTGAGATTTTCCTTCTTCTCCAGCAACTTCTTGCTGATCCTTTCAAGGTGTTCAACAACCCTGTGAAGATCCCTCTGTGGATTCTTCCCTCAAATCACAGAACTCAAAGAGTTCTCTTCTCCTGTGTCGTCTGTACGCTTACTCGATGCCCACCTAGAAAAGTATCTTCTCAGAAATTTCATCAGTTCTGTCCTTTTCTGTACACCCTTTGCACTTTCTCCATGCCCACCTGGCAGAGCTCTCAGAATCCTCAGTGATTCTATTTTTTTTTCTGAACTCACAGCAGAGTTCTATCTTCTATGCACTCCTTGCACTGGCTCAATGCCCACCTGGCAGAGATTCACAGAACTCCTTAGATATTATGTCTGCAAATGTGTCTCTCATACACAGACTTTCCCTCTGAGGTGTTCAGAAAGCTCAAATGTCTTCCTCCTGAGTTGTTGATTCTATTTCCTGTGCCGCAACATGTCTTTGTATGAACCCGCAATGTTCATAAGTGCATCCTCTGTGCACGACTATCAAAACCCACAACGTTCTGTCACACCCTCCTGGTGTGAAGCCTCAAAGACCTTCAACCCTGGAAATCAAGAACTCTTGCAAATGCCTAACATACATCTACAACACACATTTATATCATAAAATAGAACACTCACAGACATCCATTCAACACAGAGTCATGCAGGAAAAACTGCTCTTTGTATTAAATATGGAAAATGCTTGTATTTACAAGGTGTTCCTAAGAACGGCCTATAACAAGGTCTCAACTCTTCTCTTCTGCTCTCTACTCATAGATTCTCACCTAACTTCCACTACTACAAAATGAGATATGAAAATCTCTTTTACCTGAGGGGGCTCTTCGAGCACTTCCCTCCAACCTACCTACCCTATTCAATTTCATTGAATGGGTTGTCTAGTCCAGAATCAAATCTAGATCTCATCCATACAAACATTTAAGGCCGATCTTATCTACAGCCTGCACAAAGGCATGGCTTCCCAGCTCAACATCTTAAACATTTAAATTACATTGAATTCAGATTTAAATGAGGCTGCGCCTCTCTCTTAGCGTGCGATTTGAATTCACTGGTGTGGCTGGCTGGCTGGCTGGCTGACGTGGAGAGATTCTCCTGCATCAGTAATATGGAAACCATCACTGAAACCATATCGATAAATATCTCCAGAAMCCCTAGCGTCGTAGAAAATGTTTTCGTCGAAGCATACTGCTCCCCCGARGAGATATCCGACATCGACCCACAAAGTGTTGATCATGAGCTAACTTTGTTTTTTTTCAAGATTTCTTTGAGATCCGAAAGCAACATCCGGTGAGGCTGCATTTATGCTTTTCGATCTCGTCTGAATTAACTGAGAAAAGTAACCTCTATGGGGCTTCTTTTAAGCACTTTTTAGACCCTCTAAACATGAAAATATTATCGAGCGATCTTGTGGCCTTTCAGGCTCGTTAAACTGAAATTTGAGGTCATGTCTGTCCGGTGGTAGTTTACCCCTTTTTTGGTCCAGATGGTCAATTGTATGAACAAAGGTATACTCTATGGAATTTCAGTTCTCTAGAAGAATACTCTCAGGGATCATTTTAACCCTTTTTCGGGCCTGAGGGACTAAATTTACGAAAAAGGAACCCCCACGGAGTCCATAGTTAAGCTCTTTTCAGACTCCCTAAAATTGAAAAGATCGTCGAGTGACCTTATTCTTTCACACCCATTAAAATGGTCCAGAAGAACATTCCTGACAGAGTCCATAGTTAATATTTTTTTAGACTCCTTAAAAATGAAAAAATGGCCGAGTGATCTTGTCTTTATCACACTCGTTAAAATTGTTTTGAATAGACATTTTGTTGGTTCTAGTTTACCCCTTTTTCAAACCGACTAGACTACCTTCAAAAAAGGTACCCCAATGGAGTCTCCTTTTACGTTTTTTCAGACTCTCTAAATATGAAAAATCGTCAAGCTTGCCTTCTCTTGGCTTGTTAAACTTACATCGAAGGACGTTACCATTGTGTGTTTTGTTAACCGCATTTGCATACCTGCATCTTTGTTCTAAATGTCAGCTCTATGTTTCTCCCAACTAAACCATCTGAAGAATACCTTATACGCAAGCCTTGTAGCACTTTTCCTCTATGCCTTAACACCCTTGGCCCTCAGAGGTTTTTTTCCTAAGTATCATTGTTTTGAACATCAGTCTTGTCCTTGCGCCTTGAACTTGTATGTTTGTAACACTCATTCCTCCATTGTAATGTAACTTTCCTTTATTCTTTTTTCCAAAATTATTGAAAAAGACAAAAAAATCAAATATACCCCAAAAAGAGGAAGGGAAAAGTATTTTCTTTATTGACAGCACAATAAGTCGCCCTTGGATAAAGCACATCTGTTTGTTTGTTCATCAAACTATGGGATGTAATACGACCTTAGGAAACGGTTCTTGCTACATAGAGTTGTGTCCTCCTCTGTTTGGTTATTCTTCCAAACATATGGAGAGTTTGTGTCACCTCCTGCCTCGTAAAATTATGTTAATGCCATGCTGCCTGAGTCTCATCATTTTTTTTGCTATTGTCCAAGGGAATTTTTTACCAAGCTTGAGTCGGCCCCTCTGTAGTTTGTCTCTTTCCCTCATACCCGGCCATCCTGAATGTCCAATCAAGTCTTTGTTCGAACTCAATGAAACCTTCAATCTAATCATCCAAATTATCTAGTCCATGATCGACGAGCCGTCGAGGACCTCTGGGTAGTGAATTCGCACACTCATATTACACTCCTACCCAAGTCTTGAAGATTTTGAAGTTGTTTCTCGAGATCTGAACATCTCATCTCCATTCATCAGGACTTATCAGCTTCTGAGAAGATGGATACTCTACATGTATATCTTTTGATTTAGAGATGTAGCTCCATTGTGTATTGTTCATGGATACACTTTATATAGTGATATGACATGGATCTACAATGTATTTTATTGGTAGCCATGTGTTTATTTTATCCTGAGCATGGGTATGCCCGCGTTGGTGAGACAATTGTTATTTTTGCAGACGATGCTTCCCAATTTCAGGTTCCTGGGCTCACTTGTTTGTCACATTAGTAAAGATTGGTAATGTATTTTGGCCGTCAGATTCTCTTCTGACCTCACACATTAGGGGGCATCTATTATAACCCTAATTATCACCATACATGCTTACTTGGCATCAAGCCATCTCAGATCCCTTCTTTTCCAAAGCACTGCTAAATAACTCTTCTTAAAAACACTTTTTATAAAGGCCCACGCGCCCTGCTCTATTACTGCACGCATGTACATAGTTGCTGACCCAAAATAGCCCACGTGTACTTACAAAAGCATGAAAAAAAGGAAATTTTCCAACGGAACACACAGCTTTGGGTGAGTTAAATTAATCTTCCAGCCATGCATGGCTGAGGTTTCGTCTAGATACCTAGCTCCTTCTAGCCTATAAAATAAGGGTTAGGGGTCCCATTTGGAAGAGGGAAAATCATAGTAAAGAAAATATACCCAATTTTATATTCACTTTGTCCCAACCCTTTAGCCATTGTTGTGCAAAGAGAAATACAAAAAAAATAAGTTGGAGGAAAAGTGAAGAGGATCCCAGGACCAGGTTCATGGAGCAACGACCGAATTCATCATTGTAAGTTGATTTTTTGAAGTTAATAATAAAGAGATACTTTTCTTGTCCCACCATATGAGGTTTCTACAATTTATTGTATACTTGTCTATTGAAATATCTAACCCATTAATCTATATATAAAATGCATGCAGATTTTGTTGTTTGTTTTATGTGAATGCAGGTCAGCCTTGGGAGGAGAGATGTAATAAAAAAATGATCAAATGTAAGGAGGGATCTACATCAAACGTCTGTAATAAGGTATGCTCACTTAGCTATGTATTTGCTTAAGAATAATGGGGATTAGGTCTGGGACGATGGTAGAAAGTAGAGATCTTTAGGTCTTTTCTGCATGCATAATCTAACCCTAAGTGCTAGTTCATAGAGGTATTTCCCACTCACAACATTCTTCTAGATCCAACAATAGTCAATCCTCATGCTCAGATCCAATGTCTGAGATTTTTTCTCCTCTTTTGCACATTCCTCCTATCTGTATTCAGATCTGATGGTCATCGGGAATTTTGAGCGGGTGATCCAATGATCACTGTTCATATTCACTATTAATTTTGGCATGCCATCATCATTGTACTGTTGATGGTGCTGATCTCGCCATCAATTCCTTGTGTTGTTGATTGTGTCGATCTCACCATCAATTCATTGCGCTGTTGATCATGCTGATCTCACCATCAATTTTCTACGTTGTTGATCGTGTTGATCTCTTCATCAATGAAAAACATGTTGCCTGCATCTTCTGCATGTAAATATGTCAACAATCTCCCCCGTTGGCATTGATGGAAAATTTAGCTTGAACAAATGCATGCCTGAAGAACTACAAACATTAACCTGAAGAACTAAATGCCTAAAGAACTGCAAACCACACTACACATTCTCCCCCTTTGACATCAATGTCAAAAGAAGAAACATGCTCCCCCTGAGAAGAAATATAACAGATATTCAATAAGTACTCCCCTTAACAAGGTGAACAGATTAGACAAAAGAAGATATAACCCCTAGCTTCTTATGAAGATATCCAAAACATCTTGTTGCTAAGGGTTTAGTAAAGATATCAGCTATCTGCTCTGTGGAAGGAATATAATTCAGCTGAAAAACTATGTTTGTAACCTACTCTCTGAGAAAATGATATTTGATTGGAATACGCTTACTCTTGGAATGAAGAGCAATATTCTTGGAGACACTAATGGCACTGGTGTTATCACAGTGAATTAGAATCAGATCACTATAATTTACCTTCAAGTATGCAAGAGTTTGGATCATCCATAAAATCTGAGTGCAGTAAGTAGCAGCAACAATGTACTCTGCCTCTGTAGTTGATAATGAAATAGATCCCTTCTTCTTACTAATACATGATACCAACAAGTCACCCAGGAAGAATGCACCTCCACTGGTTCTCTTTCTCTCATCCACAAAATTTTCTCAATCAACATATGAATAAGAAGTTAACTGAATATTCTAATTTCTAGGATACCAAAAACCATAAGTCATTGTTCCCTTCAAGTATTTGAATATCTGTTTTATATCTACTAAATGACTCTGTTTAGGAGAAGACTAATAACAACCTACCATTCCAACAACTTGCATTGTATCAGGACGGGATGTTGTGATGTACATAACATTGACTATCATTGATCAATATGTCCTTTGATCAACATCAGGTGAAATATAATCTTTACTAAGTTTGCAACCGACCACCATAGGTGTACTAATAGGAGAAGAATCTTCCATCTGGAACTTCTTCAACATCTCTTTCAGATATTTTTCTTGAGTGATAAATATTCTTGTAGAGCTTTGATGTACTTTTAAACCAATAAAGTATGACAGTTCGCCTATCATGGACATCTAAAACTCTGTTTGCATAGAGTTAGCAAACCACTGAATAGAGGAATCATTAGTACAACAAAAATCAATGTCATCTACATAAAACAAAACAACTAGTAAATAATCACCTTCACACTTAATGTAGAGATTGTTGTCAGTAGAACCTTTCTTGAACCTTTTGTCTTGTAAAAATTTTCCAAGTCTATAATACAAAGCTCTTGGTGCTTGTTTCAGTTCATATAACACCTTCTTCAACTTGCAGACATAGTCAGGATTATCTATCAATGAGAATCCTTCAGGTTGCTACATATATACTTCTTCCTCTAGATCTCCATTAAGAAATGTTGATTTTACATCCATTTGATATACTTTAAAGTTTTTATGACATGAATATGAAAGAAACATTGAGATGGCTTCCAATATTTCCACTAGTGCAAAGGTTTCATCAAAGTCCCGTCCTTCAACTTGTGCATACCCTTTGCAGACTAATCTAGATTTATTCCTAACAACTTGTCCTTTTTCATTCATTTTATTCTTGAACACCCATTTGGAGCCTATTACATTCTTATTTTCAGTTCTAGGAACAAGATCCCAAGTATTGTTCTTTTCAATCTGATCAAGCTCTTCATTCATAGCTCTAATCCAATCATCATGCTTGTTGGCTTCATCAAAATTTGTAGGTTCAATCATGGATAAAAAAAAATCTAAGATTGTTCTGAGTCTTTAATCAATTTCCTTCTTGTCTGAACTCCTTTATCTATATCTCCAATTATCTGATTTTCAGGATGATCCTTTCTAACAGTTCTGAGAGGTGGTTTTATTTATTTTTGTTGGTTTGTGTTAGCCTGAGTATTCGTATCTTCATATGGTTCATATTCTTCACTTTTTGATCCTTGGACCTGTTCATCTTCAACTATATCTTATGTGCTTGGTTCAACATTGCTTATATTTCGGCCAAGGATTTCTTCATCAACTTTTATGTCGATACAATCAACCAATTTATGTAGCCTCTTATTGTAGCATTTGTATCCTTTACTATTTGTAGCATAACCTAAGAAGATACCTTCATCAGCTCTGTCATCATATTTTTCAATATTTTCATCATTATTCTTAATGTAACATTTACTCCCAAAGACTTTAAAATGCTTGATTGAAGCAGGTCTTCCAAACCATAGTTCATAAGAAGTATTGTCACTGTGTGGCCATAGATGATATTTGTTAAGAATCTAAACAGTTGTATGGATTGCTTCCACCCAATATGTCTGAGCACTATTCCTTTCATTCATCATTGATCTTTCCATCTAATTTTTGATCCATTCTGCCTCTCAACTAATCCATTTTGTTGTGGATTTCTTGGAAGAGTGTATTCTTGTTTGATTCCTTGTTTATCACAGAACTCTTTGAATTTCCATGAACTAAAATCTCCTCCTCTATCAGACCTTACTTCCTTCAATATTTTTCTTGTTTGATTCTCAGTCAGAGCCTTAAACACTTTGAATTTTTCAAATGCTTCATATTTTTCCTTCAAAAAGGAAACCCACGTTAGTCTAGAATAATCATCAATAATCAACATAAAATATTTTTCTTTTCCTGTACCTTCTTTTCTTGATGGTCCACATAAATTCATATGTACTAAATGGAGAGGTTTTTTTGTTGAAGGAAAATTTTTTGATTTGAACTAAGTGCGAGTAAGCTTTCCTATATGGAAAGGTTTACAAACAGAGTCATATGGCTTTCATATATTTGGAATATCTTTTGCTGCCCCATTATTTCTAAGATTTATTATATGATCAAAGTTTAGGTGTCCAAGTCTCCTATGCCATAGCCAACTTTCAATATATTTTCTTAAGTGACATTCTTCTTTTTCTTATTTTAACACATAAACATTGTTTTCTGTTCTTATCCCTTTTGCAACTAGTTGTCCTGAATTCAAAGACTTTATTTTACAATCTTTAGAAGTAAAAAAAAATTCACACCCTTTGTCACAAACTTTACTGACACTTAGTAGATTATGTTTCAGACCATCTACAAACAACACATAATGATCTTTTCCTTTTCCATTACTTAGGCTTACCATTCCTTTACCTTTTATTTTTCATGGTGCATCATTTCCAAAAGTCACATTCCCTGATTTGTTTTCACTTAGAGTTAGAAACTTACTTTTGTATCCATTCATATGTTTGGAACATCCACTGTCAATATACTAGGGATTATTTTGTATTTGGGATGATAACACTAATCCACACTGGTCATCTTATTTCCTCTTCCAAACCTTTAAATTTTTAGCAGCATGATTTAGATCTGTCTTATAGTTCCTTAAGCGATAGTCAACAACTTTATGTCCATAATTATGGTAGTTGTAACATTCTGGTTCACTGAATAACAGATCATAACGATTTCTATGCTCATAACTGTTGTTATGTTTCACCTGCATCCTTCTCCCAGTCATCACATGATTTATAGTCTATGATTGTTTGTTTCTTGGCTATCTTAATATTTGTTGTGGTAAATAATTATTCCTTGAATAACTTGATTGCTCACATCTAAATATTAAAGAACAAGTTATAGCTTTTTGACCAAAGTTAGGACAGAAAAAACAATATCCATAGAGAAATCCTTTGTACCTGGAAAAAGGTTGTCTTCTTTGAGTGGGTCGATTTCTTCCATGTTGATGGTTTCTCTGATCTTATAAGGAAGTTGAAGTGTCAATAATTCTTGGATTTAATGGATACTATACAAGTTTCAATTGGATGTCCTCTATGATGTGATTAAGGTCCAAAGTTTCATTTAGGTATAACACACTTTCAACATCATCTATCTAAAATAATTCCATCTAGCATTTTCAGGATGGAGTTAGTAAACATTTTCTCAACTCGATATCCTAAACGTGTTCTCTTGTAGTTTTAACATGGGTCTAATAGATGAGAATCCAATAATTTTAACAATGATCCTCAATCCTATTAAAATATAGTTATTTTTTCCACAATTTGACATTTTGACCTCCAATTCATTTGGTTTGAAACTAAACTAAAAGGAACTCTTTAGTGATAATGTGGATTATTACCCATTTTAGGTGAAATTATGTCCCCTAAGGTCCATAAGTGATGGTAGTGCATTATTGTCAATCTTCCTATGTGATATATCCTTTGTTATCCGATACCTTCTACACAATGGATGATTGTTCAATCATACCTTTTTTTATTATTGCTTTTTCATAATCATATAGAAATAGATAATATACTTATGCTCTAAAATCTTAATATGGAATTTCATAAACTACATTGACTTCTTTTTTTTGTATTAAAGGTTCGAGTTGTTTAAATTAACTTATATATATATATATATATATATATGAATTCTAGACACAACATGGACAAGAGTTCGAATTAGGTTTTTGTATCTATCTCTGAGCTAGGGTTGATCTCAAATCATCATGGAGGAAGCTAGAGGAGGGGGCACAAATCTCTCCTAAAACAACATTCTTTTAGGGAGTCGACAACTTTTCCATAGAAGGAATCCAATCCCATCAAACAAAGACAATAATGTGAATAATAAATATGAAAACCAAGGCATCAACAAGGATGTTCACAAACAAAGAAAAATAATCACCAATGGTACAATTAATTATATCCCACAAGTTGAGAAACCCCTAAACATGAGATCGCCTCTGCAAAGATTGGAGAATACATTGAGTTCATGTAGGTCATGCATTCCTTGGAAAATTCATGGTATTATGGCCCATAGAAAAATATTTGATTTGATGGATCAAAGAAAACTAAAAACCAAAGGGTCAAGTATTTTATTTGATGGATCAAAGAAAACTAAGAACCGAAGGGCCAAGTGGATCTGAAATTAGGATCGAGGGGTTTCTTCACAATCATTTTTTCCAATCTAGATGATAGAGATAATGTATTTGAAAATGTCCCTTAGTTATTTAATTTAGCTAGTTTTTATCTGATATCATCGACAAAAAAATTTAGTCCAGAAAAAAATGACAAATCCTAGAAGGCATAGGTAACACCCTTGCCTCCTTCGTAAAAATAACAGATGTGAGAAAACATTTTCGATACACTTCAAATGCCCATGTCTTCATATATATGAATGTCTCCAAACATATTTCACAGTCAATTTGTATTATCTATTAGAAAGCAACATGGGTACAAACCATTTACTACGAGTACATCCCATTCTTTTCTCGTAAATGTCATGAGGATGACCAAATCTTTTAAGTTTTCCCACTAAATGTCAAACTATGAAACCTCCATCCAATAGGGATATAATAAGCAACAATAACTATGAATTACTATCACAAAATCTAGATGAACCTAATATTTTACCCTTAGAATCTTCTTAAGGTCAACCAACACTTGAAGATGATAAGGGCACAAGAAAAAATCTGGAAGAGAAAGACAAAAGACAAAAAACAATGGTATAGAAGATCCCAATATGGAGTAGATTAGGATGAGAACATGTAAGAAGATAATGGTGATAGAATCAAATCAAATGATAGGGAACAAATAGATCTTGGAAATCTCCATCTGTAGTCCATAGTTTTGGAATATTGGTTGTTGTCATTGATGTCAACCCTAGTCATGGTTTTTGGACCGCAAGATTGATGAAGGTATTTGGACATGAAGGAAAATGCACATGCAGATACAACACCCATGGATGTATATTATACATCATGTTGTCTTCGGTGGTATGTGGCATGTCACGTGGATCCTCATGGTTGAGGAGAAATGAATTTTTGAAGATGACACAATGAATTGAAGAAGGAAGTACATGTAGGCCCTGAAGATAATTAAAGAAAAGAATTACAAAATAAGAAAGTGTCAGGTTGGCCCTAATGTTAAAAGGAAGTGACATAAATGGCATAAATAAACATCATTATATATTCATTTGATACAAGTCGAATTTCATAGGAAATAAGTAGAAAAGAAGGCCGGATTTCAAGGAGCATGACGTCTTTTGGCGATGTGCTCTAAGGTATGTTATTTTCAGGTCATCTTACCATTTTTGCTATAAAAAAATTTCTAGAACGATTCAGATGGTCAAATCTCTATATTATTGAGACGACATATCAAGGTACCTCTGATAAAAGTTTAAGCTCTTTATTCACTATAATTATGGAGATACACTATGTGGAAGATAGGGTTTGTGACCAGTCCTAAAGCTAGTCAATAAACAGGTGTTCTGGGTAAAACAATCCTAACTTATTCATAGAGAATCCAAATGAAGTGGGACAAATTTTATTGGAAATATTAAGGACTTTGGTTTCTTGTGTGAAATTTTTCGAATCTAATGTTAATTATTGAGCGCGGGGAATTCTGTGCAAGTTCACTCTCCTGAATAGACCAGAATTGAATAAAGTCTACCATTCTTTCTATAACCTCCTTTTGGGGAGGATTCAAGGAGTGAAAATTGGAGGATTTTCAGAGAACAAATTGAGTAATGTTATCTACAGGATCAGAGTACTCCAAAAATTGAAGAATTTCAAAAATTGAAGAAGTCTCAAGAAGCATTATCAGGTTCTATGTGATGATTGGTTGACGGTGATGATTTAAAGTAAAGTTTTATTATCTCTCATATATTCTTGGGTGGAAGAAAGGGGAAAGGATGGAGAGTTAAAATATCTCTTGATATTGGAGTATTGTATCTTCCTCTTGGAGTTTTATCCCTCCCTTTACATTTGGAAGTTGAAGCTACCTTTGGAAGTCATTACTTCCCTTGAACAATAACTATTGATTATTTCTCATATATTGTGCATGGTGTATTGTGGTGTATTGGTTTAAATCTTATACTATTGTTCATTGCTTATTGGATATAGTTGAATGGTTTAAGTATAAGTTGAAAAAGGTTTTAAATTGTACTTGATACTGATTCACCCCCCTCTTAGTATCAACAATTGGTATCATAGCAGGTTGCCTTCAGAACAGTTTAACCACTAGAAGGAAAATCTTGAGCAAAGATGGATGAGCATGAGCACATTTCAAATGGGATTCAAATATTTGATGGAATAAATTATGCATATTGAAGTGATAGAGTGAAAAATTACCTAATGGCTTTGGGAGTAGACATTTGGTACTCAGTTGTAAATGGCTATGTAATCCCAAATAATGCTCCAACCAATCCAAATGAGAAGAAGCTTATGAATTGTAATTCAAAATATAGACATGTTATTTTAGCAGCATTGGCACCAACCATTGCTAGAAAAGTGATGGGATGCAACACTCCTAAAGAGGTATGGGACAAACTCAAGAAATCTATGAAGGTGATCCAAAAGTTAAGAAGGTCAAACTTCAACAACATAGAGCAGAATTTGAAAATTTGAAGATGAATGAAAAGGAAGATATTACAACCTATCTTCTTAGAGTTGATGAATTTGTTAATGCTATCAAAGGATTAGGTGAAGATCTCGATGAATCATTGGTTGTACAAAAAGTGTTGAGATCACTTCTCTTGAAGTATGATGCTAAGGTCTTTTCCATTGAAGAAACTAGGGACTTGACCAAAATGACAATGGATGAATTACATGGGACTCTTATGGCATATGAAATGAGAACAGGTACAAAAAGCGACCAGAAAAACAATGAACCAACCTTTGAATCCATAAAGAAGACAAAAGAAAAGGATAATGACCTTGATGAAGAAATAACAAATTTCGTAAGAAGGTTCCAGAAAGGAAGTGGAAGATACAAAGGTAATTCTCCTCTCAAATGATTTAATTGTGGTAGAATAGGGCATATTGTTGAAAACTGTTACTACAAAAAGTGAAGTCTCAACAATAAAAAGAGCTTCTCCTCCAAGGATGATGACACCTCCTCAGATGAGAGTGATGAAGAAGATAATGATGGAGGAGAAGTCCTCTTCATAACCCAAGAAACCTAGGATGATGATCATAAGAATTCTAAAGAAGAATAAATCATTTGTGAAGAAGATTCAGATGAAGAAACCAACCTTGATTCCTTTTGGGGATACAAAGACAATGCAAAGAATGAAGAAGAAGATGAGAATCTTGAAAAGTTGAAGCATGTTGAAACTGAAAATAGCAAGCTTAGAAACACAAACATAATACTAAAAGGTGAATTAAGTAGTTCTGAAGAAGAGAATTACAATCTTGAAAAGACCATTAATAGCTTGAAGGAACAATTAGAAGATTATGAGAAATTGAAATAAGAATTGGATCACACAAAAGGGGAGCTACTATTGACAACAAAAAGTTTGAAGAAGTTCGAAAAAATAACTGAAAAATTAGATGAGATCCTTAGCAATCAAAGATCTCCAAACGACAAGACAGGAATAGGATACAATGACAGTTTGAAGACAACAAAACAAGATAAGGAAGTTGAAAATGATGAAACCAACACTCCAGAACAAGTTGAACAACAAGATAGAAAACTAGAATTTAGAAGGAATGAGACATCAAGAAGATCCTCTCCCATCTGGTATGAAAGAAATCATTATGAAGGAAACTACAGAAGAATAGATCAAAAAACCAGATGGACCACACCAAAAAGAAGATCACTTACCCCCAAGTATCAAAATTTCTTTCTTGGATATTGTTATACTTGTTGACATTTTGGACACAAGGCAATCAATTGTAGAATCAATGAAAGGAATAACTATGCAAGCCACATGAATGGTGAAAATAGTAGATATGAAAATTTTTGTAGACATTTCAACATAAATTATAATCCATTTGACCCATTAATGGATCAACATATTGTATGTTACAAGTGCAATAATCTTGCTCACAAAGCACGAGATTGTAGAGAGATGAAGGAAGATAATCATATGCCAAATGTCTGCATACCAACTACAGCATGGAAAAGGAAAGAATTCCACACAATGAAAATTGTCGAATATCATTAGTCACTAAAGACTGTAAAGAAGAATATTAATGGTTCATAGACAGTGGGTTCTCATCTCATATGACCAGCGATCAAAGAAAATTTGTCAGCTTGAAGAAAAAGGGTGGAAATGTTGCATTTGGAGATGACTCATCTACAAAAATACTTGGAAAAGGAACTGTAAAGCTTGGAAGTGAAAATGTAAAAGCAGGAAAATTCCTATTGGTTGAATATTTGAAGCATAATCTCCTCAGTGTCAGCAAAATATGTGATCAAGGATACACTCTTACGTTTGACTCCCGAAAATGTAAAATCAGAGAAAATAACTCAGAAAGATTGGTTGCAACTGCAACAAGAAGACCAAACACCATATACATCCTAAACATGAAGAAGAGAGAGAAGACAGAATCCACACAAAAGGATTCCAAGGAAGAAAAAGTCCCAAAGACCAAAAATAAGGATGGAGTATTATTGAGTGCCACATGTTTAGGGGGAGTAGCGCCAAAGAAGAAGGTTACCTTTTTCCATTAAACTCAGGGGGAGAAGCCATACCCTTTGCCATTGATGTCAATGGGGGAGATAAATTGAGATCATGATAATAGGGGGAGCATGAGTGTTACCATCAATGACAAAGGGGGAGATTGTTGGAATATTGGTTGTTGTCATTGATGTCAACCCTAGTCATGGGTTTTGGACCGCAAGATTGATGAAGGTATTTGGACATGAAGGAAAATGCACATGCAGATACAACACCCATGGATGTATAATATACATCATGTTTCTTCTGGTGGTATGTGGAACGTC
>JASDQU010100944.1:355573-366896 GCA_032191745.1 Picea mariana | reverse complement strand
TATTGGTTGTTGTCATTGATGTCAACCCTAGTCATGGGTTTTGGACCGCAAGATTGATGAAGGTATTTGGACATGAAGGAAAATGCACATGCAGATACAACACCCATGGATGTATAATATACATCATGTTTATTCTTGTGGTATGTGGAACGTCACGTGGATCCTCATGGTTGAGGATAAATGAATTTTTGAAGATGACAAAGTGAATTGAAGAAGGAAGTACATGTAGGCCCTGAAGATAATTAAAGAAAATAATTACAAAATAAGAAAGTGTTAGGTTGGCCCTAATGTTAAAATGAAGTGACTTAAATGGTATAAATAAACATCATTATACATTCATTTGATACAAGTCGAATTTCATAGGAAATAAGAAGAAACGAAAGTTGGATTTCAAGGGAGGATAAGTCTTTTGGTGATGTGTTCTAAGGTATGTTATTTTCAGGTCATCTTACCATTTTTTCTATAACTTTTTTTCTAGAACGATTTCAATGATGAAATTGCTATGGTATTGAGAATACATATCAAGGTACCTCTGGTAAAAAATTCATCTCTTGATTCTCTATAATTATGGAGATACTCTCTATGGAAGATAGGGTTTGTGACCAGTCCTGAAGCTAGTCAATAAACAAGTGTTCCAGGTAAAACAATCATAAATTATTCATAGAGAATCCAAATGAAGTGGGAAAAATTTCATTGGAAAGAGTATGGACTTTAGTTTCTTGTGTGAGATTTTCAGAATCATATGTTAATTAGTGAGCATGGGACATTCTGGGCAAGTTCACTATCTTGAATAGGCCAAAATTGTATAAAGTCTACCATTCTTTCTATAACCTCTTTTTGGGGAGGATTCAAGGAGTGAAAACTAGAGGAGTTTCATAGAATACATTGAGTAATATTATTTACAGGATCAGAGTACTCCAAGAATTGAATAATTGTAGAAATTGAAGAAGTCTCATGAAGCATTATCAGGTTCTATGTGATGATTGGTTGATGGTGACGATTTAATGTAAAGTTTTATTATCTCTCATATATTCTTGGGTGGAAGGAAGGGGCAAGGATGGAGAGTTAAAATCTCTCTTGATATTGGAGGATTGTATATTACTCTTGTAGTTTTATCCCTCCCTTTACATTTGGAAGCTGTAGCTACCTTTGGAAGTCATTACTTCCCTTGAACAATAACTATTCATTATTTGTCATATATTGTGCATGGTGTATTGTGGTGTATTGGTGTAACTCTTATACTATTGTTCATTGCTCATTGGATATAGTTGAATGTTTTAAGTATAAGTTGAAAAAGGTTTTAAATTGTACTTGATACTGATTCACCCCCCTCTCATTATCAACATATAGCAGTAGCCTAGGAAGTACAAGACCAAAATTCCATTCTAGACCAATAGCTATAGCTCTTAAGAAATGCCATGTTTTGTAGTAGGGAATGTTGTGGCATAATGCATAAAGGTAAGTACCCTGCATCATCCTCCCTTGTATTTAAATATAATCCTTCTATTGAGATTTATAAAACTTCAAAGGAAGAAAAAAAAGGGGGTTTAGAAGCAATAAACCACTCCTATAGAAGATTAAGAAATTATTGGTCAATTCTAGAAGACTAGAATTGATGATATATAAGTTCCCAAATACCTCCCTGTTGGCCCTTCACCAAGTTTTGGAGAACTTGGGTCATGTTTGACTAGTTTTGGGACTTCGACAGGCTAGTCGAAGGAAGAGCGCTAGTCGAAGCAGAGATCACGAGATCTCAGGCCCCTTCTTAGGGAATTGTTTTGGGTTTAGGGTTTATGTAACAGGTATGGGATGTCATCCCATGGGTTTACCCATGTTTAGGAACATTTTGTAATGTATAAATAGATAGTTAGGCAATGTAAGAAGCGTTAGTGTGCTAATTGAAGTAGTATTGAATATTTATGGCTTAGTGCGGAGCTAGAGGCTTTGTGCATATTGTGTGTTAAGATATTGTAGAGCTAAGTGAAAGTGATTGTAAGAAGCATGTGTGCAGATTGTAAAAGAGTTTTTTTCTTAAACCTAGCTCGAGGAAGGAGGATCCGGTGAGGTGCATGTAGATCTCCTGTCCTATGTGGAGTGGGTTCCTATGGATCTGTGCTTGTAGAATATTGAAAGAAGACTATAAAGAAGAGAAGAGTTGGTGGACGTAGCCCCACACTAGAGTGAACCACGTATATCCTGTGTTGCAGTTGCTTTGTGCATTATAGTTGTTATGTTATTGATGTGATGTATGCTTAGTGAAATGATATATGTTAGATGCATATGATATAATATCTTATTCCTTAGTAATGTGAATGAATGCTAGATCTCATCTATTTCTATGTGCTGAGTGTTTGGAAGTGTTAGATCTTGTTGAATATTGAGTTTTCCTGTAATTAGGATTTCAATCTGCGATGTAAATAAGGGTTAAATGCTAATGAACATTAACTAATAAGTATTATGTTAGTGTTGTAATCACATATATGTGTCCCAGCTAGGTTTCATACATCTGAGTCCTACAACCCTCCTGCCTCTACCTTAGGTGAGACTTCATCTGCTTCACAGGTGTTACTGAAAGGGTCGATAGTTAGGGTTTTGTTGGTGCGATGTTGAAGTGTTGAACCTTGGGTCTACCCCTGTGCCAATAAATGGTTCCATTGCCAGGAATTGAAACTATGATTGCTGGGAACTGAAGAAAATAAATCTTTGTGTGTAGATATGCTTCTTTAAGTGCGTAGTATTCTACTTGACTTGCGAAGCTCTGTGCTAAGAATAGAAGTCTGGTATAAAGAAAAGAGGTAAGATCTTGAAGTTTTGTGCTCTGAGAAAGGTAAGACAGGTGAAATTTTCTATTTCGAAAGAATGGATCTAGGTATGTTTAATAGATTTGGTCCTAGTCTAAAAACTAGGGTACAACTAGAAGAAAGAAGATTTGATATGAATAGATCTGATACAAATAGTGAAAGATGTGTTATTCCTATGCATAGAAAGAATATTTGGACTAACAAATGGATGGAGGATCCTAGAAATAATTTCTTGCAGGTTAGTTACTGTGATCCCATTGCGCAATACATGAAAGGTTGGGGATCGTTCAAGAGAAAGAGAGGGTTGACTCTTTGTTATAGTTGCAGAAGATCGGGACATATTGTTAAGGAATTCCCTGATAGAGGTCCTATTCTTCTTTATTGTAAGGCTACTGGACATGAAGTTTTGGATTTCTGCAAAATGATTGCTAAAGTTGAAAAGATGAATATGAGACAAGAAAACCTTGATAAAGGCCAAGAGACTAAGAACCAGAAAGAATCAGAGACTGTATTATTGCAAGTGAAAGAAACCCTAAACAATCACAAAGATATCAACTTATCAGAGATCTTAAAAGAGAAAGAGCACATAGAAACAAGAATAGGAGACTTTGACATAGACTTTGTCCTAGATGAGGAAACCCAGATGAATATCATGATAGAAAGAACTTGGAAAATTTTGGGAAATCTTACTATGGTTCCTTCATTAGGAGGAATAAGATTATTTAGAGAAATGTTGATAACCCTATGTGGAAGACTTACCCATACATCTATGAGTGCTCATGGAACTTCGACACAAGAAGAATTTGAGATTGTTAAGTTTGTTGAGAACAACGCCCCATTTGTTATTTTGCTAGGAAAAACTTGGATTGAGAAAGATCATATACAAAGGAAACAAAAAGAGGAGGATCTAGAAAAGAAAAAGTAAGAACTAAGAGATTTCATGGATAGGAGAATAACGCACTTACTGGAAGAACAAGAGGACCAGACAAAGCTACTGAGGACCAAAGATATGGATGTCGAAGTTGAAATAACACATGAAGACTTGAAACACATGTATGTACAAGAGAATAGAACACATACCCCATAAAGAGAAGAAGTATTACCCTCGAACCCTATGAAAGAACCTCAGCAGTGAGAAGTTACTATGCCAAGAGGAGATAAGAACGATAATGTAAAAATAAAACTAGTAAATTAGATTACAGAAAATAAAGCTAGAAATCCCAACAAGAAGAAAGCAAAGATAGAGAAATTGCAAGAAGTACCAAAGAAGACTTCGCAGAAAGAAGGTTTGCAGAACTAGAAATTTGTCGGGATATCAGAAGAGTGAAGATTGGAACTTCACCATGGTGAAGAAATATGACCGTTGGAGGTGTCTCGACCATTATAATGATGCTCCATAATGGCTAGAAACACAGTCATTTCCGGAATGTTCACCATTGGACCGTTGGGACACCTCCATAACAGATGGAATTGCATTGAGTGAGGCATTCATGCCCATTGGAAGAGTCAGTTACGACATTGTCTATTTATCCCGATGAGCATTACACCGAGAACACTTTTTCTAATTTTGATTATCCAATCCTACATAGAAGTATTTGCTTTCACACAGTGATTATCGAGACCTCGCCATTCGTTCTGTTACATTGAGTGTTGTTCACCGACCTGAGATATCATATCTCGAGTGTTCATGTCAAATAAAATTAGTGTAGTATAAAAAGTCATCGAAGATATCCTAATAGACCTCATGGCCAAGAAGGTGATGTTCGTGGGAATATAAGCCTCGTCGACAAGAAGAGTGCAATCATCCCTGTCAACTGCTCATGGATCTGGACCATCCCGAGTTGTAACAGAGAAACGAACCAAGCATCATGATGACTTAGAGAATGCGAAGATCATCCCATCTATCATGCCTGACTACATCCCACCTCTGGCTGGTGTGGTGATTCACGACAACGTCCTGAGGAACTTCTACTACACAATCATCATTGCGTACCTCTCGAAGGGGATACTCGCAGTCAGACCACAGTTGGAGAGGATTCTGATGTTGAAGATCAACGAATATAACTTAGGAGATCACAAGAACTATGGAATGTTGGCACCATACAAGTATTTTACTTGGAACAATGGGAATAATTCGAATATCATTCCCCATCCATGGACCATGGACATCTCCAGGTCTACTATCTTGAATGTGATGAAGATACCACACTTCGGAAGACATGAGGAGGTTAACGCGTGCGTTAAGATCCTATTGCCATGATTCCATGGTGGTTATTTGTGGCTGGACAAATGAATCATCGTCAGTCTGGTGCTGATCCATCGGATCATCGGACTAAGCATGCAAGGATTAGTCCCACAATAATTTTATCCAGGGAAGGTTGCATGGATATACCTGACATTTAATCATTGGACTAGGAAAAATGTCATGAAACTCCTTAAAAAGGGTCATATATAAATGAATTTCTTCTAGATAACAAGTTGCCCTGATAAAGAAAAATTCCGCAACATGAGGGGTCTTAGATATATTGATCAAAATAGTCTCTGATATATTTTCCATGTTCCCTTAAGCATATATACCATGAGTCACTAAATGGTTAAGTGGAAGACCAACATTTCCACAAACGATTGACCAAAATTATCCCTTCTCTACGCGGATCGGCTCATAAAGGAAATAAGACCTATGGTGTAAGTATTCCCAAGGCCATTCGAGACCTATTATAGCCTCTAGAATCACCTCATGTGACAAGAGAACAATGTCCAATAAATCAAGAGAGTTGGAAGAATTAAAGGCCCATACATGATCTAAAGCAGGCTCCACTTCCTCTGTTAAGGTAGGATATGGATCTTCATTTGCAGTAGCTTGTTGGATGGCCTTGTAATCTATCTATAATTAAAAAAAAATGACATTTCCATTTATATATGTTCCAATCTATCCCCTGAAGTTGATGGGGAAGGAAGATTCCATGGATATTCAAAGTAGGAAGTTCAAAATGATCTAACTTGAAAGATATGATCCTTTATCATAGACCATCCAACAACAGTCATAAAAAAATTAATGTCTAATGACACTGCCAAAAACTTTAAAGTAACCATCAAGGAAGGATACATAACAACACCCCAATTCGTAGTTTCCCGCTACAAATTTTCAATCAATGGAATCATAGAGACTAGTGATGTTGTATGATTTTCATAAGGGATGGACATCTGATCAATAGTGAAAATCCTCCCCTCATGAGAAAAACATGGCACTCAAAAATCCATGGAGACTACAACTTTCATTGTGTATTTCTAGCTTATTCCCAAAAGTGGGTTATAGTTGAGAGGCACATCGCACACACAAATTTTCGTTTTAATTGGATTGGGAAAGAAGGGATAATCCCACGTGGTCTAAAACAAAAAACATTGAATTCCATAAGAAATGTAGGAGATGGAGATAAATTAGGTGAGCTAATATCTTGCCAACATTATAATGGCATGACACACATTAAGGAACCTTCATCCACAACAATGCGAAAAATAATTTTTGAAAATGACATCATGGTGTATACCATTATAATATGAAATGCAACATAATATGGAAGGTGAGGCCTAGTTTTACAATTATAAAAATTGATGGATAATGAGTTAGATTATTTAGAATCCCCTAAAGCAGACAAAAATGCATTTTGTTGCAATGGGAAACTTTGGAGAACTTTGTTAGCACAGGGGAAGACCTAGGGTTTAGTTCTAATATAAAACCATCAATCCCTAACTAATGGCCCTTTTGGAAACACCTGCAAATCAGATGCAGTCTCACCCGAAGTAGCTATAGGGGGTTACAGGACACATGTGTCTATAACCAGAGGAAATGCAAAGTGGATGTAGAGAAACATTCTCACACAAATCCAGTTATTCTTTATATTTCTTAAGCCTACTGCATGAACTATATCTCAGATAGAACACAATATTGCAATAATAGTATATCATAGATCAGAAGAACACAACATCAATCACACACAACAACATGATATATGTGGTTCACCCTCTCCCTAGGGATACATCCACACAATAATTATTTATAATATATTAGATGAAAGCATACAGTTCTATCTGCACTTTTATCTTGCAGATATTTCTTTCTTTCTCTTCTCCTGTCTCCCTTCCCTACGCACCCAACTGCAGGTTTGATCTTCGCACCCAAATGAATATATTACAACACTGACTTCTCTCACCACACAATACCTCTCCTTGATAAATAACAACAATCCCTCATCATTCATTCATCAACATCATCTGAGGTCCTCTTGACCTTTATTTATAATTTACAATGACTCTCGGGCAACATTAGGCTGAAACCTAGGTGTCAAAACCCTAAATACCAAAACCCTAGGTGTCTAAAACCCTAAGTCAACTTGACCCATGTTTTCAGGGCTTCACCTACCTGTCTTTCCTTCTTTCTTGCGAAGTGCTCCAAAGAATCCATTGGTGTTTTTTTCCACTTGCTAAGTCGTCCATGATCCACCTTCCTTGTTGAACTATCTTCCTTGATCTCCCCATCCAAGGAATTTATTTCTCTTACTTCACTCCATATTTTATGCTCTTTTGGCCACTTCTACCCAATCTCAGTCAACTTGTCTTCCATGCAGTTCTCACTTCGTGCTTCTTTCCTTAATATTTGAAAACTTTCATAACAAAGGTCCAACAAGCCCCCAACACTCACATGTGACTTGTCCCGTTGAACTTCAGGTATGAACCTTTTGTTTTCCTTCGTCTTCATATTGAGTAGGGAAGCCTCTATTTTATGCTCTATACCACCCTTCTTCCCTTCTGTAGACTGCCTTTTCTGTGTCTGGTACCTAGTTTCAGTTGCACCTAGTACCTAGACCCTGTTTCTCATGATTCTACTGGGGGATACGAGGCATTTGGTTGTCATAGTATAATTTCAACTGGATCCCATTCACCCAACCTTCCTTCCATTATCAATTCAAGGTATTCAACTGCACAACTCCTCCTTCTGTAAGGTAAGAAACCTTGTATGGACCAAACCAATGTGTCCTAAACTTCCTGGGATGCTGCATGAACTTTTTGTCGTATACCAATACCAGATCTCCTTGCTTGAAGGATTTCTTCTTGATGTGCCTATCATGATAGGTCATTTCTCATTTCTTTTATACGTACTGATGGAATACTGCAATAAATCGATATTCTTCTAGTTCTACCAACTGCGCGAGCCTCAATTTAACATTGCTAGTATCATCCATATCTGTGAATGGTACAATTCTGAGACTAGGAACCAAATATTCCATAGGGACAACTCCTTCTAGGCCATACACCAACTTAAAGGGAGTCTGTATTGTTAGCTTCTTGCACATAGTTCTATAGACCCATAGCACTTTTGGTACTCTCAAATCCTGGTCATCCCTATTCACATTGCAGATATTCATTAGTTTTGTCTCCAAGATCTTGTTGAAAGCTTCGACCATCCTATTCTCTTATGGATGGTAAGGAGTACTCTTCTGATGGCGGGCTTTGAATTCCTGAGTCAAATCTTCAATATTCTTATTAATAAAGTGTGTACCTTGATCACTCATCAGTGTCTTTAGGTATCCAAACCTGGTTATGATATCCTCAAATATAAATTACACAACTGTAGTTGCACTATAGTCCTTAACGGCTCTTTCTTCTACCCATCTTGTCAAATACTTTGTCACAGTGATGATGTATCTAGCTCCTGTACACTTCCTTGGTGGGTTTATAGGTCCTATGAAATCAATTTCCCATTTCTCAAATTCCTGCAAAGTTAGTTCAGGTGCTAAAGGCATATCATCTCTTCGGGAAGGCTTCCCAACTCTTTGGCATACATCGCAGACTTTATAGTATTCCATTTCATCGCCAAATGCCTAGAGTTTCAACAGGTGAAAGCCGACCACCATCACCCAGCAAGCCTCCTACAACCACATGATGTTCCTATGTCGAAGTGGGAAGTCATCTCTATGGATTTTGTTGTGGGATTACCACTCACATCCCTTAGACACAATGCCATTCTTGTGATAGTGGATAATTTAACCAAGAGTGCTCATTTTATTCTAGTTAGAGACACTTACGATGTCACTGATATGGCACGTGTGTTTGTAAACGAGGTCATCCATTTGCATGGAATACCTAAGAAGATCATTTCAGAAAGGGACTCCAGATTCACTTCTAGGTTTTGGACAAGTTTACAGTCAGCGTTGGGGACTCAGTTGAACTTAAGCACAGCTTATCATCCTGAAACCGATGGACAGACTAAGAGGGTAAATCAAGTCATGGAAGACATGCTTAGGATGTATGTAATGGATAAACAGACCCAGTGGGAGAAGTACCTACCTTTTGTAGAGTTTTCCTACAATAACAGTTATCATAGTTCCATTGAAATGCCGCCCTATGAAGCTTTGTACGGGAGGCCATGCAGAACAACTTTGAGTTGGGATAGACTAGAAGATCGAGTAACAGTTGGGCCAGAATTGATTCAGGAAATGGAGGAACAAGTGATTCAGATCAGGCAGAGGATAAAGGAAGCACAGGATAGACAGAAAAGCTATGCAAATGCACACAGGACCGACCGAAGTTATGAAGTGGGAGACCAAGTTTTCATTCATATCAGGCCTAATAAGAGTACCATACGGTTCAGGAAGGGGACAAAGTTGTCACCTCAGTTTATAGGAACATTCAGGATATAAGAGAAAATTGGACCCATTGCCTATCGTCTCGTACTGCCACCCCACTTGCATAAAACTCATAATGTATTTCATGTATCGGTTTTACGTCATTATGTTGTTGATGAATCACATAAACTAAATTGGAAGGAATTGCAGGTGTCGGACGTGGGAACCCTCATAGTAGAACCGTTACGCATATTGGACTATAGAGTCCGACAGCTCAGGAACCGTCTAGTAGACCAAGTTAAGGTCCAGTGGGACAAGTATAGTCCAGGATCTGCTACTTGGGAAGATGTCGAGACACTACAGCGATATTATCCCTCACTATTTTGACCACCTCGAGAACATGTTTCTCAAAGGTGGGGTGTATGTAACACCACCTTTTGACTTAGACAGCCAGGACTACTTGAGGACTATATACTTTATTTTCTAGTCACAGTGAAACTATTAAGTGATACTCTTAAACTTTAAAATTTATGAACTTTTATGAATGTTTAAATGTTGTTTGATGATGATGTATATGATGCAATCTGCTACATACATGTAAATTTTATGAATGTTTAAATGTTATTGATGATGATGTATGTAATGCGATCTATTATGTGGATGTAAACTTTACAAATGTTTAAATGTTATTGACGATGATGTATATGCTGTGACACATTGTGAAAATGAGAAATTAATGAATGTGTAAATGATATTAGGATGATGTGGATATTATGCAATCTAGTTTGAGTAAATGATAATCTTGTGAATGGGTGCCGAAATTGAATTATGGGATATTATGAGATCTATTTCTAATTGGAAAACTTGATGTTAACTTATTGGTACATGGATACCAAAGTGAAATGATGCTAGTATGCAAATTACATGATGATAATGCATAGAAATGTATGAGTTTGTGTTACAGACTAATCTGCAGGTTATGGGCTATGAAATAGCCAAGGGATAATAATGATGAAAATGTATATCAGGAACATTGACCGAGAAACATTATGGTATGAATATTGTATTGGGAAATTTATATTGGTTTGGATGCATTGCTATGATATGTGGATCAGTGCATGATTTCAGGTAACGACACTACCCAAAACTGAATAAACGATGACAAATCCTCCAGCAACACGGTGCCACTGCAAATTCCATTGTAGGGTGTTGACCTCGGTTCTGTTAGGAGGGGTGGAGGCATTTCCCACCGTGTATCCTCCATTGTAGGGTGGGCCATCGTAGGGGTGGACCCTAGATCTGATTAGGAGGGGTGGAGGCATTTTCCACCGTGTATCCTCCGAAACCTGAAGTCCTGGGAGGACGGTGCTGGTTCACGCTCCCCAGATGTGTGATGAGGACTGTCAGTTGCCTTCTAGGGAAGCTTGGTCGAGATAGCGACACTTCCACTTACGGGTTCTATTTGGAGTTAGGTCAGTATATCTGATGCTCCAAGATAGTCTAGCAGAGGATGGATATGAATGGAGTTGGAAGTAGGTTAGGGAGGAAGGATGAGTAGAATAGTTGAGACTATATGGAGATCTGTCTAGTGGTGGGATTTGATGAAGGAAATGTGTATATATGAATATTCATTATTATGTAACTAAACCACAGTTGATTAAAATAAAAAAAAAATTGAACCAAATAATTGTAATTCAAGAAATTCTCACACAATTAATTGATTGTGTCTTTTATAAAAGACTAGTCTTGCTGACTGGATTGGATGCATACATAAAATACTAAAGGGTGACAGTTTGATTATTAGTACATATACGAGAATTGTATGTACTAGCTACACATACATTTCTTGTACATATACACTAGTATGTATAAATTTCCTTGACTTACTTACTAATAATG
>JASDQU010100944.1:327607-342446 GCA_032191745.1 Picea mariana | reverse complement strand
TGGAGGATTGGAGAGTGAAATCTACAGTGGAATTTACAGTGCACCGGGGGGCTGTAGAGGTTTTGGGCTCGGAGGGCTAGGACATCCATTGATGTCCTAGGGCTAGGCGTTACTAGTCGACAGGGAGGTTGGTTTTGGGGTGTCCTAAGGAGAAACATCAGGTTCAAGCTAAGGAAGCAAGCGGCAACATCAGGTTCAGGTTAGAGTTATGAATCTTTTGAATTAAATTGTTAGTGAATTTTATTTATTGAAATATTAGATTGAATGTGCTAGATTAAGTGAATTTTAAATTTACTGTATGTAACGACCCTTGATTATTAAGCATGATTAATTTAATAATAATCCTAAAGATTAGATAAATTGTATTTATATCATAAAATAATATTTCTAATTGGATATTATTAAATAGTGTACATGAGGGTTAATAAATGATTAATTATTAATTGAGTCATTAATTAATTAAGCATTAAATTAATGGTTAATAATAAAAATATAATACTAATTTAAGTTACGTTCTCGTAAAAGGGAAACATAATAATGAATGGGATAAGGCATTTAAATATGGGATAAGGCATTTAAATAAGGGATAAGGCATTTAATAATAGGATAAGGTCTTTAAGAATGGGATAAGGTGTAATAAAGAGTTAGGTGGGAGTTAATGTGGAAGGGTGGTGAAGGAGGAATAAGGGAAGTGGAGAAGGATGATGGGGGATTATTCATTATACGAGAAGGGAAGTTTGGAGGATTGGAGAGTGAAATCTACAGTGGAATTTACAGTGCACCGGGGGGCTACAGAGGTTTTGGGCTCGAAGGGCTAGGACATCCATTGATTTCCTAGGGCTAGGCGTTACTAGTCAGCAGAGAGGTTGGTTTTGGTGTGTCCTAAGGAGAAGCATCAGGTTCAAGCTAAGAAAGCAAGTGGCAACATCAGGTTCATGTTAGAGTTATGAATCTTTTGAATTAAATTGTTAGTAAATTTTATTTATTGAAATATTAGATTGAATGTGCTAGATTAAGTGAATTTTAAATTTACTGTTCTGTTCTAAATCAATGGTATTTTAAATTAAATAAGAGCATTACATCAAGTACTAAGAGAGAATCAACTCTACGCTAAGTTTAACAAGTGTGATTTCTTTCAGAAGAAAGTCCATTACTTAGGCCATGTCATATATAAGGAAGGGGTGGTAGTAGACCCGACAATATCATATATATTATGTAATGGCCTACCCAAAAGGATGTATTCTATATTATATCCTTCATGGGCTTAGAAGGATACTATAGAAGGTTCATAAAATGGTTTTCCAAGATTGGTTGTCCAATCACTGCCCTTCAAAAAAAGGGATTAGATTCATTTGGACATCAAAATGTGAAGAAAGATTTCAAGAACTGAAATACCTCCTCACCCATGCACCCATGCTAAAGATTGCAGACCCGGATAATGATTTCCTCATGTGTACGGATGCCTGCAAGGAAGGACTCGAAGGAGTCCTTATGCAAGAGGGACGTGTAATTTTCTATGCATCCAAGAAATTAAATGAGCATGAGATCAATTATGTGACCCATGATCTAGAGTTAGATTCCATAGTACATTCTTTAAAAATGTGGAGGTACTACCGACTGGGTAGGATATTTGTTCGTATGACAGACCATTGTGGATTGAGACACCTGTTTTATCAACCAAAACTCAATTCCAGACAAGCTAAGAGGATGGATCTCCTAAGTAAATTTGATTTCAAAATCAAACACATAAAAGAAAAGGAAAATAGGGTGGTCGATGCCCTTAGCAGAAGTATAAAAATGATTCATCTAGTAGTAGTAAGAACCTGTGAAAGAGATGTTAGGGAAAGAGTCAGAAATGTACAAGAGATAGATGTATTCTTCAATAACGTGACTTCATACCTAAGGCAAGAGCCTACAGGGATAAATTATGAAGGCTACCAGATGCTCGAGGAAGGGCTACTAACTTATAGAAATAGATTGTATATTCCAAATTGTGACTACCTGAAGAGGTTCATAATGGATAACTATGTAAGAGACCATATACTAGTCACCCAGGATATCAGAAGATGATCACGACCACTAGGAAACAATTCTATTGGCCTGGATTGAAGAAATACATAGCTAATTATTTAGCTAAGTGCCTAGAATGACAATAATTTAACATAGAACACCAACATCCAACATGGTTATTACATCCCCTACCGATCCCAGAATGGAAATGGGAAACCATCTCCATGGACTTCATCACCAGATTACCAAAGTCGACCAAGAAAAATGATGCCATCATGGTTGTGGTGGAAAAAATGAGTAAGTCTTCTCATTTTGTTCCTGTCAAATAAACTTGCAAGGCCACATATATTTCCAACATCTTCCTGAAGGAGATATTTAGATTACATGACATTCCCAAGGAAATTGTATTTGACCGAGATACCAAATTCACTTCAAGCTTTTGGAAATCCCTAATGGCTAGTTTTGAGACAAAAGTGTTGTTCATCATGGCTTATCATCATCAAAATGATGGACAGACAGAAAGAGTGAACCAAATAGTAGAATACATGCTAAGGATTCATGTAATGCATCATCCTAAGAAGTGGGAAGAATACCTACCATTGGTAGAGTTTACCTACAAAAATGGTTATCAGGAATCCTTGAAGATGATCCCTTTTGAAGCCCTCTATGGTAGACAGTGCAAGATTCCAATAAGCTAGAGTAACCCAATGGACATAATTACAATTGGACCTGACATGTTGAAAGAAATGGAACAACAACTGGTTCAGATAAGACAAAATCTGAAGATTGCTTAGGATAGACAAAAATGTTATGCCGATAGAAAGAGGACTCCTAGAGAGTTCAATATCAGAGACCATGTCTATCTCATAGTTAGACCCAAGAAGAGTTCCCTGAGAATGGGAGCATGTGCCAAATTGGCACATTGGTATTGTGGACCCTTTGAAGTCTTAGATGTGGGGCTGTATCAACCTCCAGGAATGTCTCCCATTCAAAGGCAAGGAGAAGCAGCTCCAGTGGTGAGATGGGATGCCAAAGACTATGAGGCAGTGGAACAGAAATTGGAGGGGTTGACCATGGATGTCTCAGATATTTCTATTGGGGAGATCCCGAGACATTACTAGCGCCATACTGTGGGCATGTCTGAGTTTCTCAGTCGACTGCTTTGCAGGGTAGCCCGAGCAGTTGTGTGTTATCATGAACTTCATCCATGACGCTATTTTGTACAAGCTATGGGCTTCGTATTTTGAGATTTTGATCCTTGGACAGAAAATTTTTGTAAAAACTTTTGATCATTATATACATATATACGGCTTCTACTGGCTTATTTTGTGTTGTGTTATACATGTAATGTGTGATTGGTTTATAAATTTCCCAAATGTATGTCTAACACATAGTTAGCTAATGCATCGGTCAATGTATTTAGACATCTAGGAATGTGTTGATATTCAATATAATCAAAATAAAATTCCAAGAGGCGAATTCGTAAATATACCCGTAATAAAATAGGACTTCGGATAGCATAGATATTACTTAACTGTAGTACTACTAGCTATGAATCGATTCATATAACTAGGTGGAGGATATCAAGTGAAATAGCATCAATCAACAATTCGATGACGACGCTATATTCTACAATATTATTGGTCACGTGACTGAGGCACACACCTCGTAGACTGATAAGTTCATTTGTAGGGACGTAAATTGCCCATGCAGTAGAAGAAAGGTTCTGAGTACTACAGCTAGCACCATCGGCGAAGCCAATGTGGGGTGGTGAAGACTCCGACATATGGAAACGAAGCACAATGCAAGATAAGCGGTCGAGGGCAGAGACCAAATAATGAAAAAGCATACTAAAGTAACAAAAAGTATGATACAATAAAATACAAGCACTCATGCACAGGTGATCTTAAGCATAGTACTTCTTTAAGTACAACCCATTTATGGGTTCACTCAAAGGGATACCATCATAGTCCACCAACTCGTAAGTCCTTTATCCAAAACTCGTCTGACAATATAAGGATCTCGCCACATAGCTTCAAATTTTCCGTCTCCTAGCATATCCCAATCTTGTTCGTAGAGGAGAACCAAATCACCTTCAGAGAAAACACGTGGTTTGATATGTTTGTCATATTGGGCTTTGACGTGTTTCTTCTAGGCTTCTATAACTAGGGTGGCATCATGACGGGTTTCGTCTAATTGCATGAGATACAACAAACGTTCTTCTTCGATGGAAGTGTTTGGGATAAGTTCGACATCTAGTTTTAGGGAGGGTATCTCACATTCAATCGGCAAGATGGATTCTAGACCATAGACTAACTGGAATGGTGTAAACCCGGTAGCAGACTTAACAGATGTCCAGTAAGCCCACAATGATGAAAACAACATCATGTACCAACTCATTTTGTGAATCCCTATCATTCGTCAAAGCATGGTAATGAGGATTTTGTTTATTGCTTCAACTTGGTCTTTCACTTGTGGGTAATAGGGTGTTGAGTTTTCATGGCGAAGACCCAACTTTTCAGTGAGTTTGGACATCATGAATTTTCTAAAGTGGCTACCGTGGTTAGTGACAATAGATTGAGGAACACCAAACTGAGCAATGATGTGATTGAATATAAATAATGCTACAGTCCTTCTAGTATTGTCGAATGTTGGAATTACCTTAGCCCATTTTGTAAAATAATCTAGGGTACAATAATGTATCGATGCCCCCCGTCCGAGTGAGAGTGACATGTCATGAAATCGATACCCCATTTCACAAAAGGACCAACAAAGACCATAGGGTGTGATCATATTTTATTGTTGTAAGTTTGGTAAACATGGCATTTTTGGACAAAAATTATACAATCATTGAATAAAGAAGGCCAAAAATACCCAACTCGCAAGATCTTCTGGACAATAGCATACCTAGACATGTGACCACCATAGGTTCTAGAATGGAAATCATTTAGGGCTTTCTCAGCTTCGTCAAATGTGAGGCAGCGTCGAAAAATGGAGTCAATCCCACGACGATAAAGAGTATCACCGAGGATAATATACTGATGGGCTTGGTAGCATATTCGACGATGGTCAGTGATAGAAAAATTGTCCCGAAAAGTCTGGGTTTGGAGATATATGATGATATATCCATACCAAAGGTCATCAAAACTAGTCAAGAAAACAGATTCATCGAGTAATGAATTTGCTTCTACATTTTCCATCTCAGAGCAGGGAAGGTTGCATATCAACTCGAAAAACACCAAGGATTTCTTGGACTTAGAGCATTTGAATTCTAAGTCAAACTCCTAGAGTAATATGATCCATTTGGAGTATTTTCCCCCTAGCAATTGGCGTGTAAGAATGTGTTGCATAGGATTGCAGTTGAAGATTAGTGTAGTTTTACAGGAAAGGATATAATGCCAGAAATGTTGAACAACTTGGACGGCTACCAAGGCCAGTTTTTCAACATGTAAATACTTGTTTTTAGTAGTCGTGAGACTCTGACTCAAGTAATAGATGACATGTTCGTCATGAGAATCATCCTCCTGGAGGAAAACCATAGCGATGGTATAGTCTTAGGCTGGGAGATAGAGGAAATAATCATGATTGTAATCCGGTGGGAAGAGTAGTGGGGTACATTTCAAAGACAATTTCAAGGATTCAAAAGATTTTTTGGCAGTTGTATCCCATACGAACTCAGAACCTTTCTTGAGAAGTCGCGTAAATCCAAGAGTTAGCTCAACATAGTTTGGGATGAAATGATGGAGAAAGTTTTCCTTCCCTTGCAAAATTTGTAACTAGTGAAGTGAGGAAGGAGGAGGGAGATTGAGAATTGCCTCGACCTTCAAAGGATCTATCCTGATCCCTTGACATGAAACAATAAATCCCAAAAGTCGGTCGGATTCTATGAAAAAAACACATTTGTGGGGATTCAAGCGTATGTGGTAAAACCAACATCGAAGGAAAATGACACAGAGGTGTATTGGATGATCTACAGGGTGCATGGAATGAGCGGGTAAGTCATCGAGATATGGCTGCATGATGTGCTTTATATCATGAAAGGAATAAGACATAGCACGTTGAAAAGTTGCACTGACATTCTTTAAAATGAATGGAAGTTTTTGGTAGGTGAAAGTGCCCCAAGGACAAATAAAAGTGGTCTTGTGTTGGTTCGTGGGTACGATATTGATTTGATTATATCCATAGAAACCATACATCAGAGAGAAGATTTCACTTTCGGCACAATTGTCGACGATCTAGTCAACGAAGGGAGTAGGAAAGTTATCTTTAGGACAAGCTTTGTTAATTTCCCTATAATCAATGGACATGCAGATTGTCCCTTGTTTCTTGTCATTCGGAACAAGATTGGAAACCCAATCAATTAGAGCCACAGGGTAAATAAATCCATCTTTGAGAAGTTTCTCAACTTCAATCTTGATAGCGGCTACTTTACATGGGTGAATCGGATGAAGTCGTTGCCAGACGGGTTTAGCACCCAGGCATGTCTTAATCTCATGTACCACAATGTTGGGGTCAATCCCGAACATTTCTTCATAGCTCCATGTGAATATGTCACGAAATTCTTGGAAAAGAGATTTGTAGGTGACAACTTCGTCATGGGAACACGAAGCTCTGATATGCACATTTTCGACAACTCCAAGTTTTATGGATATGTCGAGGGGGATGGTGGGTGAGATATTACTTAAGTTCCCTTCATAGAACATATCGTGTGTAGACTCGGGAATGGTAGAAATGATGACAATGGTCGACGGGGTCGAGAGTCGTTAGTAACCCTTGATGGTGCGTTGTTTCAGAAAGAGGATAGAACGATGATGTACATCGTCCCAAGAGGTATCTTCCACGGACATAATAGACATAATCACCTCATCTGTAGGAAAAATGACATAGAATGGATCCGTATATAAAGCACCAAGAGAGGGGGTAGAAGGGGTTGTCGATTGAATGGCTTGATAAGTGGATTCGACCAGACTCAAAGGCATTTCGTTGCCATAACGAAGATGATCGTCGGGGTTGGGTACCATCCACAGGTCGTAAGATGTAAGGGTTCCATGAATAGAGGTGGAGATCATGTTGATCGAGGCGAAAAATAGATGTGGAACATCGAGTGGTGGAATGGGGAAAGTACCCATCAAAGAGGAATCTTTAAGAAGACCCACACCGACATTCTCATATCTAGGGGGGGGGTTTTGCAATGAAAGGTACGTTGTCGGTACATGCATCAGAGTGAAAGAAGGCCAATTGGTCTATTGTAACTACTTTTCCTTGATGTGGGAAATGCACGACATGGAAAAGAGTGGACACAAATGCATGCATGGAATTGATCCAACTATAGCCAAGTAGAAGGTTGTAATCGAGAGGAGCATCAAAGACCTCCACTTCAACATTGACCGTTTTTCCTTCTAACGTAATAGGCAACGAAGGGAGGACACCATAAGTCTTAAAACCAGAGCCATTGAAGGCTTTGAGTGTGTTGTGGGATTCATTCAAAGGAGGAGAGTCGATGGCTTTACAGCAGGTAATAGACATGACACACGTCGAGGCACCTTCGTCAATAACTGTTTGACAAATGTTTTTTTCGGAGACAATAACATGTATTTGGAATGCAAGTTGAGGGCGTAACCTTGGAATGTGATCTTCCAAGTCAAAAATTATTAAATTTGTATCTGTAGGGTCAATTCCACCGATAGATTTCAACAATGACTTCCGTTGTATAGGACAACTCTGAAAGACTTCAAGGGATGACATCACGGACGGTGCTTGGGCCAGATCTTCGACAACACTGTAGTTCTGGGAAGCACGTGCATGAGGATTGAAAGACAATTTTCAAACAACACCCTTTGGGGGAGGGCGAAGGACTGTATCTAGGCTCAGTGATTCGATATGAAGAGGACCATTGGTAGGTGGAGTCATGTGAGATAGTTGGAGCAACGAAGGAGGTATTACATCAACCTTCTCTTTAGAGGAAGAATAATATTTAGCTCGAGTGGTAAGTGTGATGTCATTCTTCTTTGAATCACCTGTACACATTAAGACATAGGATGTATTGGAGGGGGAAGGTTGGTCATGAATGACCAATTGGGCTTGTTGTCGAGAAGGGAAGGGTTGCGACAACATGGTCAAAGTGGGGAGTTTTGGGGTCTCTTGAAGGAACTTAGTAACCTCAACTCATCGTGGACAATCCTTAGTGTAGTGATCATCACCACAGATAAGACAAGGGTATCAGGGTTTGCGCTTATCCCTATCGTCAACAGGTGGTGTTTTGGTTTTCTCAGTTTGCAGATTATTTTTATCGTCCTTGTTCTTACCCTTTCTTTTTTTGGATTTATTTTTTCTGGTGGGGGTAGATTGAACAGAGTTTACCTCATAAGTCTTACCTGTGGGAGGGGTAGGAGATGGAGCATTCTGAACATTAGAAGAAATGGATTTGGGTTTGTTTCTAGGGGTTTGGATGGAATGAGATTGGGCATGGAAAGTGCCAATCACTCCGTCCACTACATGAGAAGTAGTAGGAGTAGTTGAACAGGAAAAATTAGAAGGACGAGGTGCATTAGGGAGTAAGTCATAAAGAGTACTCGTTTGGGAGTAAACAAGGTCGAGGTATTGAGCACGAATGATTACCTGCTCTTCTGTGACAACTCCACCCATGGAGATGTCATGAGCGATGTTATTCACGAATGATTTCGTTAACCACTCTTCCAGCAAATCATCGAGAAATTTGAGTTTGATGAGACATCGTCTCTGTTGCCACTCATGGATGTGATCAGAGATATGAGTGGCTTTGGTTTGTTTGAAAGAACTCAAAATTTCGGTTCCTGTTTCGTAGCGGATCGGTGAGGAAAGCCATAAAGAGGGTGTTGAAGTCAGCGAAGAAGCCTCATGGTAATTCTATATAACACTTCATGGCAGAACCTGTGAGGGTTCACTGGAAAAGGGATAAGCGAATAGAGTCATCCATCAAGGAGTTGGATGAGCACCAAAGGTGAAAAGTCATTACATGATTGTTCAGGTCCTCTCCCAGTTTACCATCGAATTTAGGGATGTCGGATGGTAGTTTGGTCGGTATGGTGGGCCATTGAGTAGAGTGACGGATCAAATCATTTAAATTTATTGACAGATCAGGGAGGTCCAGGGTGGATAAGAAGGGTAACTGTCTACTCACATGTGGGTACTGGTGACTTTGGGGAGGGAGTCTCGTCGGTAGACCAGTGGGACAATAAGAAGTTTGCATATAATGCGAAGATCCCGGAAGATTCGGTTGTTGGTGTGGAGACAAGTAATTCATAGGCTTGTAACCTTGAACAGGGGAATGGGGTTGAGCGTTTGAGCCCCAAATAGGATTGGACGTGCCTGGATATGGTTGGCCTGTACTAGGGGGTATGAAAGAGATAGCTTGAGGCTGCTTCCCCCCCAGTCGAGTGAGGATTATTTTGAATAAGATAATTCCAATACTAGGCCAAGGATGGAGGTATGTTTTGTGCATAGGGTGGGGTCGGTGGGGGTTTCCCTCCAATCAGGGGTTGCGTCCCAATTGGGATTTGTCCTACAAAATGGGATTGGGTTTGGCCTCCTTGGTGAAATTGTCCACCTATAGGAATCTGGTAATTAGGTGTGAAAGATGGGATGGTGCCACTAGAGTCGGTTCCTCCAATTGAGGATGAAAGAGGTCCTCTGAAAGGGGGTCGAGGAAGTGTCAGAATGAAATTAGGAATGAGATGGTGCCCAGAGGGAGTGGAAACTCCAGGATTCCCAGATGAGATTTGTGTAGGAGCAAGAATAGAAGCATTCAATGCTTGATATCTGGGTGGAAGTGTTGGGGTGAATCTAGGTGAAAGAAGTGTGCCAATGGGGGCTTGGCTAGCTACTGTAATCCTGTTGTGAGGATTCATAGTATCTGGGACCATTGTGTAATGGACCGTTTTTAGAGGGATAGTCAAGATGTGGTTAGCTGACGGAGCATCTGTACCAGGAAAATAATAGGCAGTAGTAAAAGGTATTGCATATGGATCAGATGTTTCAGGTAGCTTAGGTGTGACAGTGATATCAACGCCTTCTCCTGAGCCAAAGAGATCCCATCTAAAAATTCCAGTAGTCCAAAAAGGATCTTGACCCTCAGGTCCTATGAAAGGTCTGGTTGGTAATCCAGAAGACCGAACAACTATATATCTGGAAAAATTCACTTGAACAATATGTCTCTTGGAGTCGGGAGGAAGTAAAAATTCCTCTTGAGAATTGGTAATTCATAACCATTCTAAAGAGTTAGTTCTTTCCACTTGTGAAGTGGCAACATATTGGACTTCACTCTATTGAGGAGAGCCCTCCCATGAGTTGGTAGGAAAGGGTTGAGAACCTTCCAAATCTTCTGGGGGTAGGCCTTGCATTCTACGTGAACGACATGGAGGGTCAATTGTGATCGAGTTAGAATTTTATGAAAGAAATTCCATGGCCAACTTGGGTAAACAAACAATATGCGCTAATAAAATCTAGGAAGCACAACCAATGATCCAGGGGATCAAATTTTGCTAAAAAATTCAAAGTGCTCGGAATCACTTCAAATCGAACGGGAGCATAGGACTCATTGTCAAGAACCCAACCCAACTTGTTTGGGTTCAAACAGACGTCAAGAGAGAGAGATATCATGTCCTGTTCAAAATGACAAACATGCAAAAAGAAGGGATGTTAACTGTACAGTCCGTACAGTCCATATGGATGTTGATGTGGCATGTCCGTACAACACATGGTAGAAATGACTGTACGACATGTGGAATTCATTGGTTGGAAGATGTGGTCGAATGAGTATTGGACACATGGCATCTTGGTGGCTAATAGTATGGTGACACGTGGCCCAATCAATGGCCACCACGTGTCACCTGAACGGTGGTTTAAAATCTTTGCAATCGGCAGGACTTGACCCCGCGACCTCTGGGCAGGGGAAGATACTTGGGAAGGGCTACCAACTGATGCACCACCGTATGAGCCTTTTTATATATATGGCATTATATAAATTTAAATTTGTGTTGTTTGGTAGTTGGGCGTGGTCTGGGCCGAGGCTAAGCCCCGCCCCCCGGTCATGTGTTGCTACCATATAATCCCACCCGCATGTCACAAAATTTTAAACACCCATGCACCTAGGCACATGGACCTTGCCATGTTACTTGGGTTTAAACATTAACCACTTTTTTTTATTGCACGTAGTCGTATGGCGCTTCATATGCCCACGGGCCTTAGACGGTTAAGGGCCAGCGCGTAATCGTTCGACAATTTGTACCAGTTGTGCAATTGTGCCTGGTGCTAGGTTTTTCCACATAAAAGTGCATGGGGGCTAGGTTGAGGCAACAAGGGTGCATTTTGGTGATCCAGAGACAACATGTTTGAAGGGGAAATTCCAGGCAGCCTATCTTCTTCAATTTTTGGCCGAACGAGGTGTTGAAAAAGCCCAACTAGGGGGTTTTGGACGTTATGAAGCCATTGGAGCTATCTATTTGGCATTTTGAGCATTTTAAAGCACATATTTGAGTACTTTTAGAAAATAATACAAAATATCCATTGGAAGCTAGACCAGGAGATGTAGCCCAAGAGAGGGGTGAACTCCTTTATCATTTGTTGTGATATGTGTTTTTTGTTCACTATTTATTGTTGTTGTTTATATTCATCTTGAATGAGTAATTTCCATAAAAGTTGTGTTGGAAAATTGATCCATTTGCATTTTAACACATGAATTAAAAATTGCAAATAATTTGAAGATATACAAGTCTTCTTCATTTTTACATCAAGTTGGTATCAGAGCATAGGTTTTTGAAGACTTGATTATTTGCAAGTATTTTGTTTTCTGATGCTCACAAGGTTGAAACTCACAAGAGGAGAAGGTCAAATTGTAGAGCCAAGTTCACATCCTTCAAGGAGGAAGATTATATCATCACCACAAGTTTCAAGGAGGCATTCACCAAGTATGGCTCATGAAGAGAGTCATGAACATATTCCTGCAGAAGATTAAGATCTCAGAAAGGATTTCATGAAAATGAGAGAAATGATGAAACTCTTGATGGAAGAAAGGAATACAAGGTTGCAAGGTGAAGGCTCCAACCCTCCAAAGAACAAGAGATATAGTGGTGATAAAACTCCAAATGGAAATGGAGGGAATGGTGCTTCTCCACCACCCTCACCTCCATCTTCTTCTTCTTCTTCTACCAGTTCAAGACTTTTTTCAAATTTTCAAAAAGGACATGGTAAAACTGCTTCACAAATTCCTTTGTTAAAGATTGATATTAAATTTGAATTGCCAATGTACAATGGAGAAGTAAATGCTGAGAAATTAGATAATTGGATTCGTCAGATTGAGGTGTATTGTAGGATACAAAAAATTCAAGATGATGAAACTAAGATACAACTTGCTTCTTTAATATTGGATAGTGCAACACTCATTTGGTGGGAAGCCAAGACTCAAGAGGACATGAAGAAGCATGGTAAAATTTTAACCTCTTGGAATGATTTTATTGTTGCAATTAAAAGACAATTTTACCCATTGGCATATATGCAAAAAGCTACTATGGATTGGCAAAATTTTAGACAAGCTAAAGGACAAAATGTGAAAAGCTTTACTCAAGAATATAGGAGAAGAGATTTGGTTTTTGGAGTAGATTTGTCTCCTCAAGAAACTTTACTCAAATACATTGGAGCTTTACATATTTATTTGAGACATACAATGATCATGTTTAATCCTTCAAATCTAGATGAAGTTTGTGTTCAGGCCACTCATTTGGAAGCAAGAGGAAGGAATGAAACTCATGAGGGTAACAATAAGCCTTTCATTCATGGAGAGAAAGGAAAGAGGAATTTCAAGGGAAATGGAAAAACGAATGCTTTTGTTAAGAAAGAGGGAGAAAAATTCACATGCAAACATTGTTCAAAAGATGTCCATGATGAAGACCATTGTTGGAAACTTCATCCTGAAAGAAGACCCAAAAAGTTTGGCAAAAAAGGGAATTCAAAGACTATTGCAACCATACAACATGATTTAGGTTCTGATTTGGGTGATGAAACAAAGATCACAGCCATGGGTTGTCAAGGTAATGGTTCTATTTCAAGTACTAGTTATTCAAGTAACAATAATCTCAATGTAAATCGACAAGAAAAAGAGAGAATTGAACTTTTTCACATAAGGGTTGTTTCAAAGCATATGAAAATAGATACTCTATTTGATACTAGATCTCAAGCAAACCTTATATCTGAAGACATTGTTAAGAAATTAAAATTGGAAACAATTCAACATCCTAAGCCATACCCTCTTGGTTGGATATGTGATAATGCTAAATTATAGGTGACAAGAAGGTGTAAACTTAGGTTTTCTATCACTGCAAATTTTATTGATGAGGTAGAGCTTGATGTTATTCCTTTGGATATCTATGGTATTGTGTTGGGAAGCCCATATTTATATGATAGGAAATTTATTTTTCATCTTCATGAGAATAATTATCACTTGTTTAAGAATGGAGTTGAGTACATTGTTAGAGCCCATATAAAGAAGATGAATTTATCACTTGTATATGCGGGACAAATGAAGAGATCAGTCAATGCTAGCACGAATTTTGTTCTCTTAATGATTAAACCCAAAGATGATATTGAAAACAAAGTGTTCCAAGGTTGTGATGCAAAGTTAAAATCTGATCTATATGAAGTTGTTAATCAATATGATGAGATGTTTAAAGAACCAAAGGGATTACCTCCAAAACAGGGTATCCAACATGAAATTCAATTGCAACAAGATTGTCCTCTTCCAAACATTGGTATGTACAGGATGCCAGTTATGGAGAATGCCGAAATTAAAAAACAAATCCAAGAGTTGCTCAACAAAGGGGTCATAGTGCCAAGCACATCGCCATGTGGATCTCCAATTGTGTTAGTGCCAAAGAAAGATGGTACATGGCATATGTGTGTTGATTTTAGGGATTTGAGCAATATTACGGTAAATAACCGTTATCCTCTTCCTAGAATCAATGATTTTCTTGATCAATTGAAAGATGCTAAATATTTTACTAAGTTAGATTTGAGAAGCAGATATCATCAGATCAGGATTGCCAAAGGAGACACATGGAATACAACTTTCAAAACAAAGAAAGGTTTGTTTGAGTGGATCGTAATGCCTTTTGGACTTTGCAATGCACCTGCTACTTTCATGAGAGCTATGATTGATGTCTTAAGGCCTTTTCTTGATGATTGTGTTATTGTCTACTTGGATGAAATTTTTGATTTTTAGCAAATCTCGTGAAGAGCATGTTAAGCATGTGAAACAAGTTTTGGATGTTTTGAGAAAGGAAAAGTTGTTTTTGAAGATGTCCAAATGTGAGTTTGGAAAGACTTCACTTATTTACTTGGGGCATATTGTTGGTGGAGGNGAATTAAAAATTGATCCCTGCAAGGTCAAAGTCATATTGGAATGGCCCAAGCCCAACAATGTGACAGAGGTAAGAAGTTTTTTGGGAGCAATCCAATATTGGAGAAAGTTTATTGCTAACTTTTCTTCCATTGCAGCTCCATTACATGCAGTGACAAGTGTCAAGCAAGTTTTTCAATGGGGAGGCAAGCAAAAAAAGGCCTTTGATACTTTGAAAGAGAAGATCAGTTCAGCGGTAGTTCTTGCACTTCCAAATTTAAGACAACCTTTTGAAATACAAATAGATGCAAGCAATTATGCAATGGGAGTAGTCTTGCTACAACATGGTAAGCCCATTTGTTTTCATTTTGAAACTTTTAATGGTGCCGTGATTAACTATCCTACTTATGATAAGGAGTTGTATGCATTGGTGAAAAGTGTGAAAAAATGGAAACATTATTT
>JASDQU010100944.1:317108-327557 GCA_032191745.1 Picea mariana | reverse complement strand
ATGGTAAGCCCATTTGTTTTCATTTTGAAACTTTTAATGGTGCCGTGATTAACTATCCTACTTATGATAAGGAGTTGTATGCATTGGTGAAAAGTGTGAAAAAATGGAAACATTATTTGTTGGGGAAAGAAACCATTGTCCACACAGATCATCAACCACTGCAATACTTACAATCACAAACAAAGTTACAACAAGCTAGACACTTCAGATGGATGGTTTTTCTACAACAGTTCCACTTGGTCATCAGGTATAACAAGGGCATTTATAAAAAAGTTGTTGATATGCTTTCAAGGCCTATTATTAGTGCTTCAGTTATTCTTAAGCATAGTACTATCATGCATGAGAGTTATGTTGAGCAATATGCTTTAGATACTAATTTTAAAGAAGTATATGAGACTTTGTGTCATTCTAACCATGTTGAGGAATTGGATTACCATGTGCATGATAATCTTTTTTATCATCTTGGCAAGCTATGTATTCCACAGGGTGAAAGAATCAACATAATAAGAGAATCCCATTCTTCTCTTATTGCTGGTCACTTTGGTGTAGGCAAGACAGTGGCTAATTTGCAAAGGTACTTCTATTGGCCTAAAATGAATGAAAGTGTTTCGATATATGTACAAGAATGTTCATTATGTGCCACAAGAAAACCTAGAAATCGAAAGTTGGGTTTGTATACTCCACTTCCGGTTCCTTCTCGTCCTTGGGAAAGTATTTCTATGGATTTTGTTGGAGGTCTACCTATGTTTAAACGAAATCATGATTATCTTTATGTTGTGGTTGATCGATTTAGCAAAATGTGTATTTTGATGCCTTGTAAGAAGCATGTTACAGCTGAGCAAATGGCACAAATGTTCTTTCAAAATGTTTGGGTGCATTTTGGATTGCCTAAATCCATTATTTCTAATCGGAATTCTCAATTTGTTGGAAGTTTTTTGTCGAGTTTATGGGCACTCATGGACACCAAACTAAAAAAGAACACATCTTTTCATCCGCAAAATGATGGTCAGATAGAAGTGGTAAATAGAATAGTGGTTCATCTTCTTCGTGGTTATTGCAACAAGCATCCTAAACTTTGGGATGAGCATTTACACTACATTCAACATGCTTACAATCGAGCTAAGCACTCTTCAACTCAAACGTCACCATTTGAAACATGTTTTGGCTATTTTCCCAAATCTCCTTTAGATTTTATCTTTGGGAAGGATATTTCTATAGATGGTCAATATGACATCGATAGGGCAGAAAAGTTCATTGAACAAATTCAGTCGATACATCAAATGGTACAAGAGAAGTTGGAAAAGAGTCAAGCCAAGTACAAGACACAACATGACAAGCATCGTGTTGATCAAAGTTTCCAAGTTGGAGATGAAGTTTGGATTTACATTAGTAAAGAGAGGCTTAAAGGACAAGGTAAAAAATTGAAAGCAATTCAATATGGTCCTTTCAAGATTATTGACAAGATTGGTAACAATGCCTTCCATTTAGATTTGCCTCCTTATATGCAAATGTATGCAGTTGTTAATGTTGAGAATTTGAAATTGTATGATCCTCCTTTGATTGATGATCAAGAAGATCATGTTCAGATTCCTTCTATAGATGATTTTTCCCAGAATATCTTACAGAACTGCATGAAGACATCATCCTTGACAGGATAATGAGAACTTCAAAATGAGGAAATGTGGAGTATCTTCAAGTTGGTCTTAAAGGTACAAATCCAAGAAAATCCAAGTGGATTGAGGTTGGAAAGGTGAGGGATCTATACCCTCATCTTCAGATAGACTAAAAATAGTCTTTTGGAGGTCCCAAAGCTTTTCAATGGGGAGGTGTGATCCAGGGGATCAAATTTTGCTCAAAAATTCAAAGTGCTTGGAATTGATTCAAATCCAATGAGAGCGTAGGTATCGTTGTCACAAACCCAACGCAACTTGTTTGGGTTCAAACGGACATCGGGAGAGAGAGATATCGCATTCTGTTCAAAACGACAAACAGGCAAAAAAAAGGGATGCTGACTGTATAGTCCATACAGTCTGTACAGATGTTGACGTGGCATGTTCGTACGACACATGGTAGAACTAACCATACAACATGTGGCATTCATTGGTTGGAATATGTGGTAGAATGAGTATTGAACACGTGTCATCTTGGTGGCTAATAGTATGGTGACACGTGGCCCAATCAATGGCCGCCATGTGTCACCTAGACGATGGTTTAAAATATTTACAATCGGTAGGACTTGACCCTGCAACCTCCAGGCAAGGGAAGAGACTTGGGAAGGGCCTCCAACTGGCACACCACCCTATGAGCCTTGTTATATATATGGCATTATATAAATTTAAATTTGTGTTTTTTGATAGTTGGGCGCAGTCCGGGCTGAGGCTAAGCCCTGGCCCCCAGTGATGTGTTGCTACCATATAACCCCACCTGCGCATCACAAATTTTTAAACACCTACACGCCTAGGCACATGGACCTTTCCATGTGACTTGGGTTTAAAACTTAACCACTTTTCTGTATTGCATGCGGTGGTATGGCGCTTCATATGCCCACGGGCCTTAGAGGGTTAAGGGCCAGCGTGTAACCATTCGACAGTTTGTACCGGTTATGCGGTTGTGCCCAGTGCTAGGTTTTTACACATAAAAGCATGTGGGGGCTAGGTTGAGGCAACAAGGGTGCATTTTGGCGATCCAGAAACAACAAGTTTGAAGGGGAACTTCCAGGAAGCCTATCTTCTTTAATTTTTTGCCAAACGAGGTGCCAAAAAAGCCCAGCTAGGGGTTTTGGGACATTTTGAAGCCATTGGAGCTGTCTATTTGGCATTTTGAGCATTGTAAAGAACATATTTTATCACTTTAAGAAAATAATACAAAATATCCATTGGAAGCTGGACCAGGAGATGTAGCCCAAGAGAAGGGTGAACTCTTTTATCATTTGCTGTGTTATGTGTTTTCTATTCACTGTTTATTGTTGTTGTTTATATGCATCTTGAATGAGTAATTTCCATAAAAGTTGTGTTGCAAAATTTATCCATTTTCATTTTAACACATGAATTAAAACTTGCAAATAATTTCAAGATATACAAGTCTTCTTCATTTTTAGATCAACCAAGCAAACAAGACCTTCTAATTCCAAAGTCACTAGTTGGTGATGAAATCTAATGTTGCGACGACGAGACAAGAAGGGGTTGGGACAGGGTGGAAAATTTACATTGATGACCTTCTTAACGGACTTACACCTTAGTGAAAGCTCCCACACACAATCGTGGGTATACCCTCCAAGGATCCTGAGTGAGTCTGGCCAATGTCGATTCCAGGTACCATGAAGACTTACCCCTTCACTGTCACCTTGTATAAGACCTTAATAAGATAGGCTACTAAGGTTACCACCAACAACAATGATTCTTGGGGGAACAGTTGACAGTACAATCCACACGCAAGGGCAGGGTATCTAGCCCGAAATTAGCTTGAGAGGCTTCCACTCATCATTGTGGGTATACCTTCAAGTGACCCCCATAATATGTGCAATATTTACACCGATATCAACAAAGCAAGGTGAGTAACTCTGTCAATATCAATGCGACCTCAGGTTTGACCCTTGTGTGAGAAGGGTTTCCCAGGACAAAATACTGCAAATGGAATTTGACACTCCTTATCACAACATACTATTGTGTGTTTTGTGCTTTGGAGAGTGTGTCTCACTGCCTATTCCAAAGCTCTAGCCTAGCTAATGTTCGTGTAAAAGATCCCTAGAAAAAGTTACTAGTTGAATTTTAAAGTTGTGTAATATTATTAAAGGTCGTTGTTATGCAAAAGGAGATGGAAATGAAACCGATGTTGTGTGAGACTCTGACCCAACAATGCATAAATAGGGATAAATGATACAAATTGTTGTTCGATGAATCCTATTTATAGGAGGGAAAGAGGAGTTTTCTGGAACAATGTGAACTACGATGTATGATCTTCTCTAAAATGTAATATCAAACAATCATGAACAATGCAAATTCCCTATTCGTTGTCTTTCAATACTTGAATGCCCTTATTTTTCTAATAAAAGGTTGCTTCAAAAAAAATGTCTTTAATTTTTTATTAGAAACCAAGCAACAAGGATGGAACTAAGAAAAAGTAAGCAACTAATGAAAAAGAAATACACAACAAACACCCAAATCGATCTTTCAATGAAGATAAAAATAACAAATTGACAAGACCAGTCTCTTCAAATGCACATGGGTAACAATTTCCCAAGTAATAAGCAATTGAAAAGGACAGTTAGTCTCAACTTTTAATCCAATCAAAGGCTCTCAACCAAACAAGCACTCAGATTTGAGAATCAGAGATTATACCCTTGTTAAGAAAAGGTCAAGAGGTAAAAATTGAGAAAAATTGATCAAGAAGAGATTTCAATTTTCGAAAACTAATCATTCATGAGATTTGAAGTCAATAAACATTCAATCATTGGCTAGAGAATTTATTTCCAGACACACCAACCAATTTGGGCATCTGAAGACACAAAAGACTTAATCCAAAAATTTTACAAGTGAGTTTGCAGTCTGACAATGGGGTATAGTGTGATAATTAATGATTCTCGCATGCTAGACACAGGAAGATTGTGAGGAGTTCACACTGAACAAAACACTAGGGTGAGAACTTCAGTGATTCTAGTAGGCTACAAAGAGGTGCAGTGTGAGAAGGTCTATAATCAAGCAAATTTTGGAAAAATGGAAGAACTTTTGAGGGAACTTTTGGATGCAAGGAGTCTGTGAGGATCTCCTCAAGACTCATATATTGATTGGGAATGAAAAAGGGTAGGTCAAGAGAAAATGGCCAGGTAAAAACCACCAAAATGGGTTGTATCCCTAGTGGAGTCACCAATTTTGTTATCGGATAAATTGGTAGGTGTGGACACTAATATATCTCCCTAGATCCACCTGGATCTAGAACAAAAAAGGACAGGACACAACTCTTTCCCTAAGTTGTACTCATTGAATCTACTAATAAGAAGGAATGAGTGACATACCTTTATATCACTTCCTTAGGTCTCTGTTGTTCTCGCTTCACTCCGGTGCTCTTGCAAAATCAGGTCCAAGACAACACAAACCAACCAAAGTGAATATAGCAAAGTATATTCAATGTCAACCTATGCATATGATCAAGGAGTTATGCAATAAAATAAGAGTGATTTTATGGGAAAGGGACATGTCGTTGTATTATATTAAATGAAAGTAGAAGATACAACCAGATCACCTTGATGTCACAATATTCCTTTCAATGACCCTTGGTTCCAACGAACAAAATTTCTCTACATTTGCATGAAGAAGATCCAGTACAACTTGATAGATCAAATAGAGTCTTCAATCTTCTATCCAAAGAGATTTCTTCACATAATTCTTTCACCAATTCTTCATTCAATCTTTCTTAACCTTTTCCATGAGAAACCTTTCAATATATAGGAGAAGGAGAGATGGTTAAATGGATGAGGATGATCCCACTAAATCTGAGAAGTCAGTAGGATGCCAACCATGTGAATGCCAACTCATTTTCTAGAAGATTCCCTTCTAGAACCTTAGTGATCTCTTCTCTTTTCCAAGCTTTGAAACAGGTTCACACCCTACCTATAGAGCAGACTACGAACAGTTCACACCCTAATTTTGGGTTTCTTGTGAGAATGAAGGATTTTTGCACCTTGTAATATAGGCAACCTGCAAACTCATCTTAAAAATGTGTTTTTTGGAAGAAGACAACAAACACTTTTCTCAAGAAAAAAGTCCTTGTGGGAGCCTGAATACATCACTTGTAGAGACATCACCAGAGTGACCAAAATCATGTGTAACACTCCTTAGTGTATATAGAGATCGTTCACTATATATGAAATGGATTTTTATAAGGAAAGGGTTGGATTCATGATCCAAGAGAGGAGAGAGTTGGAAGAGAATTTCAGTTGCTCAATTGTAAGCCTACGGGCCTGTTGTAATTAACATTTCTTCCATTATAGATTCATGAGTGTTTTTTATCATATTGTTTTGTTTGTTTACCCATTTATTTTATTATATTATTGATTAAATATATTGTAGGATTTGAGGATCAAATGGTTTCCTTTGATTAATGGATTCTTGAGCAGCAAAGGACTTGTTGTAGATGGCATGTTAATCATTGTTTCTATTCAAGCTTCCTTTGAATCTATTCTGCAGAGAGGATGTATGTTTAGTAGAAATTATTCTATTGTTCACTTTCGTTTCTTCTAATAATCATCATATAAAATCTTAACCTAATATTTAGCTTGATTTCCTTCAATCTGTAGAGTGGTTTTGACTTCGTGCCCAATCGTAGATCATTGATCCACAGTCAAATTATTGTACTCCTTTTTGTTCTTTCTTGTTGATCCACCCAATTTAAATTGATCTAAGTTTTCAATTCCTGATGGGTATTAGGCTTGTTCTTAAAGCAGTCTAAGAACACCTTGTAGTGCTAACAATTTCAATTTGAATTCATCAAACTGTTAGATCTAGTGCATCGTTAAATTTAAAATAATATTTTTTATGTCCTTCACTAGAATATATTGTGCACCATAGTTCGTTACGTGAAATTGACATATTTTTTTATTGATTGTTGTAGTTATGAAATATTTTCTTCTTGTTTTTTCTCAATGATTGATGAAGTCAAAGTGACTTCCTCATCCATTTCTATGCATTTCGATTGTTTCAATACTTCTTCACATGTCTAGATATCATACATGCGTAATGGAACTATGATATTTTATAATAATATTACCACATACCATTGTACAAGCAATTATTATCTTACATAGGCTATTTCATTTAAAATATATTTAAACCTCTTATAATATTTCTAGATGGTTTCTCCTAGATTTTCTTGATCTCTTTTAATTTTTGTGTTGTCGCGTGGCTTATATCTTGTGTTTTGAAAAATGTGAGGATTTTTTTCTCTATTTATACTTTTGAGTGTTGTTTATTGTATATGTAATTCAAAAACTAGGTAAAATATTTGTCTCGAAGCGCAACACCAAATTGTGCCACTTTTTTATCCTCATCAATTATGTCAACTGAAACCCATAATTTATCGTAAAATGAGCCATTCTATCATCAATATCCATGATATCAATTGTTGAATTTCTTGTTGGGCACCACCAACTGCCATACTCACTTGGAATCTTTTACCCCTCCTAGGAGCCATCGGGGTGCTCTCAAGGGATTCTTGAGTGATATACCACTCTTGGGTAGGTTTCCTATCAAAATGTTTTGGATCCCTTTCATTTTGTAAGTCTTCTCACCTCTTTTTCCTCTTGTCTCGCTCTAGTTTTTGAATATCTATTAAGGGTTTATGGGTTTCCATTCATCATGCAAAATTCACACTGGATTCAGTTATCTTCCTCCTGACTTATGAAATATTTGAGATGGGAGTACCTTCAATTTGAATTATATCATCTCACATATAGTTGAACCCCCCATCGCTGGCCCGAATTACTTGCAGTTGATGGTGATATTCATTATGGCTTATTTTATTTCGTTAGAAAATAATCCCAAGATTCTCTCATATCTTTTTAGTTAGATTCTAAGAATTATTCCCACTCTTCTTATTTTTTCATTCCAATTGCAATTTGGAGGAGGATGTTTTTAGAAGGGGTCAATATTCGATGATTTTCTCATCTCCTTTGTATAAAAGGAACTTATGAAGCAAGTATGAGACGATACAAAGGAAAATGTTATGTAATTCTATGTACAATATTTTTTTTATGGTTGTGATTGACTCTCTATATTGAATCACTTGTTATTCAATGTAATCTCACATGATATTCTCAAACCACTCATTGATCTTTTTCCTTCCTTCATTTATGGTTTTTTTCTTTAATTTCTCATTCGAAGTGAGTCTGTGCATCAGATTGATTGAGGTATTCATACATTGCTTCTAGAATGGATTTTAGGAATCATTTGTGTGTCTCTGAAAATAACCAAGTGCATGCTTCAACTAGAATCAATCAGTTTCTTCTTTCATAGTTGTTAACATAATTGGTAATTTTGTGCTACCTCCATTCACATATGCCATCCAAGGTCAACGTCTATGTTCCTTTTTCTCTATGCATTCCTGAGTTCATGACTATTGGAAACATAACCAATGTTGTAGTCTAAGGGAAATTAAAAGAATATTTCAGTAAATCCTTACACGGAGAAATACATTATGACCTCACATATCTAAAAACATAGAGACACAAGTAGACATACACAAGTAGTGGGAGAACCATCAATGCATTTAATTATATAGTCAAAAAAATATCTCTCTTTACATTACATATCCATATATATATATATATATATATGAATAATATAGTTACTAGTGGGTTACATTATTTATATTTTGGGTCAGTCAACTCTAATTTCCTATTCGACTGACTTCCCTGACCAACTTCTGCAGTCAACTTAACTAGTTGACTAGTGGTTCTAGTCAGCAGAGCCAACAAGCCCCTACAACACACTCTCTACCCTTCTCTCCCCCCTCCACCACTCTCTCCCTCTCTCTCTATCTATTTATCTCCCTACTCCCTTCCTCCCTCTCTCTTTCTCCACCCTCTCCTTTCCTCTCTTCGACTCTCTCCCCCTCTTCCTTTACCACCCCCCCTCTCTCTCTCTAACACTATATCTCACTCTCTACTTCCTTCCCTCTCCCTTTTTTCACCCAATAACTCTCACTCTCTTCCCATATCCATCCTTTACTCTCTATATATTCCCAAAATATCTCTCTCCCCCTCTCCCTCCTCTCTATATCTCACCCCCCTCTCTCTTCCTATCCCTATCCACAACCCTCTCTCTCTCTCTGTATATATATATATACCACTCTCTTTCTCTCTCCCTCCTTTGTTCTCTCTCTCCCTTGACCTTATCAATCCCTATATCTCCCCTTCTCTCACCCCCTACCTCTCTCTACCTATCTCTCTCTCTCACCTCCTCTACCACTACCCCTTTCTCTCTACAACACTCAATATCCCTCTATCCACCACCTCGGTCTTTCTCTCTCTCCCCCTCTCCATCTTTCAATATATCTCTATACCCCCACTCTATCTCTCTTCCTCTTTTTTCTCACTTTCTCCATCCTTTATCCCTCTCCATACATTTCTCTCTCATGACTTTCACTCTCTCTATCTCCACCCATTTATCTCTTTCTCTACCTCTCCCTATCCCTCTCTTACTCTCTCACCCTCTTTGATCTATCTCTCCCTATCCCACTTTATTATACCCCACTCTCTCTTCCCCCCGCTACCCCTTTATCTATAGCACTATTTCTCACTCTTTCCCTCCTTCCTTCAGCTGATATCCCCCCACTATTATTTATCCCTCTCTCCCCCTCCCCCTCCTTCCTTCTCTCCCTCTCTCCCTATAACCCCATTTCTCTCTCACCCCCCTCACTCGTATCTGTATCTCTCTCTCACTCTCACTCTCACTCTCACTCTCAATCTCTCTCTCTCTTACCCTCTCTATCTCACTCTCTCCCTCCTTCCCTTCTTCCCTCTCTGTATTTTTCTCTCTCCCCCTCTCCCTCCTCTCTCTCTCCCTCTTTGTCCTCTTCTCTCCCCTCACCACTCTCTCACTCTCTCTCTATCTCTCTCCTTCTCTTCTCCCCCTACCCTCCTTGTATCTCTCTAACAGTCTCTCTAACTCTCTCCCTTATTTCCTCTCCCACAATCCTCTATATCCCAACTCTATCTCTCTCCCTCTCCCTCTTTCCATCTCTCTCTCTATCCCCCCTCTCTCTCCCTCACTCCTCTCTCTCACATAGTTTCTCAACCCCCCAACTCTCTCTATTTGTATCTCCATTTCCCATGCTCTCTCTCTCTCGATATATCTCCCTCTCAATCTCTATTTCTCTCTCTCCCTCTAACACTCTCTATCACTCTATACCTCTCTCTCCCTCTCCCCCTTCTACCTCCCCTCTCACTCTCTCTCCCGCTATATCTCTCCATATTTGTCTCTTCCTCTCTTTTGCAGTCCACCCATCCTTTCTATCTCTCTCTCTCCCCCCCTCCCCCCTCTACCCATCTCTCTCTATAAATATCTCTCCCTCTATCACCCCCTCTCTCCCTCTCCCTCCTTCTCTCTCTTTATCCCATAACACTATCTCTCTCCCTATTTGTCTCTCCCTCTCTCCCACTTCTGTCTCTCTCCTCACATTTATCTCTCCTCACTCTCACTCCCACTCTTTCTCTTTCTCTCTCTCTCTCCACCCATTTATCACTCTTTATCTTACTCTCTTTTCCTCTCTCCTTCTATCCCTTCTCTTTCTCCCTCTCCCACTCTCTCACTCCCCCACTATTTCTCTCTCCTTGTTGTCCCTCCCTCCCCCTTCCCTTTTTTACCTCTTTCCCTTCCTCCCTCTCTCTCTCTCCCCTCCTCTCATACAAACCCTATCTCTCTATAACTCTTTCCTTCTCTCTCTCCCTCTCCCCTC
>JASDQU010100944.1:273228-315498 GCA_032191745.1 Picea mariana | reverse complement strand
TCTCTCTCTCTCTCTCTCTCTCTATACCTATCTCTCCCTCCATCTTTGTTATATTTCCCTGTATCTTCCTCTTTTCCTCTCTCTCCCTCTCTCTCCATATTCCCATATTCCCTTCTCTCTGTCCCTCTCCCCTCATCCATCCCTTTCTATGTCTCTCCCTCCCTCTCTCTCTTCCCCTCACCCCTCTATATTTATATATACCATTTGTTGTTCTTAAAGTCTTCACCTATCTACTAAAGGGTGGAGATAGGCCACATCAAGTTTAGAATGGTTGTTTTTTTTATTTTTTTGTTTAGTTAGAGGGTTGGTTTTACCCACAAAAGAGCATGGTTGGCTTGAAAAAATGATATGGATGAGGGTCCTCCTTGTCTAGTGGCACACAAATGACATAAAAGTTACATAATAGAGGTAAAAAAAAAACCACTCAATGAATAATCTGTTGTAAGGAGTTTAAGTCTTAAAATATCATTTCAGGGCATTAAACATGTATCTAAACACAATTACTCCAACAGGTTGCAATAAAAATGAATCTTCACCAAAGAATTAGATTTTTTACAGGTTGCATATTAGTAAAGATAAGTTATACAATAGATGAAGGAAATGAAATGTAATTCGCAAAAATAAAAAAACTGCATTCAAGATAAGATAAAAAAACACATGAATATTTGGACAATACACATTGTCATCAAGAGTATATTCACTAGGTAGAGATATTTAATCCATGCATAGAAGAGTTTCAACTAGTGTGATGTATTGATATTCTTCCCAAAAACTGAACCCTCAAAACATACAAAAAATGCATATTTATCAAAGTTGTAGATGCTCTCGTTCTTCTGGGACTAAGGATTAACTACACACTATCAGTTCCAAAATAACTTATTGACTAAACGAAAATAATGTTGGAGTATAGTAATGTATACTTCAAATTTGAATTAAAAAAAAGAAGTGTTTCACATCAAACACAAATGAGCACTTATTGTGCCTTAATTTAACAGTCTTAAACTTTAAACAACTAACAACTTCTACTAGAAATAAAACTAGACTAATGCATATGATGGAGTGAACCGAACATTGAAAAAAAATAACAGGGAGTGATAGAATTAAGCTCTATATCAAGCAGCGGTGTCAATGCACATTGTTAAAGGCCACCGAGAGATAACTAGGTGTGTTGGAAGTTTCTTGAGTTACTCCTTCAAATTATCTCCTTTAGAAAGAAACAAGTTTTTTGGTTCTTCTTCTCGAGTCTTTGATATTTATTCTACAGTATGGAGTATATTTTATCCAATTCCTAGTTTTGTCTTTGCAAGGTTTGGACTTGAAGCTACAATTTATGCACTTGTTGGATGACATCAACCTTATCTATTTTAAATTTGACCTATTTCTTCTTCATTTATTTCTTTGTGCTAAACTTGGTGTGGTCATCCAGTGCACTGCTTCTAGTTCTCATACAATAATTGTGTATAAACTCGGGTTCTTTACCCTTTTTTCCTTGAGTGGACCCCTGAACTCCAACAATGTCATATTTAACTTTTGGTTTAATGTCTTGTAAATTGTGGCAAGGATCCCCTACATGTGTCTAGGTGCCAATAGAGTCTTTATCGGGATTAAATCCATAATCTAGTATTCCCTGTTGATTGGAGTATGAAGGATACTCATTTTTCACTATTAAAAATGGTGTTTTTGTAGTCTCCTTCTCACTAGACTTTGATTTGTCTCTTTTCACTATCACACCCTTTAACACATTGAACACCATTTCCTCCATTCTAGCGAAATAGAGATTTTCATCATCCTCAATAAGAATTGGCTAGGGGTCCTTTAGTGATGGTTTGTGTTGTTCCTGAGTTTATACTTTAAGTATCTAAAGTATATTGTCAAGTCATCTGAAAAGATAGAGGAATTTCAGGACAGAAAAATCAATGATTAAAAGGTGAGGACAATAGGTGGTTTCTCAACTGTCTCTATCGAAATTCCCAGTTTTCCTGAATGTTGATATCTCTCTCAATTGCTACCCATGAACGTTCTAATTCAACCTGATTATTTGTTCTTTGTAAGATAGTGTTAAATAAATTTAAAGAGATGTTGGTTTGATCCAAAATATTGGGTTCGATGTTAGTCTGCCTTGAAATTGGTACTGTCATGAAGGATAAAGGTAAGGAACATACAATTCTATGTTTTCCTTTTAGGCTTCATTATCTCTATTTCACAATGTAAAGGGAATGATTTCAAAACATGAATTAATAGGATGACTAAAATTTAGGCTGTCTCTTGTATCTGAGTTAAATTTAAAGGAAAGGAAACATGCATGATATGAGGAAAAACATAAAGCTATTAACAAGGTGAGGCATCAATTTAAGAGGAATCTCACATTGTAACGGAAGACTATGAAACAAGAAACATATTGATGAAGCATATGATATTGAAACCTAAACATTTACAGGTCTTGTATCTGCTGCTAACCAATATAGAGGAAGAAATATAAATGATTTAAATAACAAGAATAATATTTTCTAGAGTAGAGGTTGTACTAAATTGTAGCCAAGCATTCCATGATTTAAATAACAAGATATATGAAAGAAAGATGAAACGACACGGGAACACATAACTCGGACTTGAAAAAAATCTAGAATATTCAATCTGCATTTCTATTAATTCAGAGTCTCTTGAAAATTAATTCATCACAATGCCTTTTTAGAGAAAGAAAAAAAAGCCTTTTTTTAGTCTTCACTCCTTGTATTTATACAAGGTCATCAATACTTGATGGTTATCAATCTCCTACTTTTTAGGATAAAAATAGTTACAAAACTGCAACCTTAACCGTTGCATGATAAAATTTTGTTTGTCTATGATTTCAATAGTATAAGATTTCAAACAATACTTCACTATTTAGTTGAAGCATCTCCCTCCTTTGATGCTATACATTCAATACATTTCTCCGGAAAATGAACAAAATTTCTAGGAGGTGTCGGAAGATCCTTAGTTTCAAAAAGATAAAATTTTCTTTGGACCTTTGGAAACTGGTATTCAAAACCTTTATCGACAAACCTGATCACTTGCAACTCTAAATTGGGCTGTACCAACCATCTTTCTATTAGGTTGTCATTGATTTCCTTCAACTGTGAAATTTCTTCCTGAATCTCCTTCAAGCCCTCTTTGCAGTTCAACTGCTATTTCACAATTTGTATTTGCCCCAGTGACTCAGAGCAATCATTTATTTCAATACCTAACGTTTTCTTATCCAAAGAATCAAATATTCCCTCACAGTCATCTTTGATTTCATTGACTATCTTCTTGTTTTCAGATATGTTTGTTTCCCATACCTTGAGCATGATGTCTCCTCTTATCTTTTATGTGACAGAAAGATTTAGATTGTTCGACATCTCTCTATTTCCTAAACATGCAACTATTTTTTGGAAGGTATTCCTTGCTTCTTTAGCCTCCTTTTCTAGTAAGATAATATTATCAAGGGATTTTCTTACCTCTTGAAAGTAATTCTGGATGATCTCTATTTTGGAGATCAATTTCTGTTGCTCGACTTCTATCTTTGTATGTGCTTCCAGTGAGAGGGTCTAGAAATCCTTTAAGTCTACAACACAGCCTTCTGTCAAATTTAACTTAGCCTGTAGCCACTTTACAAGCTCCTTTTTCTCAGTAACCTACACCTGACTTGCTTTTATCCTCTGGTTCATTTCATCCAGGCTTGATTTGAGTGATTGAATTTCTTGCCTTTCAACAGCTCTAGCCTACTCCAAGATTTTATTCACCTCTTCTCTAATGTTTTTCTCATAATTCTTTAACTGGTCTTGCAATTGAGCTATCGTGTGGTTAGTATTCTTTATCCTTTTTATCATATTTTCCACAGTAAAAAGGTTTGTTGTTGCCATGGCTCCCATGGAGCCTGCTACCTCTGTAGTGAAATCCTCCTCTTACAATTTTTGGCCATCTACCAAGACCCTATGCTTCTTCACCATACCCCCCTCTCTCATATACATCTCTTGTTTTAGAAAATCCTTCCTCTTTTTGCTAAAAAAATAATCAAAAGGAGGGATCTCATCTATGGAGATAGGGGTGAGATCACTAGCATATATGGCTCCCATATGTGGGAGTCCAAAGGTATACTGCAAAGGGGTTAAGGAAGCTATAGGACTTCCTAGCTCCGTGGATCTTGTTTCTCCTATGACCTTAGGTATATTATTATCAACAACAGGTGATGAAGGGGGAGTGGGCTTACTTGACTTGGGAGGTGACCCAGAACTCATCTCTGTTTCTGTCTTTGGATTTACTGTCTGTAAATCCTCTTCATTTTGTGAACACCTTTTAGTCTCCTATGGAATTTCCTCGGGGTTGAATTTATCTTGTGTTTCTTGTCCGAAGCCTGGAGGAGTATCCTCTTTTTCCCTAGGAAGGGTGATTGCTTCTCCTTGCTGTACTTTAGGTAGACCACTCCATCTATGTTTCTAGAAGGTATGAAATATATCTTGTAAGTCGGATGGTAGTGTTTTTACCCTCTCTAACACCTCCTCATAGGTCCTAGTCCCTTTGAACATGTCATCACAAGGGGACTTCTCATGTTCATAAGCCTTCATATTACAGTGGGCAATGTTTTTTCCCACTAACTGGTAATGGTCATGCTTCCTATTATGAGGTCTACCAATTTGACCTCCTCTAGCGTTATTGCTTCAACTTTGGAATGACCCAAGTTGAGAAGTAAAAATTTCCCAATCTGAACGGGAAAAACCGACCAAGAATTCTTTTGAGTTGTCTTTATTTCTATCCCAGTTCCACCTGTTACTATTTTATGAGCTACCTCCCTGCACACCAGTCTCTTAGGGAGGAATTTTGGGAGTGCATGTGGAGGGATTGAACATCTGAAAACTCTGATGTAGGAGAAATTATCCTCCATAATCCAGTCAACAACTTCCTTGAGGCTTCCTATAACCAACTCTGAAATGCGGGGAGGTGAAAATTCATACAACATCCGATGTAGTGGTATCACCATGAAATGAAAGATTTCATAGAATGAGTCCTTGGTGTTTTCTTCCCAAAGTTTAGAATGATATTCATGAATAGGTTTCGGGTAAGTCGGATTTGAACACCAATTCATCAAAGGGAAAGGAGTTGTGAAGCATATAGCATCCATGATGTATGTAGACATATAAAAGGCTACTAGTTGGCCTTTGGATCTTGCAGTCAGATATTCCATGACCTCCTTTGTTATGTTATCGGATAAAATCTTATCCCAATTGAAGATGTAACCTTCTACTGCCTCGTGCAAAAGAGGTACCTATTCTGCAGGGAAATGGGTAGGAATTTTCTTCCCGAAAAGTCTACATAACATCATCACCACATAGATCATAAACTCATTTAGTGAGGCTGTGGCATAAATACCATGGGTTTCGGCCCTGGATTTTTCTTTGTGTCTCCACCAGTCTTTGATTATGCTAGGATATGTTTGGTCTGACTCAAAAAATTCTTTCTTTTGAAAATCACTCATGAAATCTTTATTATAAATATACTTGGGACAGAGAGAGAACTTACACATTACTTGTATCTGCTCCGCTCTGAAAGATCCAATTATGACCCATCGGATGTTCATAATTCTTCTCGTTTGCATGTTTGTTCTCTCTAAGGCACAACTGATCACATCGTTATAAGCCATGAGTCACGACTGTGTAGCTACTTTGTGCATCTTAGACTCCGCTATGTCTTGGAGTTTGTTGTTGGCATCATGAGGGAGATTATTAATTTCATAACCCATAGTTTTGAAAACTTGCCTACAAGATTTTATGGAATTGATGGCATGAGGTATTGTATCAGATACAACATCTCCATCTGGATGCGAGCTTTCTGCAACTTCTTCACTTTTATTGGGTTCCTTCTTAGATTCCATGATGTTTGCACTAGACCAAAAACCTATTTACAGAGAAAATGTGTATAAAACTGGATAAATGCGACTTCCTATAGATGTAAAAGGATAATAATGAAGTTCGAAACACAAGACCCTTATTAACCCTTAATTTGTGTTACAGCAAGCGTACTGACATAGGCGATGAAAAATTAATGCTTTAATGGAAATATATGCCTGGGGATATGCTTTCCCATAAAAAAATATATCTATTTATCCGTTATTAATACTTCTGTATATCAGCGATTTCAAAACTCGAGTTTCGAAAATCCCTGCCTTCCTCAATTTATGAAATGCGAAAGGAAACTTAGTTATCCTTAATCATGTTTTGAAATCAACTTAACCTTAATCTTATACTTTGTTTAAAGAAAACGTGATTTCACATTTTAGAACTTCGGGGATCCTGTTGTGAGGAGATATGTCATAAGAAAACCCCAGATCATGAAATTGCGATGGTATTAGTGAGGTGCTAATCATTCGTATCAAAGCTTTAATTAATAAAGATTAGAGAATAGTTATTTTTTACTTTAACTTTTCGGAAAATCGAGGATCGAGAGTTCGAAGGTTAAGGGTTCGAAAAATCTTTAGTATAAAGAAACCCAAATCGTGAAAGACTAAGGGAAAGATGATTTCATTTGGGAGTTTAATTAATTACGGATTCAAGAACACTTTGTGGAAAGTGACGAAGAATGTAACATTTATTTCTTCCCCCTTCTTCTTTTTTTTTTAATTTTTTTATGTTAAACGGTTTTGAGATTTCAGCACCGGGAAATTGGGATGGTTTAAGATCATACCTCGAGAAAAACCGAATCTCAAAACCCAAACAAGAAAGAAAAACTCTGTCTCCCTTGTTTTGGACTAAGGGTGGCTCCATGACTTAGGAAAAGATGAAGCTTCAGTTTTAAAGGGTAGAAAAATTAAACATTGTGTCAACATTAGGCTCCATCTAGGTATATCGTCTCCTTGCGGGACAAGAATAACATGTATAACAAGTTCATTCATTGGGTAATGGATTCAATGATTTGGCTCTGAGAATAGATTAGGAGAAAAACCGAACAAGATTAGGGTATCAACGTTAATCTTGAAAAAATCTTCAAAAACAAAAATTGTGACTATCTCGAGTCGGGTTTTCAATAGATTTCTTCTCTTGAAACTAACCTCAAATATGTGTAAGATAACCAAAACCAAATCAACCATCCTATCAGGTTTCACATGATTTTGTTTGCATCAAGGTAATTATTTTCACAGTGTCTGGTAAGGAGATCCTAGAAACCTATGATGAAAATCCAGCCGAGTAAGAAGAGAAATTACCAGAGCATCTTGTAACTCATGCATAACATCTTTTATCAGATGTGCGTATATTGCTTCACTGCCAGTGAGCCTGTTCAGTACCCCGGTGAAGTTATCTGACTTCCCACATTGAATTTCCTTTCACCACTTCATTGTTTCCAAGCATTTAAATGCTGATATGAGGGAAATCAATATAATGAATTCCCTTTCTTCATCTCTTTGAACTAGATGGGGGCAATCAATATTGAATTTCCTTTCACCATCTGTCTGTATTCATTTTTTATTTTTTTGAAGTGGGGGCAATCAATGAGTATACAATACACTCAGGAAGATATATGTTCGAAACAACCCCCTTTTATTTTATTTTTAGACAACAAATTATGTCAACTCATTTAAATAGCTCTGGGTTAATCTTCTCAACTGCCTTCAAAAATCATGGGCTTCAGGGAAATTCTTAAGGAAAACCTTTTGACATCTAGTCTAGGGAACTTCCTTGAGAAAAATCGATTAGTTATTCATGTTAGGATAACTAATAAGGTTAGGATTAACCTAGACAAGTTTCTGATCCAACTAAATTCAAAGAACTAAAAATACAACCTACTCTGTTTTCTTGAAAGTTTGTTTGAGAGTTTTCACGACCAAAGAAAGACCCCTCTATTCTCATGAAACTTTATGGTTAGACATCCATGGTCAGGTGGGAAAAAGGTTTTACTGTGATCAAGGGGAGGGTAAGTTTTTTTTTTTTTTTTTAGATTAACTATTGTACATATGACTGTTCTTAGAGACTTTCTTAATTATCTTTTATAAACTTTTCTTAAGTCCCCTTTTTTATTACTTCAAGAACTTCTTTGTTTTTTTTTTTTTTTTTGGCAAAAAAGAATCGATGATTTATTCATTCGTATTTCTTAGGAATTTTATCCCAAATTTTTAAAATGGGATTTCATACCTTTATTAGCTCCTATATTTCTAGCCCAAATATTACTTGTTCATTACCTTTTTCATTATGATATACTTCATAGGAATACCTGCACATGTCACCTTTCAGTACCTCAAGTCCACTGTTTCATGAAAAACTTTCTAGGGGCATTGAGAATGTCTCCATCCAGGTTTTCTAATAACCAAGCATTTTTTCCTTCAAAGGACGAAATCTTGTATGGGCCAGACCAGATCGGATCAAAATTGCCATCTTTTCCAATGTCTTCTTTCCTAGCTTCCCATTTTAGGACCAGGTCGCCAGGGAGGAATTCTCTATCTTTAGCTTTATGATCGAATAAGGCCTTAATTTTATCCTGATATCTTTGGAACCTTTCATTCACTTTGGCCCTATTTTTCTGAACTTCGACCAGTTGGTTTATCCTTCTGGTAACGTCGTTGGGTTCTTCATTTGAATCTTGCTAGAGTTTCATTACTGGTAGAGTAAGGTTTATTGGTAAAATGACATCAGTTCCATATACCATCTGGAAAGGGGAAATCCCAATTGATCATTTAGTACTTATTATGTTGGCCCATAGAGAATATTTTAAATGGATATGCCACACTTTCTTGTTTTGAGTCAAAACTATTTTTATCATGGTAATCAGGCTTTTGTTGGATGATTTAGCCAGACCATTACCTTATGGATAGTAAGTTTTGGAGTGTCCTAGTACGATGTTATATTTTTGGAAAAAAATTATCATGGCTATTGAATTAAATGCTTGTGCATTATCAGTGACTATATTTCAAGGACAACCAAACCTGGATAAAATATTATCTTCCAAAAAACTGATTACTACCAAATCAATTGCATTTCTTGTGGGGATAGATTCCACCCATTTAGTGAAAGAATCAATAGCACTTAGGATCCATTTGTGTTGCACGCTAGAGTGTGGATGAATTTCTCCAATTAAATTAAGTCCCCATTGTTGAAACATGGCTTCGGTTTTAACTGGAATTAGGGGCAAAGTTGGGACCTTCTACTTGCCTATGAACAACTGACATGGAACACAATTTCAGACTTTAGTGTTCACCTCTATGAACAATTTGGGCCAGTAATATCTGGCTTTTAAGATTTTATAAGTTGTTGCTTGCCACGCATGATTCCCTCCACACACTCTGACATGGAATTCATCCATAACCCCTTCTGTTTTAGTTTCGACTAAACACCTCAGTAGGAAACCCAAGGGGTCTTTCCAATACAATTTAACATCTATGATACACTATTTTACAACATGTAACTTTATCATCCTAGATTTAGATGGGGTTAACTCACTAGGACATTGAATCATGAGTAGGTAATAAACAATGTCACAATACCAAGCCAAAGTAGAAAACTTGTCTTGAATTTCGGTTATAGGTGCAGTGACATCCAGCTCGTCTATTTCTAGAAATCCCTCATTCTCTTGCAGCTGATTTATCCCAAGTGATTTTAAATTTGATTCGGCGAGCAACTTGACCAAACCCTGACCTTTGATAATTTTAGTTGGTTTGACTTCTAGGTCAAACTCCTAGATCTTAGATAACCACCTACCTCTTCTTCCATCATTGTTTGGTTGCACCAGGATATCTTTAAAAGAGATAGAGGGTACATAAGCAATGATCTTTGAGTGAAACACATAAGTTTTGAAATCCTTGAGAGATTTCACCATTTCATAGGAATGTCTCTCCAATCTATCATATTTCAACGCAGCATCTCTGATAATTTTGCTAAAAAATGCAATAGGTCGCTCAAAACTTTCCTCATTTTTCTGTAACAATACAACTGCAATAGTATGTTCTAAGGAAAAAGAAAAAATCAAAAACTCTTTTGTGTAATCTGGGATTTCCAAGACCAGTGCTTCATTTATTACTTTCTTTATGCATTGAAATTACTCTTTGGCTTCGCTGGTCCATATCACTTCACTATCCTTTTTGAGCATATCTATTATCAATTTTACAATTTCAGCAAAGTTAGGGATGAATCTCCTCAAGAAATTTATTTTTCCTAAAAAAGACTGAATTTATTTTACATTTCTAGGAAAATTTATAGTATATATCGCCTCAACCCTTTTTGGATTGATTTTTATTCCATATTTAGACATGATATGGCCCAAGAGTTTACCTTCTTGCATTGCGAAATGAGATTTCTTGGGATTGAGTGACAAACCAAATTTTCGGCATTTCTCAAAGGTTTATTTAAGGTGAATTATATGTTCTGCATCAGATTTAGAGAACATAGTCATGTCATCAAGATAGATAACAACTAACTTATCTCTTTCACCCATGAAAGCGACATCCATGGCTCGCTGAAAAGTTTCCCCTGCATTCATTAAACCAAAAGGCATTTTATCATACATAAAAGTACCCCAAGGGGTAGTGAAAGCAGTTTTTTCTTTATCTTTTTGATGCACTTCGATCTAATTGTAACCTGAAAAACCATCAATCATAGACATTTTGTTAGCTCCAACTAATGTTTCTAAAACATGATCCATATTAGGTAATGGGTAATTTTCTTTGAGTGATGATCGATTCAGGTTTTTGAAATCGACACACAATCGGATCTTGCCATTTTTCTTTCTCACTAGGACTATGTTAGCTACCCACTCAGAGTATCTCAGTGGGACTATGATTTTAGCATCCAAGAGTTTTTTGACTTCTTTTTCTATCATCGGTAATAAGATAGGGTTAATCTGCCTGAGTTTCTGCCTAAAAGGTTTGATGTCTGGTTTCAATGGAATTTTGTGTTCCATGATAGTTGTATCATAAGTTCTCAACTCGTCATAAGACTAGGAAAAAACATATTTGTATTGTTTAAGGAACTCAACATATTTACTCTTGATTTCGGGAGACAGATACCTAGATACTTTAACTAATCTAGGACTCTCTTCGGTACCTATTTTACAATCTTTGACCTCTTTCGGTTGAGGTTGTAAGATAGTCTTCAAGGGGATGTCATCATTATTAAAGATCATTTCTAAGGGAATCAAGCCATTGGGTATCTAATTATTTTTTAAAACAAGCATACAATGACTAGAGATTTTATCCCGGAACTCTTGGGGGTCTTCCTTTTCCTGCATGATCCAAATAGGATCATTCTGGTTCTCTTGGTCAACATGCGTTTCGGTGAACTCGTCTATTGTTTCTAAAAAAATTCAGAGTTGTTCATCATCCTGAAAGACTTGCCAATGTTGTATGTTGTTGGGTATGGAAGGCCTATGTCTCATTTGTATATGATATTTTAGTTTGAAAGCAGTGGGAGGTGTGAAATTCAAAGCAAATTTGGTAAAGCATCTGCCTGTTGATTTTCTACTCTCATAAAGAAGTGAATATTAACAGTGGAGAAAAAACTTTTGATTAGGTCCCACACACAATTTCGATATGACCTTAACCTAGGATGTTTGGCCTGGTACTGGTGATTAACCTGTTTCACAATCAACTCTGCATCACCAAAAACTTCCAAGTTTCTAATTTTCATTCTTCTAGCGGCCTCTAACCCTAACACTAGAGCTTCTTACTCACATACGTTATTAGTGTGGTCAATGTTCCATTGTATCCTATAAGAGAAAGGGATAACTAATTGGTTATCAGGTGCCACAAAAATTACTCTAGCCCTAGCTCCAAGATAAGATGATGCACCATCAAAAAACATTTTCCAAACACCAATGCTATATAAATCCTGTTCTATTTGTTCTTTTTCATTTTTATTTCCTATACAACTTTATTCAATACATGCATCAACATCATCATCTATAGATAATATACAATTACCTAAATCCTGATCAACAATATATATAGGATAATTATTTGGGCTGAGAGGGTCACTAACCGTAAATGCTAACCTGGTTTCCCTGTACAATCGTGTGAACTATCCTCTGAAAACTGGAATTGTTGCGTACATCATATAAAGTTGAAGGGAACCTCCAATTTTATCACCCTAGGATCGGGACAAGAGCATGCCATATTTTGGGGGTATATATGAGACAACCACATCCATTAAAATACTTTTTGTAGGTACCTATGCAAGGTTTACAACTAAGTCCTTTATCATGCCTATACACTTGAATGTCCTCGAATAAAATGAATATAAATATCCATAAGGCCTGGTGATTTCAAGTCTAAGTCTGTCCATGATTGCTTTAGGTGTCACATTGTGAGAGGCCCCAGAATCTAACATGCAGTTATGGAGTAGATGGCCAAAGATAGTCAAAGTGATGTAGAAAGGGGCAAAAGTGTCTCTCACACCTTTGAAGTGTGGGCCAAAAATTATGTTAGGATTATCATCTTCTAAGTTAATAACATTCACCTGACTTTCATTTTTTGAAAAAATAATCATTTTTGCAATTTGTTTCTGGTATATCGGGTTTTTGGCCAGTTCGACAAGGGGAATATGGATTTTGATCTTATTGATTTTATTCTCTATATTAAAACTTTCAATGGTTTTGTTGATTTCCATGGTTTGAGTCTCCAGCCCTTTCTTTTCAACCTTCCTTGGTTGAGGGGCCTTTGTTTCAGTAACAGGGATGTCTATTTTCTACATGCTTAAGGGTGGTGTTTCAGCTGTCTTTATTTTAATAGAATGTATGTTAGTGATCTTAGTCCCTTAAGTCTGTTTTTCAGTGAATTTTGAAACTACTTGGTCAGTTTCAACCCTCGGCAGTAACTTTTTAACTGGAGCGGTCATGGAAACCTTGTTTCTAGGTCTTAGGTTGTACTTTTGGTGGAGCTCAGCCATTATACCATATGCTATTCCCTGATAGGTCAAATCTTCTGAAACACTATTGTTCTTGTTACTATTAATCCTATACTTTGTAGTCAAATACTTTTCCTAATCTTGTTTTTTTATATAGGGTTGTAAGTAGCCGTCGCCAAGATTGTTCATATCCTCTTCTAACTCCTCGAAATCCTCTGCGTCTTGTACTCCTATAAACTTTTCTCTTTTAAAATGGGTTTGGATTTTTTGATCTTCATTCTTAATTTTGTTTTGGTTTTTTTGAGCATTAGGGTTCTTCCTAAACTCCCTTCTAGGGTAATGTTCATTCTTAGCTTGATCTAGTTCCATTCTCAATATTTTAGTTGACAGTTCTTTGATGATTCTAGCCATATCATCCATTTTTTCTTCTGAAGATCGTCTTGATCTAGAGGCTCCTCCTTGATCCCTGTATCTCCTGATTTCTTTGTTTCTAGTCTCAAATTTCGTTTTCAGCTTCCCTAATGCCATCATGTTAGATTCAATTTCCAAGGCATCATCTTGCATCTTGGTGAGATCTACTGATCTTCTCTCCCTTAATAATAGGGCAAAGTCGGGGTCAAAAGCTCCTGCGAAAGTCACTTTCGCTGCAAGTTGTGAGGGTTTGACCTCAGTTGGGATCCTATTGTATAATTTATTGAATCGTTGGGTAAACTCAAGAACTGATTCCGAGTTTTTCTTTCAAAGAGCCCCAAATTCGGTTAGATAATAAAGATGGTATTTCCGCTCACCCCACTGTTTTATAAAAGCATTTTCAAGTTCATCGTATGATGGTATAGATCTAGCTGCTAGGCCTCGAAATCATGTTCTTACTTTCCCTTCAAAGGTTTGAACCAAGAGTCTGTAGTAAACATATTCATGTTCCAATCCAAGAATGTCAAGGAATTGATCAAAAAAAATTATGTGTTCGGTTGCCATTAAATCACCCTCTCCCATGAACTTGGGTAGGTTTTTCATGTAATTTTCTGATAAATCATGGAGAGGGACTGGTAGAACCAGAGGAGCATATCTTGCAGCAACCTTCACAAATATCCTAGGAGGCGGTACTTGGCCAACTGCTCTTCCTCCTGGAACACTTGCGACAACACCTCCAACCCCACCTCCTCCAGCTGTGGCCATTTTGGATTTAACGCTAAAATTTTRGGGGTTATAAGGAAGGGTTTCAAGAAATCGGTTATCGAAGAGGAGGAAACTTGAGAAAAAGGAGCTTGGGGAATGTGGATTGGTTCCTTCAGAATCACAGGGTGAAAATATAGGAGAATCAACAGAAATTGAGTCAAGATATATAGGATAATTTTTTRAGTTTTGAGAGGTGGGAAATCGAACCTAGAGAAGTGAGGGAGAGTTGGTCAAAACAKGAAGTGAGGTAGATCTTATTTCTCTATTGGTGTGGGAAACAATTGAGAAATATTTGGTCTTAAAAACAAGAAGAACCAAATTTGATTCAGGGGTTGTAAATTTATCAGCAGAGAATTCCCTGTAAGGGGGTGGAATACTTGATTCACCATGTTCATCTTCAAATTCAGACTATGAAAATTTAGGTTGATAATTTTTATTTGTCAATGAGGCAGTCTGCCGAAAATATCTTCTTCATTTTAGATTTTTTTCTGGATCGGAAAAAGGTGAAATTTTCTTGTCGTCTGGACTCTTCCTAGTGTTCTTCTAGTTAAGAGCTAGTTTAAACAATGTGGAGTCGCCAAGTGAAAGATAAAGGTAGCCTTAGAAGGTTTTCAAACTTTTTTCACTATCAAAGAAGGAAAGTGTCAATGTCGTTCTTCCTAGGGAAAAATCTTTGTTTCTTCGTTCCCCAGCAATGGTGCCAAAAAGATGTTGTTCCTGAGTTTATACTTTAAGGATCTAAAGTATATTTTCAAGGCATCTGAAAAGATAGAGGAAGTTGAGGATAGCAAATCAATTATTAAAAGGTGAGGACTATAGGTGGTTTGTCAACTGTCTCTCTCAAAATTCCCAGTTTTCCTGAATGTTGATATCTCTCTCAATTGTTGCCTGTGAACGTTCTAATTCAACCTAGTTATTTGTTGTTTGTAAGATAGTGTTAAATAAATTTAGAGCGATGCTAGTTTGATCCGAAAGACCGGGTTCTATGTTAGGCTACCTTGAAACTGGTACTGTCATGAAGGATAAAGGTAAGGAAGATACAATTTTTTGTTTTCTTTTTAGGATTCGTTATCTATATTTCACAATGTAAAGAGAATGATTTTAAAACACGAATTAATAGGATGACTAAAATTTAGGTTGTCTCTTGTATCTGAGTTAAATTTAAAGGAAAGGAAACATGCATGATATGAGGAAAAACATAAAGCTATTAACAAGGTGAGGCACCAATTTAAGAGGAATCTCATGTTGTAACAGAAGACTATGAAACAAGAAAAATGTTAATGAAGCATATGATATTGAAAACTAAACATTTACAGGTCTTGTATCTACTGCTAGCCAATACAGAGGAAAAACTGTAAATGATTTAAATAACAAGAATAATAATTTCCATAGTAGAGGTTGTACTAAATTGTATCAAAGAATTCATCAATTAGATATATGAAAGAAAGATGAAAAGACAGGGGAACACATAACTCGGACTTGACAAAATCTGGAATCTTCAATCTGAATTTCTATTAATTCAGAGTCTCTTGAAAATTACTTCGTCACAATGCCTTTTTAGAGAAAGAAAAAAAATCCTTTTTTCAGTCTTCACTCCTTGTATTTATACAAGCTCATCAATACTTGATGGTTAGCAATGTCCTACTTTTTAGGAGAAAAATAGTTACAAAACTGCAACCTTAACTGTTGCATGATCAACTTTTGTTTGTCTATCATTTCAATAGTATAAGATTTCAAATGATACTTCGCTATTTAGTTGAAGTCTCTCCCTCCTTTGATGTTATACATTCAATACATTTCTCCAGAAAATGAACAAAATTTCTAGGACGTGTCAGAAGATCCTTAGTTTCAAATAGATAAAACTTTCTTTGGACCTTTGGAAACTGGTCTTTGAAACCTTTATTGGCAAACCTGATCACTTGCAAATTTAAATTGGGTTGTACTATCCATCTGTCTATTAGGTTGGCATCGATTTCCTTCAACTGTGAAATTTCCGCCTGAATCTCCTTCAAGCCCTCTTTGCAGTTCAACTGTTGTTTCACAATGTTTATTTGCCCCAATGGCTTAGAGAAATCATTTCTTTCAATACCTAACATTTTCTTATCCAAAGAATCAAATATTCCCTCACTGTTGCCTTTGATTTCTTTGACTATCTTCTTGTTTTCATATATGTTTGTTTCCCATACCTTGAGCATGATGTATCCTCTTATCTGTTCTTTGAAAAAAAGATTTATTTTTTTCGACATCTATCTATTTCCTAAACATGCAACTGTTTTCTGGAAGGTATTCCTTGTCACTTTAGCCTCCTTTTCTAGTAAGATAATTTTATTAAGGGATTTTCTTACCTCTTGAAAGTAATTATGGATGATCTCTATTTTGGGGATCAATTTCTGCTGCTCGACTTCTATCTTTATATGTGCTTCTAGTGAGAGGGTTTGGAAATCCTTTAAGTCTACAACCCGGCCTTTTGTCAAATTAAACTTAGCGTGTAGCTGCTTTAAAATATCCTTTTGTTGAGTAACCTGCACCTGACTTGCTTGTATCCTCTAGTTCATTTCATCTAGGCTTGATTTGAGTGATTGGATTTCTTTCCTTTCAATAGCTCTGGCCTGCTCCAAGATTTTATTCACCTCTTCTCTAATGTTTTTCTCATAATTCTTTAACTGGTCTTGCAATTGAGCTATAGTGTGGTTACTCTTCTTTATCCTTGTTATCATATTTTCCACAGTAAAAAGGTTTGTTGTTTCCATGGCTCCCATGGAGCCTGCTACCTCTGTAGAGAAATCCTCTTCTTACAATTTTTGGCCATCTACCAAGACCCTATGCTTCTTCACCATACCCCCCTCTCTCATATACATCTCTTGTTTTAGAACAACCTTCCTCTTTTTTCTGAAAAAATAATCAAAAGGAGGGATCTCATCTCTGGAGATAGTGGTGAGATCACTAACATATATGGCTCCCATCTGTGGGAGTCCAAAGGTGGAATGTAAAGGGGTTAAGGAAGCTATCATACTTCCTAGCTCTATAGATCTTGTTTCTACTATGGCCTTAGGTATATTGACATCAACATCAGGTGATGAAGGGGGAGTGGGCTTACTGGACTCGGGAGGTGTCCCACACCTCCTCTCTATTTTTCGTCTTTGGATTTACTATCTGTAAGGCCTCTTTGTTTTTTGAAGACCTTTTAGTATCCTATGGAATTTCCTCATGGTTGACTTTATCCTGTGTTTCTTGTCCGAATCCTGGAGGAGTATCATCTTGTTCCTGAGGAAGGGTGATTGCTTCTCCTTGCAGTACTTTGGGCAGACCACTCTATATATGCTTCTGTAAGGTCTGAAAGCTAGCTTTAAAGTCGGGAAATAGTGTATTTACCCTCTCTAACACCTCCTCATAGGTCCTAGTCCCTTTGAACATGTCATCACAAGGGGAATTCTCATGTTCATAAGCCTTCATATTACAGTGGGCCATGTGTTTTCCCACTAACTGGTAAGGGTCATGCTTCCTGTGTTCAAGGTCTACCAATTTGACCTCCTCCAGTGATGCCACATAAAATTTGGAATGACCTAAGCTGAGAAGTGAAAATTTCCCGATTTGAGTGGGAAAAACCGGACAAGAATTATTTTGAGTCGTCTTTAGTTCTATCCCAATTCTACCTATTACTATTTGATGAGATACCTCCTTGCACACCATTTTGTTAGAGAGGAATTTCGGGAGCGCATGTGGAGGGACTGAACATCCAAAAACTCTGATGTAGGAGAAATTATCCTCTATAAACCAGTCAGCAACTGCCCTAAGGCTTCGTATGACCAACCCTGAAATGCATGGAGGTGCACAGTCATAGATCATCAGATGTAGTGTTATCACCACAAAATTACAGATTTAATAGAATGAGTCCTTGGCGTTTTCTTCCCAAAGTTTAGAATGATATTCATGAATAGGTTTTGGGTAAGTTGGATTCCAGCTCCAATTCATCAAAGGGAAAGGAGTTGTGAAGCATATAGCATCCATGATGTATGCAGACATATAAAAGGATATTGGTCATCCTTTGGTTCTTTCAGTCTAATATTCCATGACCTCCTTCGCTATGTTATCAGATAAAATCTTATCCCAATTGAAGCTGTAAACTTTTGTTGCCTCGTGCAAAAGAGGTACCCATTATGAAGGGAAATGGGTAGGACATTTATTTCCAAAAAGTCTACATAACATCATCGCCACATAGATCATAAACTCATTTAATGAGGATATGGCGTAAATACCATGGGTGTCGGCTCTGAATTTTGCTTCGTGTCTCCACTAGTATTTGATTATGCCATGATACGTTTGGTTTGACTCAAAACATTCTTTCCTTTGAAAATCACTCACAAAATATTTATTATAAATATACTTCGGAATGGGAGACATTTTATACATTACTTGTATATGCTTCGGTCTGAAAGAGCCAATGATGACCCCTCGATTGTCCAGAATGCTTCTCATTTGCATGTATGTTCTCTCTAAGGCCCAAATTATCATGTCATTATAATCCATGAGTCACGGCCATGTAGCTACTTTGTGGAGATTAGACTCCGCTATGTCTCGAAGTTTGTTGTTGGCATCATGAGGGAACTTCTTAATTTCACAATCCAGAGTTTCGAAAATTTTCCTCCAAGATTTTATGGAATCGATGGCATGTGGTATTGTATTAGATATAATGTCTCTGTCTGGATGCGATCTTTCTAAAACTTCTTCACTTTTCTTGGGTTCTTTCTTAGGTGCCATGATGTTTGCACTGGACCAGAAACCTGTTTACAGAGAAAATGTGTATAAAACTAAATAAATGCGACTTGCTACAAATGTAAAAAGATAAGAATGAAGTTCGAAACACAAGACCCTTATTAACCCTTAATTTGTGTTATAACGAGTGTACTGACACAGGCAATGAAAAATTAATGCTTTAATGGAAAGATATGCCTGGGGATACGTGCGTAAAAAAATATCTCTATTTATCCGTTATTAATACTTTTGTATATCGACGATTTCAAAACTAGAGTTTTGAAAATCGATGCCTTCCTCAATTCTTAAAATGAAAAATGAAGATTAGTTATCCTTAATCATGTTTTGAAATCAACTTAACCTTAATCTTAGACTTTTTTTAAAGAAAACGTGAATTCGCATTTCGGAACTTTGAGGATTCTATTGTCAGGAGATATGTCATAAGCAAACCTCAGATCACAAAATGGCAATGGGATTAGTGAGGCACTAATCATTCGTATCAAATGTTTAATTATTCAATATTAGCAACTAATTATTTTTTACTTTTACTTTTCAGAAAATCGAGGATCGGGAGTTCGAAGGTTGAGGGTTTGAAAACTCTTTAGTAGACAGAAACCCAAATCATGAAGGACTAAGGGAAATATGATTGCGTTTAGGAGTTTAATTAATTACGAATTCATGAACTCTTTGTGGAAAGCAGTGAAGAATGTAACATTTATTTCTTCCCCCTTCTTTTTTTTTTAATTTTTTAATGTCAAACGGTTTCGAAATTTCAGCACCAGGAAATTGGGATGGTTGAAGATCATACCTCAAGAAAACCTGAATATCGAAACCCAAACAGGAAAGAAAGACTCTTCCTACCTTTTTTTGGACTAAGGGTGGCTCCATGACTTAGGAAAAGATGAAGCTTGAGTTTTAAAGGGTAGAAAAATTAAACTTTGTGTCAACAGTTTGAATAGATCCTTGGAGTTCAACCTCAACTAATTCGTAATTCTAGTCTTTCTATTAGGATTGCTTGGAAATTCATTGTTTTTCTCGCCCTTCATTTTCCTATCCTGTCTGTATTGAGGAGATGTTTTAGCTGCATCTTGTACAAGAACAACCTTCTCTTTAATTAATTCCTTGTTGCACAAACCAAATCTGATTTTCCCTTTCATTCGAGTCACAGGCATATTAGATTGTTGCTTGATGGGGGTTTTATGGTCTTCCTTTGAGTGAATGGACAACATAGATCGTTCTGGCATCTCCAGTGTAGGTGGGTGCATGTTGTAAAGTTTTCCACTCTTGTTTTATTTCCCCTTTCTTGTAGACGAACTCAATTGCATACAGGGGGAATCCTCCATGGCAGTTTCTAGCTTCTTTGTTGTAAAGGGCATATTTATTGATTTAGGGCATTTCCCTTTGCTCACTGTAGGTTGGACATGCTTCATTTATCTCCCAAGATCTGAATAAACCTTGACCTCATCACTTGAATCAACTTCATTTTGTGAATCGGGGACCTACTCCAGTTCTTTCAATCCTACAAACTTCAAGAAATAGTCCCACGACATTTCAATTTCCTCTAGAGTGAAAGTTACCAATAATTTAATTAGGCCTTGATGGTCCATGATCATATGGGAGGATTTGGGGTGACCTTGAACCCTCTTGGCCATTTTTGTTAGACTCTTAAGTAGGTAGTATGGTAAATTAATCTCTCTGTCTCCACTTAGAGTCATAAGGAAACAAGGGTGATAACAATGAACAATGTTGAATTGACCTTCACCTATGATATATCTGTGTATTACTATTAGGGATCCTTTCTAGTCATCCTCTATCCATGCCACAAGGATTCATTAGCTCCATTCATTGTCTTGGTGCTTAGAAACTAGGAACTTATTGCATAGATCGGGAGGCAGCTTGCCTTTCTTGAACCATCGTTCCCCATATACAGGGAGAGTGCAAGATGCTCCAATGAAATGTTTCGTGAAATGAATATAGGTATCCCAAATCATGGTATGGAAGCCATAAAATGCATGTGAAAAGAGGATAGACAATATTGCATGGTGTCCTTGAAATGCACACATGAAATCATACCACTCATCCTTTATGAAAATGTATTTAATTTCGGGTATCGCTTTGAACAATTCCAGGCCATGTGGCTCAATTTTGTTCAATTTCCATCGTTCTCAAGAAGGAACCATGTTGGGTAGAGTATTTCTGATGGAAATAATGAAATGAATGCAAATTCCTTCATATCGAAACCGATTCCCATGTGCTGTTAACCCTTCATTTGTGATGTAATGGCCATGATGAACTCTTACAATTATCACACTCATAAATGATATTGTGTAATGATTTAACAAAGTGTAATATGGTGTGGAGATGCTAGTGTATGATCGTGCATGTATGCAGGTGAAATTCAAATAGTTGAAATATTTAAAATCACACATTAAATAATAGACTAATTTGAAAAATTAACGTGCCAATCCTCATTTGCAAGAATAGCCTCATTCTTACAATCAGCTATGTTCTTCATATGAAACTTTGTTATTCCTACCACGATCTCAACCACCTTAAAAGGATGAAACCAAAGGTTATCGAACTTACCATTCTTAGGCTTCTCATTCCTTCTGTAATCCCACCTCAATACCAAGTCACCTTCTTGAAATATATCCTTCTTGGTTTTCTTGTCAAAAGTTGATTTGATCTTGATCTGGTATGCCTTAGTTATCTGATTCAATGCTTCTCTATTTTTTTTAACCTCTATAATCTGAAATATTTTTCTCTAGATGTCATTTCATTCCTCAATTTCTTCCTGTAAAAATTTTAGAACTGGTAGACCGAGTTCAGTAGGGAAGGCATCATCTATCCCATATACTAGCTGAAATTGTAAGGTTCCCAAATATCTCTTGGTGTTGATCCTATCATCTCACAAGGCATACTTAAGTTTAGAGTCCTGAGATTTCTTCTTTTCAGTCAATAGTTTCTTGATGATTCCGATGAGAGTCTTGTTAGATGATTCGACCAGCCCATTCCCCCGAGGGTAGTAGGGAATGGAATGTGTTAAGGAAATGTTATGGTTTCCATATAAGTCAATCATGGATTTGGACTTGAATTCTTGGGCATTGTCTGTTATAATATTTATAGGGCAACTGAACCTAGAAAAGATATTGGTTTCCAAAAAATTCATGACCACCTTGTCAGTAGCATTCATGGTGGGCACTTTTTCGATCCATTTGGTAAAGTAGTTAGTGGAAGTGAGAATCCTCTTGTGATTCCCACTGGAGTATGGATTTATCTCACCCATAAAATATAATCCCCATTGTTGAAAGGGGCCACTTGTAGTGATAGGTTTTAGAGGTAGTGAGAGTAATTTTTGTTTTCCCACAAACTTCTGGAATTCATTGGATACCCTTACTATGGTAAATACACCAGAGAAATGGGTGGGCCAATGGTACGCTATCCTTAGGATCTTGAGGTTTGTGTATTTCCAATGCTAGTGTCCTCCACAAAATACCCTATGCATATCTTTTGTGACTTGTTTAGATTCATCTTGATCAATACATTTTAATAGGATGCGAACAAGATCCCTCCAATACAAGTTTTGATTTAAAATGAAAAATTTTATAGATTTTAATTTGAGAGACCTAGCCCTCGTCCTTTTCAAATATGGTGGACATTATATATGTTGAAAAAAAAATAACATCTCCATACCAATATGAAAAGGATTAATTCTCATATACCTGAATGTTGTCTTGTCCATACTTTGTCATGGGTGCATCCAATTGGGTGAAGGTCTGATGCAATTACAACACCTTACAGTTCAATTCTAATAACAACTTGGCAAGTCCCTATCCCTTAATAATCTTGGTGGGATTTATGCATAGGTCATAATCCAAAAATTTGGCGATCCATTTCCCTCTCTTACCTTCATTGTCTGGCCGGACCAAAATCTCTTTGACACTATTGCTAGGAACATAGGTTGTCATGCTAGTCTGTAACACATACACCTTGAAGGAATTCAATCCTTTGACTAACTCATAGGACTATTTTTATAATATGTTATACTTCAACTCAACATCTTAGATGGATTTGTTGAAAAAGGCTATGGGTTGTTCATTCCCTTCTTCATTTTCTTGCAATAGCACAACAACAATGGTTTCATCGGAAGTGAAAGAGAAGATAAATAACTTCGTGGCATAGTCATGGATGACCAATATAGGGGATTCAACCAAAGCTTGTTTGATTCTATGAAATGATTATTTTTCCTCCGGGGATGACTTAATAACAACATGTTTCTTCATCATATTTGTGATAGGACTTATGATTTCAACAAATTTTGGCATAAAGCACCTTAAAAAAATTATTCTTCCTATAAAATATTGAGTAGAATTCTTATTCTTAGGGATTTAAATTTTTTGAATGGAATCAACTCTCTCAGGGTCTATTTTTATTCCTCCTGCTAATATGATGTGGCCTAATATCTTAACTTTTGTCATAGAAAAGTGAGACTTCCTAGGATTCAAAGAGATCCCATACCTTCTGCATTTTGGAAAAATCTACTCAAGGTGCTCGATATGTTCATCATCTAATTTGGAGAAAATGGTGATTCCATCCAAATATATGACCATAAATTTGTATTTTTCGCCCATGAAGGATATGTCCATGGCCCTTTGAAAGGTGTCCCCTGCATTCAACATATTGAATGGAATTTTTTCGTACATGAATGTTCCCCATGGGGTGGTGAATGTTTGTTTTTATTTGTCTTCTTCACTCACTGATATCTAGTTATAACTAGAGTACCCATCTAAAAAATAAATCTTGTTGGCACCCACTACCATTTTCAAAATGTGGTCCATATTGGGAAGGGGGTAGTTCTTGTTTAGAGAACGCTTGTTGATATTTTAGAAATGAACACACAAGCATATTTCCCCACTCTTTTTCCTCACGGGAACCAAGTTGGCCACCCAATATGAGTATATCAAGGGAACAATAATTCTAGAATCCAACATTCATTTCAACTCTTTTTCAATTATGGACATCAACATTGGATTAAATTTCCTAATCTTTTGTTTGAATGTATTAGAATGAACCTTTAGAGGAATCTTGTGATGGATGATTCAAATGTCAAATGTATTCAAATCCTCATATGACCACGAAAAATATCAACAAAATATTTTATGAGGCTGACATACTTGTCCTTTTGGTCTGGAGTTAGTGCCTTGGACAATTTGACTATGATGGTATTTTCAGAAGTCTCAATGTTGTAGTTCATTACTTCCTCTTCTTGATTTTTTATGGAAAATTCTCTAGAGACATCATAAATGTCAAATAACCTTTCGAGTGGAACTAGAGACTTGAGGATCTGGTTCATTTTAAGCTCCAAAATGTTCTGTCCAACCACTTTTTTTAGCAACTGAGATGTTTGATGATTTTCTGATTCATCATCTTCACCCTCTTGATCTATTGATATACTGGAGAATTATTCAATGGTCTGTAGAAATCTTTGTAGCTCCAAGGCATCACTAAAGACTTGAAAGTGCTTTATGTTGTATGTTATGGCTTTCCTATGTATGACTTCAACCTGATACTTTGAATTTGGACCAATGTTAGGTTTGAAGGTACTAGCAACCAGTGTCAAAGAATATTCCTTCTGATATTCCTCTCTAGGAATGAAGGAAATGTTAACTTCCATAAACAAGTTGTCAACTAGGTCACACACCTCATTCCTATATTACATGAGGATTAGTTTCTTAGCTTGATAGATTTTTTTTAATTGATTAATGATTAACTCAGAATCACCAAAAACTACCAAACTATCAATGGACACATCTTTGGAATCCCTCAATCCAAGCACTAGAGCTTCGTACTCATCTATATTGTTAGTAGTCTAAAATTCCAGCTTATAAGAGAGTGGTATTATCTCATGTGCAGGGGAAATGAGGACTACACCAGGCCCAAAACCTTCCTTTGATGAAGAGCCATCAAAATAAATCTTCCATACTTTGTTATGTTGATCTCTCAGTGACTATTCTTTGCATTTGTTGACTGTTATTTATGTTTCCTCATCATTTAGATGAAAAATTGATTAGATGATCTCATCCTCAATAGCAAAAACTAGATGGTTTATTGGATTATGATGGTCACTGATGACATATGCCAATATGACCTCCATGTATAGAATCTTATGCTCTCCTTTGAAAACATGCATGATGGCATATGTGAGGTCCATTAGTAATGATCCCCCAACTTTCTTGGTCCACATCTTGGACAAAATCATACCAAACTTGGGGGGAATGTCATCCACAATGATACCATCACTATACTCTTCATGGGTAACTATGCTAAAGAAACCACCATATATTTTATTAATCCTAAACATTTGACTTTTTTGGAGTCAAAGGAATAAAGGTCTTGGTAGGGCTTGGTGATCTCCAGACCTAGTTCTTCCGTAACAACTTTAGGCATGACATTGTGTGAGGCCCTTGAGTCCATGAGAAAGATATGGATGATCGTGTTGTGGTCCTTTAAATACATGTAGAAAGGTGGAGAAATATCAGAGACATCCTCAATGTGTGGACCCAAAGTTATGGTTGGGTTTTCATTGTGAAAAATAATTACATCGGAGGTTATAGTAGAGGTAGGTGGTTGCAGAACCTTCATGATAGATATTTTGAAAGGCTCATTTTTCAACAGTTCTAACAAAGGTACAAGGATCTTGATCTTTCTCAACTTTTTCTCTAGGCTKAAAGATGTTTGTGTCCTATCATATTCCCTTACTTCATGGGTAGCATGTTTAGATGGAGGAGGCTAGTGAGCTTTAGCTGATGCACCCTTGCTTGGTTTTGGYWTGGGAGGAACCTTTKGTTTTTCGTTCTGATCAGAGGTGTTGGCTTTGGGAGTTCATATTCTATGCCTCAGATCATATTTATTTTGGGGTTGGTTGATGCAGGAGCATCGCTCCATCTTAGCTCATGTCAACTAGATTTCACGCATGGTGTGCATTCAAGGAAGGAGAGGTGTCATCCTCTCATTTTTTYCTCAAGAATCCAAGACAAGATCCAGGAATTTATTGAAGAGAATATGGAAGAGCCAAATTGTGCTTTCGCACAAGCTAGAGATAAGGTCGCCATTAATAAGCTGACAACATAATGGATCTACATCTGATTTGGAGTAGAATTTCCAGCATTGTAATTTTTCCTTTCGATGAGCCTTAGGGATGGTGATTTGACACCATTTGTTAGCKTATGAGGGAAGCTCACATAACCCCTCTTGTATAAATCTTTGTATTGCAAGAAAAGTAGAGGCTAGGCGGTTAGGTGGTGAACTGTTAGATAGTTTTAGAGGACAAAATGAGAAAGTGGAGACTCGGTTGTAGCTCAGAATCTACCTTTGTAAATTTTCCATTCCACCATTAACAGAAAATGACAATTTTTCTTGTTTTATCTTTATGTTCAATGGATGTTGTGTTATGAATGCCATTTGTATGCTTGTGAATTGTATATGGATGTTATAAATCATCTACAGGGATAGTGATACAATTTCCTATCCGAGAGTATGTTAAATTAAGTTTGGTTCTCTAGGATAAGTGCAAGGAGTGCACGACAGAGAGGGAAAACTTTGTAAGTCAACACAAGGAGTGTGTGTCTGAACTCAGTGAAGTCAGAAAAGAATCTTCTAGGAGGGAACACTAGGTTTATTTACAGACTCAAGGAAACATTTCAAGGTGGTTACATCCCTTGAAAATAAAGATTGAGTGGAGAGAGACACAGTGCAAATTCACTGAACACTCTAGAATACTCTGACAGGATGGCATTGAGCTTGCATGAGAATACCTGGGAACTACACAATTGAGGGTATGGAAGAATCTGAGAATTATTGAACATTCTGGTGAAGGGAGGCTTTGCAAGAAGTGCATCAACAAAGGAAAGGAGATGCCTTAAACCTTTCTATAAGACCAAGAGAGAAGTCATCAAAGAACTGAGCCAGTGCAAGGAGTGTTCCTAAGGTGTTGAGAAATCATCTTATAAGCTCAGGAGGAAGGGAGAGAAACTGTCAGGAGGGCAAGAGAAGCTCGCAGAGGAACTTGGAACCTTGGAGGTTCTCAAGCTGAGCAAAGTCATAGAAGGAAGTCTGTAAATAACTCTGCAAGGAGTGAAAAAAACCTTCGAGAGTAGCCAAAGTCTCGAAAGGTCAAATTGTGCTAAGTGCGCAAAGGAGTCAAGGACTTGTTGAAGCCCAGAAGACAAAGAAGCCATCCATTGTCAAGGAGAGATAGGTGGTAGAAGATAGAGAGGTTCAAGAGAAGGAACTTCATAAGGTTTTCAAGAGAAAACAAGGATCTTCACAAAGTCACAAAGAGCAATCTTAATCCAGGTCGTTAGATCTAGAAGGACGTGTGGCAAAGGATCAGCGCATCGTTGGTTTGCAATTTGAAAAAATAGAGTCGAGAGAAGACAAGACATGTGAAATATGAACTCGTGATTCAATCACATCCATTGATCATGAGAGGAATGAGGACCACAAATCTGGTCCCGAAGCATTCACCGATACGAAAATTGGGGAAGGGGGACTAAACTGCTCATGAAAGTTCCAAAGTGAGGGATCACGAAGAGAGTTGCCCCATGGTCATAGTCTGAGGTCACATCAAGGGAGGAGCCTAGCATCGAGAGCTAAGATCATCAATGCAAGAGTTGAAACGTGCTACGAGAGGGTCCATAGGTACCATATCATGGGTACCAAGGAAGTGGAAAGGGTCTGTGTCAAGTCAAATCGGTTCCATTGGGATCCCAACAAGTCATTCGACTTGATGACTTGAATGATCCTAGACTGGGAGGTCGATCTAGCCCTTTGGAGAGGGGGGGAGGTTGGTGCCACATGGTATCAGAGCCTGATTTTTTCTTACATATAGTAGGAAAAAGTGAGACAGTGAAACTAGATACTCTAATACCGTCACATGGTATTAGAGCATTGTTTCGTCTGTAGATTTTAGGCAAAGGAGAGGTTGAAGATGSTCTTAGTTGCAAAGTGAGCAGAAGGTTTTCTAGGAGGGAAGGTAGAAGGTGAATATGGGCATTTACGGTCATAAGSATGGTTAAGSAGAAGTCCAGTCACAGAAAATCAAAGTGGAAATGGACAAAGAGCTCAGTGAAATTTGAGCGCAGATGGAGAAGCTTGCATTCAATATGCAACAGGAGTGAAAGGTACGTTGGAGGTACGAATGGMCTTTGAAGATAAAAACAAGATGGCATGTTTAGAAGTTGTTGTCCAGGAGGAAACAAAAGATGTTAAAAGGGTGGTTGAGGCATACTGAAAACCTCAGTCATAAGGGAAATAGATCTAGAAAGAGTCTCATAGATTTCCAAGTGGGAAACAAGAAGGGATCAGTGGATCTCATAGACTTCTAGGTGGGCAGAGGAAACATCGCATATTTCCAGGTGGGTAAGGGAGAAGAGATGAGATCAGCAAATATTTCATTCACATATGAAGAGGAGGAAGGAGAGAGAGCTCACCTAGATGGAGATTAACGTAGAACTGTGAACCGTGTGAATGAAGATGATGAGAAGTTACAAACTTTGGTCATAGAGAAGGGGTATCAGAAGATTGTTCTGATCATTGGAGGAGTCAATATATTCCTACCAAGAAGTTGAGGAGAAGCTAGAATAGATGTTGCAAAGGAGACACAAGGACAACCAACAAACATTTTCATGGAGGAAACATAATATATATTGATGTCTGTCCTGATGGGAGGAGAAGAGAATTCAACAGATTCGCTTGACGTTTTCAGCCAGGAAGCTGAACAATAGATGCCTACAGCACTGGATCCTTCAGTAGAAGAGGAAGCAGAAAACATAGACTTTGTTGGTATGTTTGAATAATTAGAATCTCTTGAGAGGAGAGTGGTAGTGCACAATAGTCTAAGTTGGAAGAAGATGAAGGACTGGAAGGAGAAAATCTATTAGGGGAAGTGGTAACTGAGAAACAGTTTAGTGATGAGGATCTTACGGAGTTGAAGACTAAAACAAAGTGGAAAAATAAGACCATAAAGGGAGAATATGTCTTGAGAAATCAATGTGATTCACCCATCGACAAGGAGGGAGTGCAATGAGCTAGTCTGCAATAGACGAACCAGCTGATGAAGTAGATGGATAAGGTGATCGAGGAGATAATGGAGCTGATGTTGAGGTTAGCAACATAATTGGTTAGCAAGAGGAAGTTAGATGACATAATACATGCACAATCAATAGGGATTATGTAGGAGAAACAATGGTGAAGCAAAGGAGCCGAGAGACAACTCCAAGAGAAAGTTTCAGATCTAGGTGGATTTCAGCCACGTTGGAAATCTCATGAGAAGGAGCTCATGATTTTTGTCATTGTGGAGTATGATTCAAGAGAATCACTCCATCTTAGCACGCAATAGATAGATTTCACACATGGTGCACATTAAGGGAAGGAGAGGCGTCATCCTCTCATTTTTTCCTCAAGAATCCAAGATGAGATCCAGACATTTATTGAAGACAAGCTAGAAGAGCCAAATAATGCTTTCACCTAAGCTAGAGATAAGGTTGCCATTAATAGGCTGATGACAGAATGGATCTACATCAAATTTGGAGAAGAATTTCCATCATTGTAATTTGGCCTTTCAATGAAACTTAGGGATGGTGATTTGACACCATTTGTTAGCTTGTGAGGGAATCTCACAGAGCCCCTCTTGTATAAATCTTTGTATTGTAAGAAAAGTAAAGGTTAGGCAGTTAGGTGGTGAACTATTAGATGGTTTTAGAGGAGAAAACTAGAGATCCGAGACTCAGTTGTAGCTCAGACTCCACCTTTGTAAATTTGACATTCCACCATTAATAGAAAATGACAGTTTTTCCTATTTTATCTTTCTGTTCAATGGATGTTGTGTTATGAATGTCATTTGCATGCCTCTGAATTGTAGATGGATGTTAGAAATCATCTACAGGGATAGTGATACAGTTTATGATCCGAATTTATGTAGAAACACAATGAAATACAAAAATACACATAAACCTAGAGATGCAACAAAAATAAAACTTCATTTCATTAACAACAAATGACTAAAATATGCTTACAGACAGAATGGAAATACAATATCTAGGGTGTTGGTAGCTTATCTATGAGAAGAGATGTGGCGGATACTAGCCTCTAAAATCTATGTTATAATGAGGCTTGAATTCCTATATATTATTGAGAAACAATAGAAAACCCTAAACATCCAAAAATCTAACCCTATGAGATGAAACACCAGAATATGGTCCTCGTCGGGGTAAATTGGTACATCAATTTCCCGGGTTCGTAACTTTGGCATACTATCTTTGTTTAATGCACATGATACATCGTTAGAAAGATATATCGGAAGAATACACTGCTAATAGAAAATATCAAGACCAAAACAAATTGATATTCATCAAAGCATTTGATTCCCAAAAACATCATTTAGGGCCTCAAAACGTCTCCAGAAGTCCAGGACCCGAAAAATGCTAAAAATAGTAAATTGTGCTACAATTAGAGAAACTGAAAAACTAAAAGAAACAATGGTGTGGGTCCAATTGGAATAGGCAGGTGGCCATCAATATCCACCTGGATCATTCCTCCCCCGTTAGGAAGAAATGGTCCCCATTGCATTGAGTTCCTCCATGAGATGAGGAAACTTCTGCTGAACCTGGTCCCTGGTGAGCCACTTTCCCTGGTGAAGGAGTTGGCCGCTTTAACAAATCGATATAGTTGGATATTCTGATAGCGATTGTTCTTGATCTGTTTGTCCATAATCTGATCAGTTGTGGCTTGTTCCATGCTATCTGGGTTTAACTATGTTGGTGTGAGTTGTTCTTCCATGTCAGATGTGTCCAATAGAAGTGGAAAGCAGGGCCAAAGGTGGTCCACATTGAACACTGGGTGCAGACCAAAGAACGATGGAATAACGAGCTCAAAGGAATTGTCCCATACAACCTTGGTGATGGTGTATGGCCCATATCGGAGCGGGAGAATCTTGCAGTAGGGTCCAACGAAACGCTCCTTTTGCAAATGTAGCCACACTTTGTCACCCACCTAGAAGTTGTGTGGAACCCAATGTTGATAATGTAGCTTCTTGTACTTAGCATTGGCTCTATCCAAGATGTCATGAACCTATTGGTGGATGTGATGAATGTGCTCCATGAATTGTTTTTCCTTGTCAGCCTCAGACTGGACATGGGATGGATATGCCTGAGTAGCCACAAATGGCATGGCTATGTCGATGGGACATAGTGGATGGAATCACAAGCCTACCTCAAAGGGGATGTGGTTGGTTGAGATATGGAGAGCCCAGTTGTATCTATGTTGTACATAGGGGAGGCTCTCATCCCATGTGGATGGATTATTTGAGTTGTACATGCACAGAATGTGTACAATCATCTGGTTGATGACCTCTGTTTCACCATCAATTTTTGGATGGAAAGATGTGAAATTGGTGAGCTTGGTGTCTAGCATCAGCCAGAGGCTATACTAAAATGTACTGAGGAACCTGTTATCCCGATATAAGATGATAGACCGTGGGATCCCAAAGTGTACCTATACTTGTTCAAAGAAGAGTTTAGCAGTGGCTTATGTTGTGATATTCTTCTTGTAGGCCATCATAATAAACATCTTCGAGAATATGTCGACAACCACAAAAACRCAGTCATTTCCATGCTTAGTATAAGGAAGGCCCAACATGTAATCCATGGAGATGAATTCCCAAGGTCAACTAGGGGTAGTCAACGRAGTATAGAAGCCTTGATTCTTGATGGTCAGTTTGGGAATGGCACAAGCAATGCAGGACTTGATGTACTTCCCGACATCCTGTCGAAGGTTCAACCAATATAAATACTTTTGCAGTACTTCCACGATTTTCACGACCCCGAAATTCCCAATGACCCGACTGTAGTGCACCCCCCAATTCATCTTGGCACACTCACTTGAAGGAACACAAAGGTGTCCCAGGTGACATAGCAAGGCATCCTGGAGGTGAAAATTACAAACTTTCTTACCCTCCAAGAGTGTATTGTATGTGTGGACGAATTCACAATCACTTTTGTAGAGAAGTGACCAATCAGAAGTCTCGTTCCCAAAAGAGTTGATCATCGTTGTTATAGCCATGATAGGTGGTCGGCTGAGGAAGTATGCAACATTATTGGTGCTTCCTTCCTTGTACTTAATGTTCAAATGAAATTGTTGCAGATATGTGGACCACTTCTGATGGTGATCATTCTGCAACTTCCCTTGTGTCTATATGAACTGAAAGGGTTAGTGGTCTATGTCGATGACCATTTCCTTTCCCAAAATGTAATGCTTCCATTGTCAACAAGCCTACACAATGGAATACATCTCTTTGTCATAAGTGGGATACTTTTGGATTGTGTTGGAAAATGTCTCACTGTGATATGCCACTGGATGCCCTTGTTGAGTAAGGACTGCCCCAATATTATAGTTAGAGGCATCTGTCTCAATATCAAATGGTTATTGCAAGTTTGTTAATGTGAGCACTGGTGCAGAGCATAGGCGATGTTTTAAATATTTGAATGCCTTCTGTTGATATTTAGACCAAAATAATTTTTCTTTTTCTCCTCCCTTGGTGACTTGACTCAAGGGCCAAGTGATATGAGAGAATCCCAACATGAACCTGTGGTAGAAATTGGCAAGACCCAAAAAGATGTGGATCTATGTTAGGGTGGTTGGGGCTGGCTAATATCGAATGACTTGGATCTTGGCTAGATCCACATGCACCACTTGCTCATCAATAATGTATCCCAGATATTGAACCTGGGTCATGCAAAAAGTGCAATTCTCCAAATTGGCACACAAATTGTGTTGCCATAGTGTTTGGAGGACTTGTCGGATGTAGTGGAGGTGATATTCCCAAGTATGGATGAAGATTAGAATGTCATCCAAGTACACCACTACAAATGAGTTGGTGAATGGTCACAAGATGTCATCCATTATCCTCATGAAGGTTATAGGGGAATTCGTCAAACCAAAAGGCATGACCAACCATTCGAAAAATCCCTCCTTGGATTTGAAGGAAGTCTTCCACACATCAGAGGGTTCGATTAGTACATGGTGATACCAAGACTTCAAGTCGATCTTGCTGAAATATGTTTCCACCTTGAGTTGTTCCAGAAGGTCATCAATCTGTGGGATTGAGTACCTATTTCAAAAAGTGATCATGTTTAGCACCTGATAGTCAATGAAGAGTCTCCAAGTCCCATCATTCTTCGACACCAACACGATCGGGCTCCCACAGGGTGATGAAATTGGTCGGATGTGAACTTTCTGCAATAGCTCTTGAATCTGCCTCTTTCTTTTTTCATTCTCCATAACAAAGCACCGATATATTTTTCCATTGGGAAGTGGCACACTTGGGGTCAGATCGATGGGAAGCTTAACCTGGCAGTGTAGAGGCACCCTTGCGGGGGAGGTGAAGATTTCCTCATACTCCTCCATGACCTTATCCATCTGTTGCTGTCATGTAGAGGAGCCCTATCTGGAGGTTGTGGACACGGTCTTCTTCTTTCCCTGAGGGTGGATCATTAGGAAAAAAAAATCATGGTTTTGGCAATGAGCTTACTGCATTGTTTCGCAGTAACCAAAGACATGGATGTATGCGGTGCTATTTTTGGTATCCTATAAACTTATTTCCCAAAGTAATAATAAAAACACAATGCCTAGACGCATACACAACATGTCGCTTCCACAAGTATGGTTGGCCTAATAATACATCAGAAACATCAAGAGGAGCAATTTCACATAATACCTCATCCATGAAGGGCTTGATGTTGTAGGGAAGGCAACATTGTTGGTTAACATGGAGGTCTCGTCCTTGGTGCAACCACCTGATAGTGTATGGTTGTGGGTGTGATGTGGTCAGAAAGCCTAGCCATTTCACAACCTCTACTGAGATGAGGTTCTTCTGTCTCCCGCTGTCGACAATGAACTACAATGGGGAACCCTTTACCCACATTTGGGAATGGAAGAGGTGCTCTGCCTCCTCTGGATCTTCTAGTTCCATCTTCTAGATCTTTGTAGTGGAAACGTTGGCATTGGGCTCTACATCGATAATATTCTTCCCCCTATAATTCCCCTTGTCAGGTTTTGATTTAGAGTCAGAGCCTGCATTCGGTTCAAAAGCCTTTAACTCATCTACTAGTGACTGCTTGGCCCAAAACTCACTATTGTTGTGAGTGGATCTTTTATCGAACTCACACCACTTCGTTGTGTTATTTTTTGTCTTCGTGATGTTTTTCTTTTCTTGTGTCTTTGGCGGGTTGTCCTGGGCCACCCTACCTTGGCTTGGTCCTTTGTTTGACATATTGGGGGTATGTTTCCCTTGCTTATGATTTGTAGACCTAAAGTCTCGCTTCTTCTGTTTGAACTTTTGCTCAATCTTGGTAGTATACCGGCATGCTGCACCAAGAGAGGAGATGTCGAGGAACTCCATTTTCTCTTGAATGTATCTATGCAGAAAAACGTGGTACTTTAACACCAAATGTTTCTCTAAATCTTTGATACCCAAATTTGTGCATAGGGTATGAAACATATTCATCAGCTCATGTATATATTGGTCCCTTTGCTGCCGCAACATAGTCCATTGTATGTATTTGTCCTCGTAGCTCCCCATGGGATACTATTGTTCCTTGATGGAATCTCGAAAATAATTCCAGGTGGGTGCGACTAAGAATAGAGAGGGTTCCCCCTCGCTTTGTTTCTCACAGTAGGCTTCCCACCAATCCTTGACATGGGGGTCGGATTTAAGGAGTGAAAAAATAATCCTTTCTCGGTCGAAAAAGTCATGAATCGAGAAATATCCTTCTAACATATTCAACCATCTATATACAACATCTACATATATTTGTCCCTCAAATATGGGAATGTCAAACTTTACTTGTACCTTAAAAGGAGTGGTGCCTCCAAAGTGGCTACTAGATGTAGATGCGCTACTAGTGGGAAGTCATTGAAAGATCTAGGCAAAGTTGTCCATCACCTCGTTCCTTTGTTTCTCAAGGGCCTCCTCGAGAAATAATTTAATAGGATCTCATGCTCCCTCATATTTCATTTCTTCCCCCATGGGCGGTCGTTGGGGTTTACGAGGCTGATATTGCAATGGTTCAACTGGATTGAGCCCTAACTCCTTATACCCTGACCTTGTTGGGAATATGCAAAGAACGATCAAGAAAGAGAAGACTGCTATTATACCATTGATATGGATTTATGAAGGAACACAATGAAATACATAAATACACATAAATATAGAGATGCAGTCGAAATAAAACTTCATTTCATTAACAACAAATGACTGAAATATGCTTATAGACATAATAGAAATAAAATAGCTAGGGAACTATTTTTCTAGGACTTGACCTTTGTAAATTTTGCATTCCACCATTAATAGAAAACATCATTTTTTCTTTTTTTATCTTTCTATTCAATGGATGTTGTGTTATGAATGCCATTTGCATGCTTGTGAATTGTAGATGGATGTTATAAATTGTTTGCAGGGATAGTGATACAATTTCCTATCCAAGAGTGTGTTAAATTAAGTCTGTTTCTCTAGTCTAAATGAAAGCAGTGCGCGATAGAGCAGGAAAACTCTGCAAGATGATGCAAGGAGTGCATGTATGAACTAAGTGGATTCAAAAGAGAAGCTGCCAGGAGGGCATGCTAGGTTTATTTACAAACTTAGGGAGGAATTTCAAGGTGGTTACATCCCTTGAAAATAAGGATTGACTGGAGAGACACACAGTGAAGAGTCACTAAACGCTTTGGAATACTCTTCCAGGAGGGCATTCGACTTGCGTGAGCATACCCATGAACTACGTGGTTGAGGGTATGAAAGAATCCCATAATTGCTAAACATTATGGTGAAGGGAGGCTTTGAAATAAGTGCATTGAAAAAGTAAAGGAGATGCCTTAAACCTTTCCATAAGGCCGAGAGAGAAGTCATCGGAGAACTGAGACAACAAAAGGAGTGTGCCTAAGGTGTTGAGAAATCATATTATAAGCTCAGGAGGAAGGGAGAGAAATTTCTAGGAGAAAAAAAGATGCTCACAAAGGAACTTGAAACCTTGGAGGTTCTCAAGCTCAGAAAAGTCACAGAAGGAAGTCTGTGTAGAACTCTTCAAGGAGTGCAGAAAACCTTGGAGAGAAGACAAAGTCTTGAAAGGTCAAATTTTGCTAAGTGCACAAAGGAGTCAAGGACTTGTTGAAGCCCAGAATATGGAGAATCCATCCATCGTCAAGGAGGAGACAGGTGCAGAATATCAAGAGGTTCGGGAAAAGAAACTTCAGAAGGTTTGTGGGAGAGAACAAGGATCTTAGATAAGTCATGAAGAGCGATCTCAATATAGGTCGTTAGATCTAGAAGGACGCGTGGTAAAGGATCAATGCATCACTGGTTCATAATTCAGAAAAACAGAGTTGAGAGGAGACAAGAGTCATGAAATACGAACTCGTGATTCGATCACATTAGTTTAACGTGAGATGAAAAAGGACTGTAGAATCTGGTCCCGAAGAATTCACCAATATAGAAATTGAGGAAGGGGGAGGAAACCTATCGTGAAAGTCCCAAAGTGTGGGATCGTGAAGAGAGCTAGCCCATGGTCATAGTATGAGGTCACATCAAGGGAGGATCCTAGCATTGAGAGCTAAGGTCATCGGTGCAAGAGTTGGTAAGCACTAAGAGAGGGTTCATAGGTACCATATCGGATGTACCAAGGAAGTGGAAAGGGCCTGTGTCAAGTCAAATTAGTTCCACCGGGAGCCCAATGAGTCATTCGACTCGACGACTTGAATGATCCTAGATCGGAAGGTTGAGCCAACCCTTTGGAGAAGGGGGGAGGTTGACATCATTAGCATTGAATAAATCCCTCTTCCCCTATCTCAATATCAAACTGACTTGACAGTTGTGTTTCCTCATAATCTTACTACAGTAAGTGACTGGTGTAAAAATATGTTTCATTGAAAATTACAACAACATCAATATCTACATCCATTTACTCAATATGATTGTTTTGCAAAGGAGGTACTACTCTTTGATTGTCAACATTCCTCCTCTCTCTCTCTTCATTATCTGAGGGACATCATTTGACCTTCTAAACTGGTTTGGATATCTATTTCCATCCCCTTGAAAATATCTGTTTGGTTTCTTAGACTCCCATTTTAGCTTAGCTATTTCATATTTAAAATCATTCAAAGTTTTTTTCATTTCATCAAATTTAGGATCAGATTTGGATGGGATAGAGGAGACAGGGGAATCCTCTCATTTTTTCTTCTTGTCTTTATCATATCTAGTATTTAACCTATATGATTCTAATATGTTGGAATAAACCTCAATGGTTTCTTCTTGCATGGACAACAAGGTGTTGGATCTTCTCTCCCTCAACAGAAGGGACAATTCTACATCAAATGAATTGGCATAAGTGATCTTGGCAGAGGCTTCAGTTGGTTTGATTTCATCTGGGATCATACCATACATCTTCTTGAATCTCTTGGTGAAGTCTGAAATAGACTCACCATTATTTCTCTTAAGGGCCCCAAATGGAGTGATGTAATACATATAATCTCTTCTATCTCCCCATTTATTTATGAATGATTCATATAGTGCATCAATATCTATAATGGAGGCTGGAGGGAGATCCCAAAACCATTTCCTCACTTCCCCACTGAGGCTTTGTACAAACAACCTCATCCACACATATGTATAGTCAATGTTGAAGTTGTCTACAAAGCTGTAAAAGGATACTATATGTTCCTCAATTGTGAAATCCCCTTTCCCATTATATATTGGAAAATATTTCATGTAATCTATAGTCAGGAGTGCATGCAATCCTATAAGAAAAAATAGGGGTGCATATGTGACCACAATTATTGAATCCATCCTGTTAACGACCATTGTTTGGGAAACAAGAATCTAAGGATTGATTAGAGATACATGGGTGGATGTTGCACTCAATGATGAAGTAGAGGTAGGAGTTTAAGGTTCCTTGGAAATGTGATTTTATGGGCTAGCAAATTCAAGCTTCTTGTGATAATGGAGAAAATTAGATTCTTTGGGTGCATCTTTACCCTTGAGGGATGAGGTGTATATTTGAGGGAAGATGTATTTTTTTAGTTGTCTTTCTAGCTCAGAGACTACTGTGTACTTCTCAGGGTTGGTATGAGCCTTAGTGGCTTTGATGTGCTCATATTTGGATCTCTTGATTCCTTTTCTGGGAACCAATATTTGTTTTGTGAAGTTTACTCAATGGAGTCGCTGGGTGAAAGATGGCAGTATGAATGTGTCTGATCTATTTTCACCATCAAAGGTCATATATGATCATTTTCATTCTCCTAGAGAAATATATTTGAATGTCATTACTTTGTTCCCTGGAAACAACACTAGAAGATGTTTGTCCTAAAGTCTACATATGTCTTCTAAAGGGAAGAGCTAAGCCACCTCAAGTTTAGAATGGTTGGTTTTATGATTTTTTTGGTCAGTTAGAGGGTTGGTTTTTTTATAATATGAAGGATGTGTGCTCATTTTACCATTGAAAATACCCTTTTCACCCAACCATAGGCCGAAGCCACCCTCTAAGCACCTTAACCTTGATAGAGAATCATTCTGGAAGCAAAGCCTAGGCTAAATAGCCATAAAAAGGGTAGCACACCTTTCCCCAATGATAGTGCATCAACAAGAGCTGATTAGATAGTCCAAACCCTAGCCAAGAGATAGTCCAAGCCAAAATGTAACTATTAGCTATAACAGATGCACTAGTAGCTCTCCTCGAAACCTGTGCACAAGACTGCAACTACACTGCATAGAACTAGCTCTCTGCAATTGCTGAGATGTGTCAAATGAGAGACTGGAGCCTTGTATTTATAGTGGTTCTAGCATACTTACTGGGGATGACTTCTCCTTCTGGGTACCTATCTGTTTAGTATATATTAATTCTTATCGCTGACTTCTTCTCTTAGAGGCTAATAACCTAATACATATTATCTTCTTGAGCTGACAAGTCTTCTAGGGTTATTAGCCAACTCATTAAGGTTTCTCTTGCTTCCCAGAGTCTTCTATTCTCATCAAGTTCCCATGTGGAGGTAAATACCTCCCGCAGCTACCATAATATCAACACTCCCTCCTAGCTAGGGAGGTATTATAGGTAATGGTCTTGAGCACAAAAACATACCATTCATCCGGTATCATCAACATAGTTGTATAGACTAGATCATGACTAGATCATGAGCACCATCATCATCATCAGTGTCACCAACTACATCATCTCTCAAAACCATACTCTATTTGAGTAATCAGACATGATGCTCACTCCACAAAGTGATACAAGAGCCATTCTTGTAGTCTAGAAGAGTAAATGCTCTGAACCATTTTTCGTCTGGAAAATCTTTGTTCATCATTCATTTGGTTGATGATTATCTCCAATAAATTGATGATAGTCTTCAATACAATTAGAACAAAAATAGAACACAATTGTGTCTATCCATAGTAGTACATAACTACAATCTAGTGGTACACTACCACACCAAGTAACACACAAGTACTTGATTAACAACGTATAGTCACGAACAGTGGAACATATCCACCACAGTAGTATACATCTACTATAATACAATGTTCATAACAAACATCTGATAGAAACTTGCACAGAAACAATGTTATGATATAAACTAAATCATCTGGGCCAATCTTTCACTCACATCTGTGAGATCTAAAAGAATATCTTCCCTCAGTGTAGAACATCAACAATGGGCTATCTGCCCTATTCTTCTCAAACAAGGAAGAATGGTTGTTTCTGATTTCTGAGCCTACACCATTCCTCACCCTGGGCCATTCCTCCTACACTAATCAAAGTTCACCTTGGAGAGAATGTATAAACCCTAAGGAATGGATGTTCCTGATTGCTAAGCCTGGACCATTCTCCACCCTGGACCATTCCTCCTACACTAATCAAAGTGCACCCTAGAGAGAATGTATAAACCCTAAGGAATGATTGTCTGGACCATTTTTTCAGTTAACCACAAGAGGAAAAGATTGTCCTATATCAACCTCCAAAATGGACCATTCCTCATGTTAACCACAATGAGAAACCATTGTCCGACGAGGCGGGCTAGTCTTCTTGAGTAACCCTCAAGAAGAGAGACTACCCTAGACCACTCCCCATGTTAACCACAATGGGAAGTCGTTGTCTATGATACATCGGAAATTTGGACCATTTCCCATGTTAAACACAATGGGAAATCATTGTCCGTCAGAAAACTCAATCCACTTTCCCAACAGGAAAGCATCATTCCAAGATGGACTATTTTTCAATCTTGAAAATGAATGTCTTCAATAATATTTTCAGTGCTCCCTCCCAACCTAGGAGTCATCTCTTCCATTTTCAATAAGGAAGTTGTTTCCATGAGCTCCATCTTGAGTACGCAACCTCTTTCATCTTGGATAGAAGCTTTACCAAAATGTCTTCTTATCTGCTCATCTGTGGAGATATGTATTGGAGAACCACATTCTCCTTTATGGACTTCATCATGGATAATGTAATGCTTGATTTCAAATGTACTTTAGTATGAAACACTGTGAAGGCTTTATTTAGCTCTTAACAATAGAGTATATCATAGTTGGAAAACTTGAGCATATCCATGTGGCACTTCTTCTGTCATCATGAGATCTGATCTACTGAGTAATCATCTTGATGTTATAGGAAATCTTCACTACACTTTTGCTGTGCACTGGAGGTTCTCCACAAAGTTATCTTCTTCTATCTGCATTCAAGGGTCTCTTTCTGGTATGCCTCAAAGTCTTGAGATTGCTCTTCATACGCTATTTATTCAATTTCTCTGGAGAACATTCTTTGCATTCATCTGATGTAGAACTCCAACTTATGGATGTTGCGGATAATATAATGGCTCATGCAGAGATAAGTCTGGTTTACTAGAACAAGTAATCATCATAGTCTTCTCTCTCCATCTAGGAGAACCTCTAGTTTTGGATCTTGCAATGCTTTCATTAATAAGTCTTCCATACACCGTTCTTCATCACGACTTTCAGTTTCTCTGCTTGATTGCTTTTATTTAGTTTATATCAAGTTGACAATCTTGTGATTCTTGATACAATTACTCGTTGTTTTGGCTTCTCTGTCTCTCTTAGAATCTTTATGTGTTCTTTAGTTCTCAGGTCCATGGAGTTTCTTATAGACTCCATGCCCTAAATATTCCATCATAGGATCATGTATGTGGATGGAAAACCAGGGATACTTTAAGGCTTCTCTTTGAGGAATACATAGTATATTTCATGGCTTCTATCATGGATATATACTTCATCATCTTCAATGGATCATAGGATTAGCTCCCTCCTAATCCTTGCTTCATGTATGAGTGCATATAATCGGCTCCCCCCATCTAACAGAGTCTATGCTTCCATCTGCATCCTTATTTTCTTTTGCAATATATAATTGTCTCTCTTGTATAACACAGTCCACGCTTCCATCTTGTTGTCTTCTACAGAACGTCATAAGTCTTTTTCCAATTTCCTCTCGATTGCTAACTTCTTTCTGTCTTTGCTTCTTCTAAGTCTCTTCATGATTGATTCAACTTATCTTGCAATAGCTTCCACATGATTTGTATTTCATCCTTTCATGTGTATTATCTAATGATATCCATTCTTATCTTGTTGTTCTTCCATAGGTATAGTTCTTCTTGGGATACATTATCTTCCAAGAGAAAGATATACAAGATATGTACAGAGACGATGCAAACAAGATATGTACAAGAAATAATAAGAGTTTTGTTACCTTTAGAAGACGAAGTCTCTTACATCATGCTTAGTCTTCTTTGTAGATTCATTTTCTTCGATAATTGATGCTTCGTGTTTCTCCTTCCTTTTATTTAGCTCAGTACAATGATTCTTGTAGTGACCATACTTTTGACAGTTGAATCATTGTACTTCTGATATGTCTTTCTCTTGATTTGGCTTCCTCCTTGAACCAAACTTCCTTTTGTTTCTGAAGTTCTTGAATCTTGTTGTAAAGGCTTGATCATCGTACTTCTTTTGGGGTTTCTCTTTTACATTGATCCATGATTCTTCTTGAGCACAACAAGTCCAAGGTCCTTCAAATGTCGGATACTCCTTTCTTGTGTTCATGCTTGCGGAAAATGCATCCCATCTCTTGGGAAGACCATTGAGCATTATGTTTACCAACTCCTTCTCTAAGATGATATCTTCAATAGCTTGTAGTTGATCTCTTAACTAAGAGATTCTCACAAAGTATGATGTTATGTTGTCATCATCATTCATCTTCATGTCACATAGCTCATTCTTCAGAATCATTCCTTGTCCAATGTTTCTGACTGAGAAGATATTTGTTAGGGCATCATACATATTCTTTGATGAGTCAAGATGGGATATGTAGGGCATCAAGTGGTCCTTTATAGGTTCCACTATGAAACTCATAGCATTGATATCACTGTCTTTGAACTTCTCCGTAGCTGCAACGTTCTGCAG
>JASDQU010100944.1:186539-252727 GCA_032191745.1 Picea mariana | reverse complement strand
GCTGAGATGAGGTTCTTCTGGCTTCCACTATCAACAATAAAATGCAGCGGGGTCCCCTTCACCCACATCTGTGAATGAAAAAGGTGCTCCCCCTCTTCTGGATCTGTTGGTTCTTCTGGTTGAATTGCTGCAGTCGCGACAATAGCAGTGGGGTCTGCGTCGATGATTTTTCTTTTACCAATATTTTCAGAATCAGATTCTGAATCAGGGTTCGGCTCCTTGTCTTTGATATCAGCCACCAATGACTGTTTTGAGTGACATTCATCCATGTTGTGCCAGGGGCTTTTGTGGAAATCGCACCATTTTCCGGTGTCCTTCTTTGTCTTCCCGTGACCCTTCTTTTCCTGTGGCTTAGACTGGTTTTCGGGAGACTGTTTATTAGGGTTGTCTTTGTCATACTTTGGTTGTTGTGGATTTACAGACCCGAACTCTTGTTTGTTCTGGTGCTTAAATTTCTGCTCGATTTTAACAGCATATCGATAGGCAACACTGAGTGATGAGATGTCCAGAAAATCCATTTCAGTTTGGATGTATCTTTGTAGATCCACACGGTATTTCAGAACCAAATGTCGTTCAGATTCTTTGATACCTAGCTTGGTGCGCAAGCTATGGAAGGTATTAGTGAACTATGGAACTGCTTGTCCCCTCTCTTGCCGTAGTGTGGTCCATCTCATGTATTGTTCCTCATAGTTTCCAACAGGGTAGTACTGTTCCTTTACCACATCCACGAAAAAATCCCAAGTGGGCTCGACCCCATATATTCCAGATTGCTCTGTGGAACTCTGCTCCCAGTAAGTTTCCCACCAATGTTTGACATGGGGGAGAGGCTTAAGGAGTGTGAAGGTGATTTTTTCCTTGTCTGAAAAATTATGAACAGAGAAATAACCTTCTAGCAGATTTAACCATTTATCTAGGGCATCTGCATCTATTTGGCCTTCAAATACGAGAATATCAAAATTAACCTGTACCTTGAAAGGCGAGGTGCCTCCAAAGTGGTCGCTTGATGAAGATGTTCCTGATGCTATCGGCAAACGTTGAAGGANTCCGCCATTGAGGGTTTCTTGGGTGTGCGAGAGCGATTGTCCTCGAGAGAGATAAGCTCGAGACCCAACTTGCTATACTCGGACCTCGTCAGGGACATGCACTGAAAACGATCAAGAGAAGCCTGCTCTGATACCACTGATCCTGATTATTTTCGGCACGAAATGAGAGCGGAGATATAATAAAGAAATGCACAGAGATATTGCGTATATCCAGTAATATAAAATAAATATATCAGATATGAAACCATAAACATAGAGATAAAGTAATACACGATTTCTATTAATGAAATAAATGTACAGAGACTGCAAAAATACAGAGTGAAAGACTCGCTAGAATGGTGGCAGCTTATCTCTGAGAAGAGATGTGACGGCTACTTGCATTCGCAAGAAGATGGTTACAATGAGGCTCAGAAGGCCTTTTTTACAATAGNCCTAACCCTAGGAGATGAAGCGCCAAAAGTCATGTGGGCCCCGTTTGGGTAAGTTGGTGCATCAACTTCCCGGGGTCGTAACTTTTGCATACGATCTCCGTTTTAGGAATATGATAGCTCGTTGGAAAGGTATCGTCAAGGAGATTCATTTTGGGGGCTCAAAAATTCCTTTGGCTATCATTGAGAACATCGATCTCGAAAAACCTTCATTTAGGCCCTCAAAATGGCCCCGGAAGTTAAAACCTGCTAAAAATAGTAAATTGCCAAAATGTCCAGAAAACTGTTTTGAGCCATTTGGAAAAGGTGGGTGGCCCCCGATATCCACCTGGATCATGTCATCATACTTGATCAAAATTGGTTGGGATCCTTTAGTGATGGTTTGAACAGAGCCTTGGAGTGTATCCTCAATTGATTCATAATTCTAGTCTTTTTGTTATTCTTTCTTGGAAATTCATTATTTTACTCACCCTTCCTTTTCTTGTCCTTTCTGGCTATAGGATATGTTTTAGGTGGAGATTCTACAGGAACAACCTTCTCTTTAATTACTTCCTTTCTGCGCGAACTAGGTCCAATTTTTCCTCTCATTCGAGTCACATTATTATTAGGTTGCTTCTTGATGGGGATTTAATGGTATTCTTCTAAGTGGTTGGATGAAAAAGATCTTTGTGGAATCTCTAGTACAAGTGGGTGCATGTTGGTAGCTTTTCCACTCTTGTTTTATTTCCTCTTTCTCATAGATGACCTCAATTTCATGTGGGGGGAATCCTCCATGTGGTATTCTAGATTCTTTGTTGGAAAGGGCGTATTTCTTGATTTAGGGACTTTCCCTTTTCTCACTACAGGTTGGAAATTCTCCATAGAGCTCTCGGGCTCTGAAGAAACCATGAACTCCTCACTTTCATCACCTTCATTTTGTGAATTGGGGACCTTCTCATGTTCTTTAAATCCCACAGAATTCAAGAAATAGTCCGAGGGAATTTCAATTTCCTCCAGAGCTAAAGATACTAATAATTTAATCAGACCCTAATGGTATAGGCTCTTGTGGGAGGATTCAGGGTGACATTGAACCCTCTTGTCCATTTTGGTTAGAATATTAAGCAGGTGGTATGGTAAATTAAGTTCTATGTCTCCACTTATACGCATAAGGAAATTAAGGTAATAATAATGAACAATGTTGAATTGAACTTCACTTGTGATATATCTATGTACTTCCCTTAGGTATCCTTTCCATTCATCCTTTATCCACGCCATAGGGATTCCTTGGCTTCAGTTGGGGTCTTGGTGTTCGAGAACCAGGAACTTGGTGCAGAGATCGGGAGGTAGCTTTCATTTCTTGAACCATCATTCCCCAAAGATAGGGAGAGCACAAGCTGCTCCAATGAAATGTCCTATGACACGAATTCAGGTGTAACAATCCCTCAAAAAGGGATAGCGACACATAAAAATAAATAGTGTCATCTCTTAGCACATCATAGTAATCTTGGAAAAATTTATAAACAATGGTCAACCAGATAATGAATACTAAAATGACTACCCTCCCAGCCTAGCCTACAAGGTTAGGACCTCCAGGACACATAAGAAATGCTCAAGCTCAGGATCAAATTGATTTTGACCATTTAAGGTCTCAGGGCTGGTGACTATTCCAAGGAACAAGGAGGTGTCTACATCCCACTAACAATCAAGTCCAACATCAACTATATCAATCATTCAAACATAATCAACAAATAATCATGGAGCAAGGGTATCCATCATCTTTATAAATCATATAACAACATCTAATTCATGGCACGCAAGTATTCTAACTAATCACATAAACCATCCTACACCACATTAAGTCCCAGGCACAAGATAAATTATCATGTATATTCATGCCACAAGATTCCAATCACATAAATGCAATCATCCATCACATTAAATTTCACTCCGTGCAAGAAGTCTAATATCTAGACAATCATACCTCAACAATGTATAATGGTGCAACATGATATTCTACTAAATTAACAATAAGAAACATTATTTTCAAGGTGCACACGTGATCGGATCCTGAATAGAAAAAAACACCTTCCTTCCAGGGCACATGATTAATTAGATTGGAAAGGTGACTATTATGTGTTGTTGTTCATGGAAGCATTCCCAGGGCTTGAAGAGATGAAAAATTATGAAATCATGAACTAAAATTGTTACAAAGGACTGGGCCTAAATAAGAAGGATAGAGAGATACAAGTCACCGAGCAGTAGATCATTGAGATACAGGTTTGTTCATAAGAAATTAAATTGTAATGTCTTTATCATGTAGTAAACCCAAGTGTAATTTTTTGTATTTATGTGTTTTAAAATATTAAAAAGGTCAAAATATCTTGGTGCTAGCTTCTTCTAATTTCAAAATCATTATGAACCTTTGTTGGGATTTACTTGAAAAACAATTTCTCATTAGCAAGGAAAATGGTGACACCTTCTTGTGGGAAAATATATTCTCTTTTGGTGAAGGCATTAAGCTTTCATAAAATTTAGCTAAAATGATTTCAAATTTACTCTAAGACTCTAAAGTATATCACCTCTTCTTCAACGTTAACTAGAATTACATCTAAATACATCTTGACTTTTCACAACTTCTCTAGAAATAACCATAATTGTGTATAATTATAATATCACTCATTTAAGTGTAATTATAGTTATACATTAAAAATCACCATTATTTAAATAAACAAATTGAATGAAAATAACAACAATTCTACTGTAACATTATTGAGTGAAATCTACAATTGAAAATTTTATATAATTATATTTTAAAAGATACAATTAAATAATTGTGTCTAACAAATAAAAATGAGATATATAATATCCCTCTAAGGAAATGTTTGACTAATTATATGTTCGATGAGTAAAAAGGGGTAAAACTTGGCTAGAACACTGATCTAGTTTATTCCCAGAATAACATCATGAAGAATTATGTTTTCCAAAGGGGTGTTGAGTGAACTAGTGCCCAAAAGAAAAGCATAGGTTAAAAGGAAATCACCAAGAGAATTGCGTGTAGGGAGAACTGGGTGCATACGAGGCTAGCGCAGAGGAATAAATAAATTCTGAGCTACAGGAAGGAATGCAGGGAGAAACTCCCAATCAAACACATTGAATAAAAAAAATGTTGAGCAATCAATTCATTCTTCATTTAATTAATTAATCAATTGATTAATTCGTAAGGTGCTCAAGGTTTAAAGGTTTAACAATCGCTCAAGTTTTATAGACCACCTGGGTTCAATGACTCATTTATTTTATACTGCGATGTGCCCTTCAATACCCACTCCGTTCTCCAAGGGTGCCACTTTTCTTGATTCAAATTTTAATTATGCAAAGTTCCCTTTAACATGCACTACTTTCTCTAAGGGTTCCACTCGACTTTATTCAAATTTTAATTATGCAAAGTTCCCTTCAAGACGTACTACGTGCTCCAAGGGTGCCACTTGCCTTTGACTAGTTTTGGTATTTTTCCAACCCTTGGAGTCAATACTCCATTCAGGAGACCTTGTGAGAGACTAAGTGCCTCTAAGGAATAAGGACTCTGCCTTATTACATGCCCCTTAGAATCTTTGTGAGCAATTGTCTTAGTCTTCCTTCATGACATCGTGGATCTCTCAAGCCAGGTAATTGTTAATCTACAACTTGATCCATGACAAGAGTGATAGTAGGTTGTGGTAGGTGTTGAAACACATGCAATTATGAACTTTTGAGCTTTATACTTTTCACCTCATGAAAATATAATTTTTACCCAAAGAGAACGGAAACTAAGAAAATGACTTTTGAATTTTAAATCAACTTCATTACTATTTAATTAATAATAAAGAATGCAAGAGATCCTTCGTTGATGAGTTTTACCTATTGATCAAATGACCCTAATACCTTCAAAGTTCGAGAGCCTCCTGAATGTTAAAGAGGTAAATATATAATGGTGGTGCTAGCGATAAAAAACGCACTAGTATTTTGATCGGTATTATCATCACTCTTCAAATGATTATCGTTTTCCTCAATTTCTTTCCAGTGTCTTGACCTCCATATTGTCCATCAAGCTTCTGACCGATTATGATTATTCCATACCTTTGTGACACTGCCATGACCTGCATTCCAAAATCTTGGTTAGTATCACTTAAGACAACTTAGTTTCTACCTTTTAGATGTGTAATTATAAACGCTTGTCAAAAGGTGTGTGCATATGTCTTGTTTTAAGTCTATACTAATACCATGTATCAACGATATGGTAAACTCCAATGCATATACCTAAATCACAAGTATAGAATCTTTTATACCAAATTCTAAGACTGTCAAGCGCATTCATACAATGCAAAGCCTAGCGCACCCAGCCATGAGTCATTCCACGAGATAAGCCACAAGTTAATTCATAACCTGACGCATAAGGCATAATACAAAGCGTCGAGTCTTCTCCTCTCCATCTGTCATCAATTTTTATGTTACCTCTCAACAGATATAAAAATACAAATACCTAAACTCCCGTGAAATAAAGGAAATATCCCCCGCATGTTTTTCTACATGCACCAGGCCGCATGCAAGAAGGGGCATGAGGAGGTGTCAAGATAATCAGACTATACAGGTGTCAAATTTGTTTCAGGAATGTCGAGGCCACTTAATTAGATCGCAGGAGATCTATTTTTGCAATACATCTAAGCTAGCTACGAATAATTCCATTACTCAGTATGTTGAAGTAGTTCTGCCAATGGACAAACAAAGAAGACTGGAATAAATTTTCGAGGAAAGATTGTTCACATTATAGATATGAGATAATGCTTGCTAAAAAAGGTTTCACAGACTTGGTGTTGCCTTCTATCATGGTGCCAATTGTTGTGTTCTTGTATACGATGTTAATGTGCTAAAATCGTTTGATAACCTAAATAATTCACGTGATGAATTTCTAATTCAGGCAAACCCTTATGATCCAGAGAATTCTCCATTTGTTGTTCTTGCGATTTTCCTTCGAACTGTAAGGTAGAATCTAACCTGGTATGAGGAGCTGGATAAGGAAGCTCAAATGAATAAAGAGATCTTAGGATGGAAGCCAATTGTGGGAAATGTTTTCAGGTCCCCTGCTTAGTCAAAGATCCTTTGTATTATGGTGGGTGATGAAATGCAGATATTGGGCATGACAGTAGTGACTATTTTTTTTGTAGTAGAGGCCCTGAATGAAGTAAAACCAACAGAGCACTTTGGAAGAGAACCAGGAAATCCTATAATGGCCCAATGGATCGACAAGTCCCTTCAAGGGGAGTAATAGTTTCAAATTCAATGTCAGGGCAGAGATTTGGTTATAACGACAAATCCATGGCTCAACAAACCTACTCTTCTGGGAACAACTACAGAATTTGGACAAGAAATACCCAACAGACATCCAGGGTAGAATCTGACAAGGTTCTTACATTGGATAGAATATTGAAAGACAATGTTGATGCTAAATTGGTTGGCCCTATTCAGTCTTCATCTGATGAAAGACACAATGGGCCGACTTGCCAAGTGATTCTCAAGCAAATTTTGCAGGGCCACAAATGATGCATCTCTAGCTAGAGTTTTTGAGCACAACATAGTCTTTGCTCAGTAGGAAACAAAATTTCCACCTCAAGTTTTGCAGGATGTATGTATTGGTAGAGGGCACGTGGTTGAAATGATGCGCTCTATGAGTGGAAATCCAATTGAAGTGTTGTAAATGCAGGCACTTCCCCTATATCTTTGAGCATATGCTGAAGAATTATAGCTTGAAACTGCCAACTGATGTTTTGGGGAGTTTTGTTTCTTCAACAAGTTGTGATTTAAATCTCCCATTCAGAGGTGTAAACACAATTGTCAGAAGCATCTGCAGAGGACAAGAGGTAGAGACACACTGAGTTTTTGATAGAACCACAGTTTTGGAGGTGAAAGTTCATTTTGGGGCAAGGTAGAGCTTTCACTAGCGCACAGGGCAAGTTTACAACTAGTTAGCTGGTGAAAGGCAGTGCTTTCACCAGCTAACCAGTGAATCATACGGTGAGTTAGCTGGTGAAAACACAAAAAGAATTTTTGAAAGCTAAGGATGAAGCAGGGTGTTTTTTACAAGATTTAAAGAGGTTCCAGAGCACTAAAGGATTAACAACTTGGTCGAAAAATACTCTGCATCAAAGATTCGTGGGAGTTTTGAAAACCACATGCTAAACTGATCTCCTAAAGTATCAACTATGAGTAACTAATGAAATCCAATTGCCAAGACAGGTGCCTTTGCCATGTTTCATGACACAACAGATTTCGGAAGATGAAGAGTACAGATGTCAAATTTTGAGATTGAAGACAATTCAAATGCTAGTCTAGCCATTAAGTCTTTGTTATCGATTTGCTTAGTTAATTTGAATTGCTATTTTTGGATACAGATCCAAGTTTTTAGGATCTTAAAAACTGATTGTAAAAGGCTATAAATGCCTATCTTTTCTAAGAGACAGAGGTTCAATTTTGGATACTCTTTTGCTATTGTACTAAGACACTTATTTTTCAATACAGAATCACAGTGTTCTTTTGTTATTAATGAAATATTTCTTCATATATTCCATGTTCTGTACTTTATTTCAGTTTATCTCAGCTTCTAAGAATTGCTAATTTCTTATTAATCTCATGAACTTGAACTAAAGGAATTCTTGTTGGCTTGTATGATCCTACACACTGTTGTACTTGATTATCTAGATCGGTTTTCTCCATACCTTTTGATATTACTCTATCTGGTCATTGATTCCTAAAGCACTGTTTCATTCGATTGCATTGTGAGTTGTCTTCTCATTAGCTACTCTCTATTATCCCATTGATCCACACTTTCATTATTCATGATTTATTAAGTTATCAAGCATCCTTAGCCTACAACTCTAAGGAGTTTCTTGGAGTGATAATAGGTGGCTTCAAAGCCTCGTGCATCAGATGTTTCAATAAATCTTAAACAATCAAAACTTTGAAACTCTGAAGCCCGAATATATCTGCTTGCAACTTTTCCTAAACCTTTTAAAAGCACAAGTCGTAGGACATGTGCACCCTTCGAGTTTTTCCTGAGTTGAGACGTGACACCCATTTTAGAATTTTTCATCGATGGATTCACACAATTCAAAGTAACATGTTGCAACTCTCTTTGATCGACATGTCATCCATAGAGACACCATGTATACCACGTCACTATGGGAGATGATCCTTCAGGAGTTTAAAAAGAATGAATTCATGAATCACCAAAGTACAAAAATTATGAAGTATTTAAAAGTACATTTAAATAAATAAGTTAATCATGATCAAGAGATAATTAATGACTCTGCAGTTTGGATTTCAGACTTTTTCCCTATATCATATCCTAAAATCACCGAAGTCCAAATCTCTGAAATACATAAAATTAAATGCAATTAAGTAAGGCTTAAAATCAATTATTTGATAATTAATTTTGTCATAGTTTTGAGTTTCAGGAAGTTCTTCTTGAGATACATCAAAAATCCCCGAAGTCTGAACTCTCAAAACACTTGAAGTTAATGCACCATCTTAAACATGATTAATTAAGGGTTTACAAGCGATTACTCATAAATTGTTTTTTTTGTGGATTCGGGTTTTGGGAAGTTCCTACTCTGTCACATATAAAAATATTGAACGTGAACCATCGAAGTATTGATGGAATTTATGACTAATTAAGGATAATGATTCAAACACAGATTGCGGATCACTAGGTAGACATTTCCATTAACATTAATAATGCTAATATTCTAGTAGTTGTGGGAGGTATTTACCTCCACGTGTGAACTTGAAGAGAATATGAGGCACTGGAAAGAAAGAGAAAACCCTAATGAATTGCTTAATAACCCTAGAATCTGTGTTGTCTCAAAAAGATAATTTATATTAGGTTATTAGCCTCCAAGAGAAGAAGTCGGCCAAAAATAATAATAATATACTGAACAGACACATATCCAGAAGGAAAAGTTGGCCCCACCAAATCTGGCAGAACCAGTATAAATACAAGGTGTCAGTTCTCATTTGATAGCATCTTAGAATTGCAGTTCCTAGTTTAGTGCACATTGCATCTCCAGTTTGGTGCACACATGTTGAGGAGGATTGCAGGTGTAGCTGCAACAACAACTAGTTTCAGTATTGGCTTTGTCTATCTATTGGTGAGGGTTTGGACTATATGATCAGCCTTTTGTGATGCGTTATCCTTGGGGAAAGGTGCACTACTGTTTGTTTAGATATCTAGCCTAGAGTTTTCTTCTGAAGGAATTCTCAGTCAAGGTTAAGGTGCTTGGAGGGAGGCTTCGACCTATGGTTGGGTGATGAGGGTATCGTCAATGGTAAAACGAGCACACCATCTTCTATATTCTAACAGGTTATGGGTCCACACCCCTTCATTCATCCTAAAATGATGGAAGGAAACATAGCCGCCATATATTGAACTTGTTGAGGAACTCCTGCTAGGGTTACTAGCAGGAGCAGTTTCCAAAAACATTGCAGTTAGGGTTACTAGTAGAAGCAGTTGAAGAAACCCTAAACATATTTTAGAGGCACCTTAAGTGATGAAATTGACCCAATATCTGGATAGATCAGTGTGCCCTAGATGAGTGCATCTCCTGGTACTCTCAGAAGGCCAAGACGTGAAGTTTGGATTTTTGGTCAAATCTAGGGTTTGACCAAGTCAAGCAACCATGACAAACTCTATGAAGTCTGAGAACAAGTTAGATGGACCGTCTAGCTTCAGAGCATGGAAGACACGGATTGACCTCATCCTTGCTAAGAATAAAGTGCTGGATATTGTGAAAGGAAAGATCGTGAAGCCAAAATTTGAAGAAGGTGAAGAAAATGAACCACAGAACGTTGTAGCGATGGAGAAGTTCAAGGATGTTGACATAAATGCCATGAGTATCATAGTGGATTCTATAAAATCCCACTTGATACCCTACATCTCCCATCTTGACTCATAGAAGAAGATGTATGATGCCCTAACAAATCTCTTCTCAGTTAGAAACATCGAACAAGTTATGAGTCTGAAGAATGAGCCCCGTGACATGAAGATGAATGAGGATGATAGCATAACATCATACTTTGTAAGAATATCCCAGTTAAGAGATCAACTACAATATATTGAAGAGATCACTTCAAACAAGGAATTGGTGAACATAGTACTCAATGGTCTTCCCAAGACATAAGATGCATTTTCCGCAAGCATGAACACAAGAAAGGAGTACCTGGCATTTGAAGAGCTATGGACTTGTTGTGCTCAAGAGGAATCAAGGATCAAGGAAAAAGAGAAACCCCAAAAAGAAGTACGATGATCAAGCCTTCAGAGCAAGATTCAAAAACTTCAGGAACAAAAGGAAGTTTGGTTCAAAGAGGAAGACAAATCAAGAGAAAGACATTTCAAAGGTACAATGCTTCAACTTTCAAAAGTATGGTCACTACAAGAATCAGTGTCCCGAGCTAAAGAAAAGGAAAGAGAAACACGAAGCATCAATTGCCAAAGAAAAGGAACCTACAAAGAAGACTAAGCAGGATGGAAGAGACTTCTTCTTCTAAAAAGGTAACAACATTCTTCTTATTCCTTGTACATATTTTGTTTGCATCGTCTCTGTACATATCTTGTATATCTATCTCTTGAAAGATAATGTGTTCCAAGAGGAACTACATCCATGGAAGAACAACAAGATAAGGATTGATATACAAGAAAAGATGAAATATATCATGAGAAAGCTATTACAAGATAAGCCGAAATCAGAATCAATCTTGAAAAGACTTAGAAGAAGCAAAAACATAAAGAAGTTAGCAATCAAGAGAAAATTGGTAAAATACTTTTGATGTTTTGTAGAAAACAACAAGACAGAAGCATGGACTATGTTATATATTGAAGAAGACAATAAGGATGTAGATGGAAGCATGGAATCTATTAGACGGAGGGAGTAGATTGTATACACCTATACATGAAGCAAGAATTAGGAGGGAGCTAATTCTATGATCCATTGAAGATGATGAAATATATATATCCATGGTTGCAGCCATGAAAGATAGTACATGTTCAATTCAACCGCAAAAGAAGACTTCTTCGAAGACAAGCCTTAAAGTAGTCCTGGTTGTCCATCCAGATCCATGATCCTATGATGAAAGGAAGAAGTGGAATCTCTATAACATGTAATCTACAAGAAACTCCATGGACCCAAGAGATAATGAAAAACATGAAGAAGAACATGAAGATTCCAAGAAAGAAAGAGAAGACAGAACAACCGGTTATTGCATCAAGATTGCCATCGTGATATGAACTCAATGAAAGTAATCAAGCAGAAGAACTTGAAGTCGTGATGAAGAACAATGTATATAAGACTTATAAATAAAAGCATTGCTAGAACCAKAGGTTCTCCTAGATGGAGGGAGAAGACTATGATGATTACCTATTTCAGTAAACCATACTTACCTCTACATAAGTCATTATATCATCCGCAAATTCTACATCAGATGAATGCAAAGAATGTTCTCCAGAGAAATTGAATAAAGAGCGTATGAAGAGAAATCTCAAGACTTCGAGGCATACCAGAAAGAGACTCATGTATGCAAATAAGAAGAAGACAACTTGGTGGAGAACCTCCAGTGCACAGCAGAAGCATGGTGAAGGTTTCCTATAACATCAAGATGACTACTCACTAGATCAGATCTCATGATGACAAAATAAGTGCCACATGGATATGTTCTAGTTCTCCAACTATGACATACTCTATTGTTCAGATCTACATGAATCCTTCATAGTGTTCTAGACTAAAGTACATTTGAAATCAAGCATTACATTAACCATGATGAAGTCTAGAAAGAAGAAAGTGATTATCCAATACATATCTCCACAGATGATAAAATAAGAAAACATTTTGGTAAAGCTTCTATCCAAGATGAAAGAGTTTGCGTACTCAAGCTAGAGATCGTGGAAATAACTCCCTTAGCTGAAAGGGAAGATTCTCCAAACTAGAAGAAGGTATGAAAAACATTTATTTTTGTGATTGAAATAACTCTCAAGTTAGGAAAATATTATTTATCTTTGTAATTGAAAAATAGTCCAGATTGGACAGATGCTTTCCTATTCGGAAAGTGGATTGAGATTTTTGATGGACAGTGACTTTCCATTGTGGTTAACATGGAAAGTAGTTTGATTGTTGATGTATCATAGACAATGACTTCCCATCATGGTTAACATGGGGAGTGGTCTAGGGCAGTCTCTTTTCTTGAGGGTTACTTAAGAAGACTGGCCTGCCTCGCCGGACAATGATTTCTCATTGTAGTTAACATGAGGAATGGTCCATTTTGGAGGTTGATACAGGACTGGCATTCCCTAGGGTTACACATTCCCTCCAAGGTGCACTTTGATTAGTGTAGGAGGAATGGCCCAGGTTGGGGAATGGTCTAGACAGTCACTCCTTAGGGTTACACATTCTCTCTAGGGTGCACTTTGATTAGTGTAGGAGGAATGGCCCAGGGTGGGGAATGGTCCAAGCTCAACAATCAGGGACAAAAATTCCTTAGGGTTGTAGATTCTCTCCAGGGTGCACCTTGATTCATGTAGGAGGAATGGCATAGGGTGGGGAATGGTCTAGGAAAGACACTCCTTAGGGTTATGCATTCTCTCCAGGGCGAACTTTGATTAGTGTAGGAGGAATGGACCAGGGTGAGGAGTGGTCCAGATTTACACATTCCTTAGGGTTTATACATTCTGTCCAGGGTGCACTTTTATAAGTGTAGGGAGAATGGCCTAGGGTGAGGAATGGTCCATGCTCAAAAATCAGAAACAATCTTTCTTCCTTGTTTGAGAAGAATGGGGTAGATAGCCCATTATTGATATTCTATACTGAGGGTATATATTATTTCATATCTCACAGACGTGAGTGAAAGATTGGCCTAGATGATTCAATTTTTATCATAACATTGTTTCTATGCAAGTTCCTAAAAGATGTTTGTTATGAAGAATATATACATCTACCATGATGGATGTAAACTACTGTGGTGGATGTGTTCCACAATTCATAAGGCAGATATTTTTTCAAAACTCACAGATGTGAGTGAAGGATTGGCCCAGAGATTGCTTGTCTCCAAACAGTAGAGATATACTACTATGATGGATATGTTCCACTGTTTGTGACTATATGTTGTTGATCAAGTACTTGTGTGTTACTTGGTGTGGTAGTGAACCACTGAATTATAGTTATGTACTACTATGGATAGACACAGTTGTGTTCTATTTTTGTTCTAACTTCCTTGAATATTATCAATAGTTTATTGGAAATAATCACCATCCAAACGAATGATGAACATATATTTTCTAGACAGAAATTGGTTCAGAGCATATATTCCTATAGATTATAAGAGTGGCTCTTGTATCACTCTATGGTGTGAGGGACTTATCCAGCATCATGTCTAATTACTCAGATGAAGTATGGTTTCGAGAGACGATGCAACTGATGGTGATCATGATTCCCATGATCTAGTAATGAAATAGTCTAGATGACTATATTGATGCTACTGGGTAAATGGTATGTTTTGTGCTCAAGTCCACTACATGTAAATACCTCCCTAGCTAAGAGGGAGTGTTAATATTATGGTAGGTATGGGAGGTATTTACCTCCACGTGTGAACCTGACGAGAGTAGGAGGCTCCGGAAAGCAGGAGAAAACCCTAATGAACTGGCTAATAGCCCTAGAAGCCTTGTTGGCTCAAAAAGATAATTTATATTAGGTTATTACCCTCCAAGAGAAGAAGTTGGTCATAAATAATAATAATATACTGAACAGACACATATCTAGAAGGAGAAGTCGACCCCAACAAATATGGATGAACCAGTATAAATACAGGGCACCAGTTCTCATTTGACAGCATCTCAGAATTGCAGTTCCTAGTTTGGTGCACACTGCAGCTCCAATTTGGTGCGCACATGTGGAGGAGGACTACAGGTGTAGCTGCAACAGCAACTAGTTTCAGTATTGGCTTGGACTATCTATTGGCAAGGGTTTAGACTATCTAATTATCCTTTTGTGATGTGCTATCCTTGGGGAAAGGTGCGCTACTCTTTGTTTGGCTATCTAGCCTAGAGTTTTCTTCTGGGGGAATTCTCAGTCAAGGTTAAGGTGCATGGAGGGAGGCTTCAGCCTATGGTTCGGTGATGAGGGTATCATCAATGGTAAAATGAGCACACCATCTTCTATATTCTAACAAATAAATGTTTCGTTAGTAAAGCTATACACAAATCAATGAATCTTTTTTGAATAAAAGTACTTCAATTTCAAATTCATTTTCACCTTCTGCAATTAGCAAGTTTTATCTATTTGAAAGACTCATGGATTTTCTCTGCAACAGGTAAATTCACTCCATCTCCTTAGAAATTATGGCACCATGGAAGATAACAAAAAAATCAAGAGGGGTGGGTGAGGATTCAAACCCAAATGCGGATGTTCTATCTAACACCACACCACAAGCCACAGACACCGTCAAAACTTGGACACAAGTTTTTGATATTCTAGAACGATAAATCATCAACTTCTTGGAGGAATCTACCGAAGAATAGGATGGCACTTATACAACTAAAATCAAATGCATATTATAGTTGAAGCTACATAAGATAGAGGCACGGTCGAGGCTCATGCCTTATATCAACATGATAACTTGCGCCTTGGAGCACATGGACGTCCAAACCAGGAGCATCATCAACCATTAGAATGTTGTCGATGACTCTTTCCAAATAGAACATATGAAAGTAATGTATAAAATATCCCCTAATACATACAATGCTTCATTTATTCTAGAGTTCAAGAAAAAGGAATGCGTCCAGTATGCCAAAAAGTGTCACTATATAATCAAGTGTTGGTGGGGGTACCTGAGGAGATTTAGAACTGATGCTCATGGTATATATTGCATAATTCCTTTGGATGCACATATGGTGTCTGTAGGCATGATGGTATGTTTATTGTTCAAGGAGAATATCCCTACACATTTCTCGATGGAATGGGTATCTGTTATGCATGAGGTGGCAGAGGGTTTCAATTTAAATTGGGCCAATATGATATCCGATAACTTGGCCAAGGGGTCGATTACCAAATATAAAACAAAGAAATCAAAAGGACAACCCACTCCCTTTTACATGTAGTCCTATATCATGGATGCCATCTATTTCATGACACCTTTTCCATTGATGAATTGGAACTAGACCCCCACCAATGCCAAACCCATTCACTTCTACCATTTCAAGATATGGGAAGAGAAATCCAAGGATTTATTTTATGAAATCTATCACAATGTTGTGGTTCCTATTCATATAGCCATGTATGGTCACCCACCTCCCCAAATTTCATATAAGATTATGGGAAACCTGGGTAGGCTAGAAGACTGGTTTATTGAGGAGAACTTCTCCTACATCAGGGTTTTTGGGCACTCATTTCCTCCCCATGCTCTCCCACAATTTTTAATGGACAGGATGGTATGCAGAGACATGGCCTACATCAGGTTTTTTGGGTGCTCATTTCCTCCCTACTCCCCATGCTCTCCCACAATTTTTAATGGATAGGAGTCATGAACAAGGAGCTGAAGGGAGCATAGAAAATGACATGGATGACTTTCCCTATTCAGGTTGGCATGTTTTTGTTATTGGATTTCAATCACTCCGAAGTGGAGGCTATGACTCTGGGGATGTCAAACTAGCTGAAATTGCATTCAAAAGACATGATCCACATAAGATACTAGAAAACCACCTAACCCAGTTCAATATGAAGAGATATATGCATGAGAACTCCCTGTATAACAAAATATTCAGGGGATTTAGATCTTATGAGGAATTTCAAGGCATACTCCAAACCCTACCCATGGATCAACAAGCTAGTTTTATCATATTTCAAAAAGACATGAGAAATAGTCTACCAACGATACTACAAGGAGTGAAAATAGCCACTCCCTCTTCTCATGAAACTATGCCTACATGTTCTGAATCTAGTCAGTTCGATAAACATAAAGTTGAGGAAACCCCAAAGATCTCGGAGGGGTTAGCATAGGAATTAGAAGCATCATTTTAAAGTCAGCTGAGACTTTGGGAAATAGCTCAACTCAAAGATTTCCTAAAGAATAAAAACAATGTGCATCCTTTATCACAAACTACCCCTATTGGTATCTCAAATACAACAGAGAAACAACAATCCATAGAGATTGTTACTCCCATTACATCAATTACCCCTCTACAATCCAACTTTGGAAATCCTAATTACGAAATTGTTTTTGTAAGCGATATTAACCCCATCTCACTCGAAGAGATGTGTCCTTAGGATTTCTTCTTTAGTAAGAAACGGACAACCATCGTGAAAAGGGAATCACACAAGAAAGATGGAGTGATAAATAAAATACAATGAATGGTGTATGGAGGTAATGATCGATATGATCAAGAATTCACAAAGTAATTTGCATGTTTGTTAGGTGCTTTTGCCACTGCCAACCAATGGTCTGTGGACAATTTGACTAAACAACTGCAACATAAGTGCTTGTTGGTAAATAACTTGCAAAATCAAATATATATTTCTGAGAAGACTATCATGAACAGGTTGAGTCAATACTTGGAGCAAATCATATATCATGATCAACAACAAATTCAGCAGCTTCAGACCAACCTTCATGAGCTCCATCAGAGTTCACAAATCAACCAAGGTCTGATCATTCAGTGTGATGAATTGATAAACAATTTCAATCTATATTGGACTTGATTGAAGGTACCGCGATAGACATTTCAGCCTTACAAAATCAAGCATTGGAAATAAATGAGAAGTTGGAAGCTGCCCAACGTGACCTTTTTTTGAAGGTAGATGACATCCAAAAGTGCTACCATGAAGTGGACCTTTCTCTAAAGGACATTTATGTGAAGGAAAGAGAGGCTCGATCAGCCCAAGATAAGTTTCACGAAGCCATCATATTGGTGCGAAAAGATAATATCCCTAGTTTCCCTCTGAAAAATTAAGAGGTGATATGGCTCTAAATGTCTGGGAAACAAATATGATAGAAAGTAAAAGATTTTCCAGAGAGGTAAAAGAGGCTTTCCTAGAAGTATTTTCATCATTAGAAAAAAATCTAATTGATTATGAGGGAAGTAATATCTCGGAAGCCCTTGGACAAATTGATATAGAAATGAACCAACATAATTCCAAAAAGAGAAAAGAAGAAACTTTGGCATCCATTCAAGAAATGAGCCAGGTTGAACTTATTAAAATAAATAAATGGATAGTGAATCCAATCTTACAGTTCCAAGCCACAACTCAAGAAGTGAAAAGGATCCAATAAAAGTTGGCTCAAGTAGAAAGGAAATTATTCACTTTTGAGGTAAATGAAATGATTGAGCCCTCAAGGTTTGTGGTGGAATTATTTTATAGATGCAACCAATGTATTGAACATAGAAAATCAAGCATAGTTGGGAGCCAGTGAGAAAACGTGTAGTGCCCTTTCCTTTTTCCCTCTCCACCTTCTACCTTCCAACAACCACTTATCTCATTCACCTGCATTCTAATCTCCGCTTACCTCCATTTAATTATCATACACTCATCCCATTATCATTCTTTCCACATACAGTTACTTTTTCCTATGCCCATTATCCATTCCTTGATGAGCCATGCAGAGCTATCCATCTGATTATCCTTTTCCCTTGATCTCAACTGTGATTCATTGCATTGTTGAACATAGCTAGAGGGAAAGATGGAAACAAGATAAAATGGCCAAGACAGTACGCCAAGTCGTTAAAGTGGCCTACATGACATATGTATTTAGCCTAAAGGACTAAGGAAAAGAAGTGTTTTTTCCAGCATATGAAGAGACAGAGGAGAATGCCAGCGGAGCCAATCAAATTTTACACACTGTTGTCTTATTCAGATATATCCCATTTTAATTAAATATTTTAAGAAGTCCAACTATTTTGAGTTGTGACAGATTTTATATAAGTACATAGAATCAATATCTATTTAGGGATGCTTCTTTCCAAATGTAATAGAGAAACTCTCTCTTTTTAATATTAATACAAGGGCAAACAAAGATTCTATTTTTCATTTAGTTTTAGTTTTTTGTTTCTTCTGTATTTCCATATTTTTGAATTACTTTATGTGATTCCTTGATAATTGATTGATTTCAATTTAGTATTATGACTACTGTAATCATATTATATCAGTAATTCATTAGGTATGCAATTTTTCCTCTGTATTTACTTTGATTAAGAAAAGACCTACAAGATGCTTGAATTATTGCATTTTATATCCTGTTCAAGGGTGCATTTTCTACTTTTCTTCTACTGCAAACAAGGTGAGACTCATCTACAATTGATCCCTAGCTTTGTTTCACAATTTTGTAACTTTTGTTCACACCATTTGATATTATAATTGTGTCTCAGACAATAGAATACAACCTTTTTCCTGTCCTATTATTAATTTCATTTAAGGATCATTTCTTCTATAACTAAAGGTAGGAAAATCACTCTTTAAAAATTTCTATTTAAACAATATCGATGCCTGAAATTACTCATTGATAATTAGGATTAATCTCAGGAATAACATATTTTTGGCGTCATTGTTGGGGACGAAGAAACAAATTTATTTTCTCTGTGAAAATGATAAGGTAAATTTCTATCTTTGATGGTGAACAAAGAGTGAACATAATTAAGGATTATTTTTATTTTTCACTTGGAGACTCCATCGTAGACAAAAATTGCATTCGGTCGAGAGAATACCAGAAAAAGTCCAGACGATAAGCATACCACACTAGTCTCAGATACTGAAAATTTGTTGAAAGCAAAGGGATACCTCAAATATATTGTTGCATCAACAGGTAAAGTATATCAACCCAAAGTTACACAAGTTAATTCTAAGGTTTAAACTTAATAAATAACCCCTAAACAAAGTTTTAAAGAAATTCATTCTGCAGAGGCATCAATTAGTGAACCTGAGGCTAAACTTGAAACACCAAAGGTAAGTGTTCCTGAGATAAAAGTTGATATTAACTTGACAGATAATTTTACCAACGAGAGAAAAAAATCCCTTTCAATACTTGTTGTCATTGACACTGTACCGGTTCTCTCCTTTCTCGAGGTAAACATTTTAGTTTCCCAAAACTCTAAAGAATACATTTTATACCCTGATTCATCTCCTATCGTCTCTCCTATATATACATATTGTAAATCTAAGGAAACTAGCCCAAGTTTCGCTTTTCCTCCTCATATATATTTTTCGTTTCCTCATGAATTCACTCCCAAAATTCATTCACCACGTCCCAAAGTAATCGAAAGGTCACCACTTCAATCCCTTGATGTTTTTGAAAATCCCCTTTTTAGCTCTTGAAGCCCATATCCTAGGATTTCAATGGCCTGTGTTGGTGGTGCTAGCACTGGTGGCGTCATAGGTGCAGGAGTTGGTCGTGCCGAAGGTTAACCCTCTAGAATATTTTCCAAGGTAGCTGCTAGATATGCTCCTTTGGTCCTCCCTACTGTCCTCCATGATTTTCCCAAAAATTACATGAAGAACTTCCCCAAATTCATGGGAGAGGGAAATCTGATCACAGCATAACAAATAGCCTTTTTCGATTAGTTTGATGATATCGTTGGAATAAAGCACAAAGACATTTACTCAAAGTTGTTAGTACAAGCCTTCTAAGGACAAGTTAGGACCTATTTCAAGGAAATCCTGGTAGGTTCCATAATATCATATGATGAACTAGAAAATGCCTTCCTAAGACAATGGGGTGAGAAAAAAGACCATCTCTATTATTTAACTGAATTCGAGGCTTTAAGAAAAGATAATTTTGAATCGGTCCTTGAATTTAGCCATAGGTTCAACAAACTGTATAAAAAAACCCCATCTGAAGTCAAACCTTCTCAACCTGTTGCAAAAGTAACTTTTGCAGGGGATTTTGAACCTGACTTTGCGCTCCTCTTAAGAGAAAGAAGATCGACCACTTTTCCACGAATGCAAGATGATGCCATAGAAATTTAATCCAATATGATGGCATCCAGGAAATTAAAAACTAAAATTGATATGGGAACCAAAAACCCTAGGTGTTTCAAGGAACAAGTAGGACCCTATGGATCTAGGAAGTCCACATAAGAGAAAATGGATGATATGGCTAAGATAATTAAAGATTTATCAAAACAAATATCTGTAATGGAATTAGATCAATCCAAACCTGATCCATATTCTAGGAATCAGTTTGGGAGAAACCCTAACCCATGTATACAACAAAGACAAGTAAAAAATGAAGATCAAAAAATCCAAGCCCCGTTTAAAACTGAAAATTTTATGCAGAGGTTTGAAATGCAAAATTATGAAGAGTTAGAAGAAGATCTGAACAACCTTATCGATGAAGATATTGAGCCACATTTAACCAGGAAAGATTATGAGAAATCATTAGACTTGGAATCCCTGTTTAAGAATGAGGAAAGAATCAACAATCTAGGGGATTCTAAGTATCAAGGTCTTGCCGACTCAATAATGGCCGAACTCGAACAAAAGTATGATCTTAGGCCCAAAGAAAATAATTCTTCGAATGGTCCATGGAAAAATATTTTATTGTGAAGTAAAATGAATGAAGTGGTAGTTACTAAACCACCAACTTAAACACAAGATTCTGGAACAAATCCAGTTGAAACAAGAAAAATGCAAACTAAGAAACCAAAAAATACAAAAACAAAAGTCCCAACTAGAGAAATTGAAAAAATAATTGGAGGTTTGAATTTAGAAAATGAACTAAATAAAATTAAAATCCTAATGCCTTTGGTTGAAATTGAAAAAAAGCCGATTTATAAAAAGCAAATATCTAAAGAGATAATTTTTTCTGATGCAGAATGTCATGCAGACATAATTAATTGGCAGGACCAAATATCTACAATCATGTTCGGTCCTCACATTGAAGACAATAAGGATTTTGTTGCTCCATTTTATATCACACTAACTATGCATGACCATTTACTCCACAATTGTGTCTTATATTTTAGGGCCTCTCATAATTTAATTCCTAAGATTATCATGGAGAAGTTAGGCCTCAAAATTACTATACCTTATCAAGACTTGTACTCGTTTGATTTTAGAAAGGTTAAGTGTATAGGAATGATTAAATATTTGGTAGTAAATATTGCTCAGATCCCTGTGAAAAGTATCCTTATGGATGTGGTCATTGTTGAAATCCCTGCCAAGTATGACATGCTTCTATCTAGGGCTTGGGGTGACAAATTAGGAGGATCAGTTCAGCTGGACATGAATTACACTACAATCCCAATTTTTGGTGGGAAATTCACACAATTGTACAAAGAAACTAGACTGACGTATACTGGAAGTGATCCTGAAAACCCCAATAATTACCTAGTCTATGTTGTTGATCAGGACTTAGAAAATTGTATATTATCTATAGATGACGATTTCAAAAAATGTAGAAAAGAAGAAAATAAAAAAATAGAAATAACAAAGAAACATGTAAATATTAGAGAAGGAATGTGGAAAATTTTCTTCGATGGTCCGTCATCCTGTAAAGGAGCATGAGYTGGAGTTTTATTCATAGCACCGGGTGATGATTATTTTATTCACTTATCTTAYAGATTGCAATGGGATATATATTATACAAATAATGTATGTGAACATGAATCTCTGGTTTTAGGATTAGAAGYTGTAAGAAAGTTGAAAATCGAACATCTGATAGTTTATGGTGATGCAGAGATTATTGTAAAACAAGTGAAAAAACAGTATCAAGTTAAGAACCCAAGGTTGATATCATACATGAATTKCTCCTAGGATATTATAGAGAACTTCTTCTCATCCTTTAACATCTACTCTATTCCCAGGATGGAGTATCAACAAGATGACTCCTTGGCTAAGGCTTCTRGAACCTTTGTACCGCCCACCATATTGAAACTAAAGTATCACATTGAGATGAGACACAGACCATCAATCCCGAATAACATTCAACACTGGAAATTATTCAAGGAAGATGAGCAAATCAAACAATTTCTAGAAATGGTTGATGAGTTTTCTGAATCTCACATAGATCAGGAAAACCAAAATGATCTTGTTTGGGTTATGCAAGAAGGAGAGAACCTAGAAAAAATTGAAGACAATATTGGAAACCACTGCATGCTCATGCTCAAGAAAAATTAGATTCCTAGAGGCTTGATCCCCTTAGAAAGGTTGTGTGACCAAGACAACATACATTTAAAGTATAGCTTATGTCCCCAACCCAAAGAAGTTGAAGATTGTAAGGTAGGAACTAATGAAGATGCCAAAATGGTCAAGATATCAAAATATCTTCCAACCTGTTGGCCCTTGGTTATGGATTAATAAGGAAGAAAGAAAAGATGAAGGAATAAGAAAGATGAAGCATGAAGAGCGTAGAAGGCACATAAACTGAGAGTGGGTCGAAGTAGTCAAAGAAGAAAAAAAGAAGGAGAGAAGTAATAGAAAATATATCCATTGGAAGAGAATATTGAGGAAGAAACATCAACAAAGAAGATGGATCATGGACAACTCACCAAGAAAAAAAATCTACCATTGAATGCTTTGGAGCACTTCGCAAAAATGAAGGAAGAATAGGTTAGCGAAGACCTTAAGATATAGGTTGTGTGGGACCTAGGGTTTTAGTATTTAGGGTTTTGACAATTAGGCTTCGGTCTAAGGTTGTATGAGAGTCATTGTAATGTATCAATAAAGGCCAAAAAGAGTCAGGAGGGTTGGTGAAGGATAAGGATGAGAATCATGATTATCGTTGTTGTGTGAGAGAAGCATTGTGTTGTAAAAGCATTCTTGTATTGTAAGATCTTCAGTTGGGTGCAAAGATCAAACCTACAACTAGGTGCATAGGGAGGAGAGGAAGGGAGAAATAGAGAGAGATATACAATCTAAGTGCATAGATAGAACTGTATGTTCGTTATAACCCTAATTTGCACCAGACATGCGTACCTGGCATCAGGCCATCTCACTTTCCATTTTTTCCAAGCCACCATTAAATTTTTTTTCTAAAAACCATCCTTTTGAAGATATACACACCTTGCACCACTGTTTCCCATGTGTATATGCTCACTGACCAATTACAGCCCACGTATACTAACAAAGGCACACAAAATAGAAATTTGTAGACAAAATACAGATTTTCAAGTAATTTCCTAAACCGTTTGACCACTCATATCTGGTCACTCAACCGGATAACTACCCTCTTTTATCCTATAAAATATGAGGTAGGGGTCCCATTCAAAGAGAGAAAAATAAGAGCAAAGAAACTCTGCCAATTTTTGTATTCCCCTTTCCCCAATCTCTTGCAACCATTTTGTGAAAACTGAAGAGGAGAAGCATATGTTGAAGCAGTTGGTGCATAGTTGAAGAGGAGCCCAGGACAAGATTTGAGGAGCAGTGTCCGATCTCACCATTGTAAGTTACTTTTGTGAGGTTAATAAGAAATTATTACTTTTCTCGTCTCGCCATATGAGGTGTTCAATATTCAGTTTTGATTATATTTTATTAGAACCTCTAACTCACTAATTCATATATAAGATGCATGTTTGGAGTTCTTTGTTTGTCTATTTATGAATGTAGGTTGTCTTTGGGAGGAGACTTGCAATCAAGGAGCTACCGAATGCAAAAGGATCAACACAAAACATGGAAGTTGAAGGTAGAGTTACCGGATCCTTTTGTCCTTGTGTTTTATGCATGAATGTGGGTTCTATGTTGGGATAATAGTAAAAAGTAGGAGACTTTAGATGGTCATTTCTGCATGCATTGCAGAACCCTTAGTGCTATTCCATAGGGGTTTTTAACACCAACATCATAATTGGCGACCATAATGGGAAAGATATCGAGGGTTTTTTGGGAATACTTTTTGTGTATTTTAAATTGGTTTGATTACCATTTTTTGAGTTTCAGCAAGAGTCTGAGTTTGTAGGGATTCTGGTCTTCCATACGAGTACTCCCTACTTTGATTGCTTGACTTCTTCTTTCTTTTTCGAGAATTTACATAGCTGTACGTGGCCTATAGTAGGCCTGTAGGCATACATACATGCCCTACCTTTGGACAACTCGTGTACATATGTTGGCTGCTGAAGTGTCAGTAGCGTGCCTGAGTTCAGAAAATCATTTTTGTAAAGGAGAGACAATCATCCTCTTCCTTTTCCAAAGTGATCCTTCTTAGGGGTTTTCTTGATCTAGTTCCTAGTCTCTGCTGTTGCAGTCTGTAGCCTAGGTATAACCTCAGATTATCTTTTCTTTATCAAAATTCTCCTTGCATTTTCTTTATCAAAGTAAGTTTTTGTGTCTTTAAGGGATTCTGGTTTTCAATACCAGTACTCCCTGCCTAATTTGTTGGATTGTTAGTTTTCATTTTTGAGAAGTTATAGAGGTGTACGTGGCCTGTAGTGAACCTATAGTTGTACATACATTCCCTACCTTTGGAAAACCCATGTACATACACTAGGTCCTGAAGTGTCAGTAGCGTGCTTTTATTGAGAATTTTTTTTTTTAATAAGAGGTAATCATCATGTCCCCTATCAGAAGTTGTACTTCACAAGGGTTTTATTGATCCATTCCTGGTCTCTGTTACAACAATCTATAGCTTAGGTTTGACTTTAGTTTAACTTTTTTTTTTTTTTTTTAAGTTGGTCTNTTTAACTTTTTTTTTTTTTTTTAAGTTGGTCTTGCATTTTTCTTTATTCAGTTTTTAGACAAGATAGTGAGTCTATTCTGATCTACCTCTTTGGTTTTGTCAGTGACTCCCTATGGTCTGGGGTGGGCCAGAAGTCATTTCTTGGTCTTTTCTTGTCTTTATTTTTCCCTTTTTGCTTCAGAAAAGAAGAAAAGAATACATTTTAAAATTTCATATTTTGGAAGCATAATAAAAAAAACTAGATTTCACTTTATTTGTTTGGTTAAGTAGTTGGTTTTGTTCATTAATAATCAAGAAAAATAATCCTTTCATAAGTTCTTGGCTAATTTAATTAGGAAAATAAGTACCTCATAGTCGAGCGAAATCTTGTTTTGAGTTTTCCGTTAAAAGAACTTAAAAAAAAAAAAAAAAAGTAGTTTGAAAAGTTGGTTAAAGAGTTTAAATGTGCAAATATGAATTTGTGAAGAAGAATTAGTTTGTTTTCAGTTTCATTATATTCTCTTATCTTTCATCTCTTTAAAAAATCACTGGTTTCAATTTCATTCCCTTTGACTTAAGACAACCACTAAAATTAATGATTAATTAAAATCAACTAGACTGTATGTTTGTAGGGTCCATCAACTAGTCTAGGCTAGAGCCTTGATTTAGGATTGGAGAGGAAAATCTTCAAGGCTACAAAAACAAACTTAAGAGTCTATTCTAGGGAATGCTAAAAATTCCAGTATTGTGAAAGTTATCCGAGAGTCCCCTCTAACACAGGGGATAAATATGAGGTCGCGTGCAGAAAGGTAGTGGAGATAACCCCTCCAAAGTCGGACCAAGTGTAGTGGGGAATGCATATAGAGGGATTATCTTGGGATTCCATTGATCACATTTTCCATGAAGCTTCATGGGTCTCAAAACTGTTCGAGGTCCTTAGTTGTCTTTCGGAACACTTTCTTTCGATACCCTTGATAGGTTTCGAGCTTGATACCCTGCTCATTGCAGTCCACCTGATTTGCTTGATTGTTAGTTTCCATTTTTTAGAATTTACAGAGGTGTATGTGGCCTACAGTGAGCTTGTAGTTGTACATACGTTCCCTACCTTTGGACATCCCACGTAAATACATTGGCTGCTGAAGTGTCAGTAGCGTGCCTGTATTGAGATTTTTTTTTTTTAAAAGAGGCAGTCATCCTCTTCCCTGTCAGAAGTTGTACTTCACAGGGGTTTTATTGATCCATTCCTGGTCTCTATTATAACAGTCTATAGCTTAGGTTTGACTTCATTTTAACTTTTCTTTTCTAAAGTTGTTCTTGCATTTTTCTTTATTCATTTTTCAGACAAGATAGTGAGTCTGTTTTGATCTGCCTCTTTGGTTTTGTCAATGAATCCTTGAGGTCTACAGTGGGCCAGAAGTCATTTCTTGGTATTGTATTGTCTTTAGTTTTTCCCTTTTTCTTCAGAAAAGAAGAAAATAATACATTTTAAAATTTCTTATTTTGGAAGCATAGTAAAAAAAAATCGATTTCACTTTCTTTGTTTGGTTAAGTAGTTGGTTGTTTGCGTTAATAATCAGGAAAAAGGATCCTTTAATAAGTTCTTGGCTAATTGAATTAGAACAATAAGTAGCTCATAGTCGAGTGAAATATTGTTTTGAGTTTTCCATTAAAAGATCTTAAAAAAAAAAAAAAATTAGTTTGAAAAGTTGCTTAAAGAGTTTAAATGTGCAAATGTGAATTTGTGAAGAAGAAGTAGTTTGTTTTCAGTTTCATTCTATCCTCTTCTCTTTCATCTATTTAAAACATCACTAGCTTAAATTTCATTCCCTTTGACTTAAGACAACCACTAAAATTAACGATTAATTAAAATCAACTAGACTTTATGTTTGTAGGGTCCATCAACTAATCTAGGCTAGAGCCTTGATTTAGGATTGGAGAGGAAACTCTTCAAGGATACAAAAGAAAACTTAAGAGTCTATGATAGGCAGTGCTAAAAGGTCCAGTATTGTGAAATTTATCTGAGACCCCCCTCTAACACAAGGGATAAATACGAGGTTGCATGTGGAAAGGTAGTGGAGATAACCCCTCCAAAGTCGGACCAAGCATAGTCGGGAACGCATATACAAGGCTTATCTTGGGATTCCATTGATCACATTTTCCACAGAGATTCGTGGGTCTCAAATATGTTTGAGGTCCTCAGTTGTCTTCCGGAACACTTAATTTTGATACCCTAGATAGGTTTTGAGCTTGATACCTTGCTCATTGCAGTCCACTCGACTGTCGACTGTACCTGCCTGGTGACTATTCACGCGCTGGCAACCTAGTTGCCTTTATTTTAGAGACTTACATAGGTGACTACGGGGGTATACCACAGTACCTAGGATAGACATTGGGCCACTCTTTGTAGAGTATACCTGGAGGGTTCTTCTGTATTCGAGTTGCACTTGCACCGGTAAGTTGCTCTAGTGTAATTGTTCTTCCAACTAGCTAGTGATCTGCTTGTCTTATCTCATAGGGACTTTTTCTAGTGTGTGCTGGTTCTTGAACGTTAATAGAAATCCCTAGTGTGTCTTTGATATTCTCACATAGTGTAGGATCAGGAGCTCTATCAATCACGAAGGCCTCTTAGCCTGCCACCACTAAGGTGAAGACTAGACCAGCAAGGGTCTTTTGAGGTGATCGGGTCATAGGAAACTATGCCCGACCCATCTCTGAGAGAAGAACATTTGATTTTGGAGGAACCAACCATTTCATACCTTGGAGCGGAAGCTCTTGGTCTATATGAACCTCCAAACACTAATCTATTGATGCCCATCCTTGTACAGGTTTATCCTTACGAGTGCCAGATAGTGTCACAAGCAGCAATGGAAACAAATGCTGTGACTTTTTCAGGGAATTTTCCCTCTACGACTATCACTACAGGGGATGTTCCACCTCCTAACTAACCATCACCATTCTGAGCCATCATGGTCTCAACCACCTCTACCTCGGGAAATAGCTTGATTTTTTGAATTGTGGTGATCACTGCTCCTTTCACCCAGAGTACGATAGGCACTCCATTCTCATACGGGATGCCTAGCTTTGATACAAACTCTGTCCTTTCCTACTCCACTCAATAGACTTTAGGTATGGGGGTAGGTATTTCTAATGCTCCTCTACAAGGATCCATGGGGGGCACTTCAGCTTCCTATAATGATTTCCCTTATGGAGGGGGTCATATATCTCCTTCGTCCCCTTCGCTCGGCGGTGCTCACTAGCATCCTACCGGGCCGAATGCAAACTTTAGCTCATTTGGAGCAGGTAGTCAAGGAATTCATTATTATAGCATGTCGGTAGGTTCAACTTCATTCTCTTTGTTCGATGCATTTGGTAAAAATGGTTTCTTGTCAGTTTTCGTCTCAGCTAAGGGAAACCTTGGTTATGGACAACAAAATCCTATGCAGGGTACTGTTCCTACACAAGGGGAAAACCCATGAATTCCTTCTCCATAAGGAGCTTGGAATCCATGGAACGGACCAGTTCCCTTATCAAGGATGTTGACCGAGGGAAGCCCCTTCCATAGCCAATGGAACCCCAAGAAATGCTTGGGACCTATGCCCATTGGATTGATAGGGGGAATCTCTTCCCAAAATCCTTGGAATGCAACGCATGCCCAACCTTCTACATCCTATTATGAGAGTTAGTTGATGATGTATCAACAAGTGCAGAATACATACGTTGTTCATGACCATGGTTTTTACTAGAACCTTGGCCAACAAACTAACTTTTCCTAGCAACCTGTTGTGAGTCAAACTCCAGGGCACTTTTTCCATGGCTATAATCAACAACCCAAACTACCATTTTTGGCAACCTTACATTTGCCAGACTTGAAAAGGTTATTGAATCAACCTATCCATCATGATTTGTGTTCGCCTCCTATGCCGACCAAGTTGCCTTCAGAAATTCCAAAGTTTGAAGCTAAGACTATGAAGATCCAGGCGATCATGTGACTACCTTTCTTCTATGGCACTCGTCCAATTTGTTGAAAGAAAACTCCATCTAGTTGTGTTTGTTTCAATGCACTGTCATAGGGAGTGCCATGAAATGGTACATTGAGCTCGACCACTCGAGATACTCTTCCTTTGGTGAATTGGAAATGGATTTCTTAAACCATTTCCAATTACCTATGAGATACGACGTCAACATTTAATTGCTAGACAAAATTGAGAAGAAAAAGGCAGACCATATCTCCAATCACATCCGAGAATGGAGACACCGAAAGAGTTTGATAAAAGTGCCAGTCCCACCAGCATTCCTGCTAGAGTGGTTCCTTAAGTCTTTGGTACCCCAATTATCCAAATATGTCGCAACGTCGGGAGTGTTTTATGAAGAAGATGCAATAATGAGAGCTCAACAGCTAGAGATTATTTACTCTCAGTCTAGTTTACTTTACAAATTTTTTCCAGATGCACCACTGTCAATACTTGACAAGACAAGATAGAGAGTTGGACCACATGCCGATGGTATTGTTGGTTCAGCACAAATGAAGCCCACTGCTCAACTATCAAAATAATTGCAACAATTGTTGATATAGAAAAAAGTGGCCAGCCAGACCACTAGTCTGGCTACCCCCCCCCTACCCAAATGTCAGATGTACACAATGTGCAATCAACAAACCTGAAGGCCACCCAACAGCCTGATGGAAAGAAGAAACATTGAACAAAGGGTAAGGGGTATAAGAAACCTACTGATAGTGTTGGTGGGGGCAACACAGAAAAGGAGAAGTCGAAGTAACCATGTAACCCATGCATGGAATACCACCTGACTTATCAGTGCCCTAGGCTTGTGGAGGCCCAAAATTTATTGGCGCAACAAAATCTTACTGTGTCAATGAACCAATTTCAACATGGGAAAAATTTAACTCAAGCCTCTCTGAGCACGGATGGGGGAAGTTAAGGACCCCCTCCGTCTTCGAGTAATTCTTCATCCACAAATGTGTATATGATGAAAGGTGATTCCTATATATCAACTAGAGTGCATGATTATGGAATTCCGAACACCTATGAGAAGAGTAAAGATGACTAAAACCCACCTCTTCCTCTCCCGATCGAGAATAGGTTGGGAGAAACAATGAAATGAATCCCAAAAGGTGCATTCAAGAAAGATTTTCACAATCAAAATGCAAGGGCCACCCAGAACTAATCTATGGTGGAGGATTTGTCTCAAATGCCTTGTGCCATGTATTCTTTGGAGGTCCTCCAGATCTTCCCTTCCTAGAGAAAGGCTCTGTTAGTCACCTTAGGATCTGTTGAGACTTGTAATCCAGGTACGATCATGCTTGATATGACCTACTTAAAACCTCATCTCCCTTACCACATAGCGTTTCAGATAGAAGTTTCTTACACCATGCAAACTTTTACCCAAAACATTTTCTTCATGGTGGTTGATGAGAGCGCCTCAACATGCATGATGTCATTGGTGTGTTCTTGAGCACACCATTAGGCCAAGAACTATCTCATACTCGAGGAAACTTTATATCGTTGAGGTATAGATTGCATCCTTCACCGATGTCTCACTCAAGAAGAAGAAAAAATCGTGCTTAATGATTGCCACACTAGAGCATGTGGAATTCATTTGTCTTGGTTGGAAACAACCCAAAATAATCTACTAGTTGGTTACTTCTGGCTGACATTAGTCAAAGATTTTGTTGAATCGGTCAATAAGTGCCACTCGTGTGAGATCTTTTCTCGGAAGATGAGGGCACACGCCGCTCCCATGTTTCTCGTCATTACCGTTGGTCCCTTCACAAAGTGGGGGATTGATTACACTACATTCAACCCCCCTTAAGAAAGGGGGCACCATTATATCATCGTAGAAGTATGCTACTTCACCAAGTGGGTCAAAGCTATGCCAACATTCAAAGATGACAGAGAGACCGCAACTCTCTTTTTGTTTAACTAGATTATAGCAAGGTTTGGCATCCCAAGAGATATTGTCACTAACCATGGTAGTCAGTTTCAAAAAAAAATGATGCATGAGTTAACATCAAATCTTGGGATGAGACAAGAAAATTTGTCACCCTACTACCTACAAGAGAATGGTCAGGTGGAAGCTGTAAATAAATCTCTTAAGACTAGTCTACAGCGAACGATCAATTTGGATAAGTCAAATAGGCATTTGATGTTATACTCAACATTATGGGCTACCGAAAAATTGTTAAGACTGCAACCAGTTTCACACCTTTTCAACTCATTTATGGGCTAGAAGCAGTCTTGCCCATAGAGTGCCAGATCCCGTCTCTAAAGTTGGTAGTACAGTTATTGCCACACACTTCACCACTTGAAGCATGTTTATTATACCCCCAATGGCTCAATGAGAAGCATCATGATGCAACTTTATCTAATGAGGCTCAGAAGAAAAAATTCAAGTTTCAGTATGATCAGTCTGTTCATCCTTAGATTTTATTTGAAGGCAATCTTGTCCTAGTCTACAACCAAGATAAGGATCCCCTGGGGGCAGGCAAGTTCAAAACCATGGGGTTTGTACCTTTCATCGTGAAAGAGGCTCTAAAAAAGGGTTCTTATCATCTGGTGGAATTTGAGGGAAACTCTTTGATGGAGCCTAGAAATGGGCTCTACCTCAAGAAGTATTACTTGTAGGTGGATCGCCTCGAGTGACTTCTTGTACACATGTATAGTTCTTGTACATTTGATTTTTTAATTTTTTTCTTTTTGGTTTTATGAACGTGTCATTTTTTTATGTCATATTTTTCATTGTGGTAGATGTGAAGTGAATAAGAAGTGTTCATTAGGTTAGTGGATGGCACTAGCCGACACACTTGGAGGCTTGCTTCTGCAGCTTGGATAATTTTTACACCTCAAGGAAAATTTCTATATTCAGGAGCTATTTGTTTAGGTGATACCACAAACAATGTTGTCGAATACAATGTAGTTATAGAGTTGCTTCATGATGCTTTGTTGCATGGTATCTCTCACCTCTGGGTCTATTTAGATGCTCAATTGGTTGTGTCTCAGTTAAATGGGGTTTATCATGTTTATGATCCTATTCTACACCGACAGTTCCTTAGGGTACGTCTCTTAGAAGAAAGTTTTGATTACATTATGTATATCCATGTTCCTAGGAGATTGAATCAAATCATAGATACTCTAGCTAATCTTGTATTAGATTGGCATTTTGCGCACATGTAATAAAAAGCACACACACGCACATGTAAATAAATTTGTAAAATGGATGTAATCCGTAAAACACAAAAAGATGTAAATATCCATATATATATCGTAAAGTATCAGAGTATATAGGTGGGCATGAGAGCCTCAAAAAATATGTGTCTAGTAAAGAGTCACATGACTTATGCCCTAAAAAATATACAAAAGGTGCCCTCAGCACATAAGAAGTCTAGCCTAGCTAAGGGCGGGTCCCATTGTCCCTACCATAGTGAACAACGACATTCACCAAATGCCGAAAGAGATGGAACTAGGTTCGTGGTACCCCAACAACGTGAGTCTGCATCGATGGTGGGAGATCCTTGATCTCTGCCATATAAATTGTACAAGTAAGCACAGTGAGGTTCCGCTCCACCCATCTCAAAACTCTCTCAGCCTCTTTGGCAGGAGGCCCCCCTACTATTGTTGGTTCACCAGTTGCAGCTAGTCTCACCTTTGGTCGAGGATGTCGCCTAGTCCTGGTGAAGTTTGCTAGACACACTGGCCCCACATCTAAACATAATAGATTCTTAAGTGTCAAATACTCTAGTATAAAAAAAAAAAATGATATATATAAAATGACATAAAAATTAAATACCTATAAAAAACAAACTTTTTGGAGATTTGGCTCATTTTAAAGGTCCTTTGGTAAAAAGTCATTTTTCCAACTTGTTGCATCTAAGTTAGGTTTCCACCTCCACTTTCTATATCTCATTGACTTTGTCACTTTTCCATAGGATTGACCCCACCGAGTTGCGACAAGGAACCATCATTATTGCTTTAGAAGTGTCGTAATTTAGTGGTAGAGCCTCCCCTTTCATGGATGCCCTAGGTAGATCCTGGTTGTATTTTTGGCGTCCATGCCATCATTAATAACTATAGGATTAGGATTCCTTTTTATTCTTATCCTAATTATGAGTTTGAGCCTCATCTGCATGATTCATCATCACTCTTGACCTCACCCTTGGGACTCCCAAATAGTGACGGGTCTTCTTTTAAGGTCTTTTCAGACCCTCTAAACATGAATATGTTGTCAAGCGATATTGTTGCCCTTCATGCTCGCTAAACTAAAATTTGAAGGCATGTCTATCCAGCGATAATTTGCCCCTTTTTCGGTCTGGATTGTCAATTGTATGAAAAAAGGTATAATCTAGGAGCTTTGGTTCTCTAGAAGAGTATTCTCATGTATGATTTTAAGCCTTTTTCGGACCTGAGGGACTAAATTTACGAAAAATGAACCCCCACAGAGTCCATAGTTAATCTCTTTTTAGACACCCTAAAATTGAAAAGATCATCACGTGACCTTATTCCTTCACACTCGTTAAGATGGTCCAGAAGAACATCCCATACGAAGTCCATAGTTAATCTCCTTTCAGACTCCTTAAAATTGAGAAGATTGTCGAGTGATCTTGTCTTTTTCACACTCATTAAAATGATTTTGAATGGACGTCTTTTCAGTTCTAGTTTACCCCTTTTTCGAACCAAATAGACTACCTTCGAAAAAGGCACCCTAGTGGAGTCTCCTTGTATGTTTTTTTAGACTCTCTAAAAATGAAAAACTGCCAAGATTACCGTCTCTGGGCTTGTTAAAATTACATCAAAGGAAATTATCATTGTGTCTTATTAATCACATTTGCATTCCTACATTTTTGGCCTAATGCCAGCTCCATGTTTCCCTCAACTAAACCATCTAAATCATGCCTTATATGCAAGCCTTGTATCACTTTTGCCTTTGTGTCTTCACACCTTGACCCATGGAGGGATTTTCCCAAGTGTCCTTTTCCTACATATGTCTCCTTGCTCTAAGCATTAGTGTGTTCCTTGTGCTTGGAAATAGTATGTTTGTGACACTCATTCCTCCTTTGTAATGTATCATTCTTTTATTCTTTTTCAAGATTCCCAAAAATTATTGAAAAAGACAAAAAAAATTAAATATACCCCAAAAAGAGGAAGGAAAAAGTATTTTCTTTTTGGAATCACAATGAGTCTCCTTTGGAAAAAGCACATACTTTCATTTGTCCGTCAAGCTCTAGGATTTAATATGACCTTAGGAAATTTTTCTCGCTACATAGAGTTGTTTCCTCCTCCGTTTGGTTATTCTTCCAAACATATGGAGAGTTTGTGTTGCCTCCTGCATCGTGAACTTATGTCAATACCATGCTACCCGAGTCTCATCATTTGTCATGCTATTGTGCAAGGGAAGCTTTTACCAAGCTTGAATCAACCCTTCTACAGTTTGTTTCTTGAACTCATGCCTGGTAATCCCAAAAATCCCAATCAAGTATTTGTTCGAAATCAATGAAGCCCTCAGCCTGATCATCAAGATCCTCTGGGTAGTGAAGTAGTGCACTCATATTACACTCCTACCTGATTTATGAAGATTTTGAATTTGTTGCTTGAGCTCTGAAGGCCTCATCTCTAGCCATCAAGCATCATTAGCTTCTTGAAGATGGATACTATACATGTATATATTTTTGATTTCGATATGTAGATCCACTATGTATTGCTTGTAGCTACACTTTATATAGTTATATGACATGGATCTTCAGTGTATTTGATTAGCAGACATGATTTTATTTCATTCTGAGCATGGGTATGCCCACCATGGTGAGACAATTGTTATTTTTCATATGGAACCTCTCAAACTCTGGTCCATCGGCTCACTCTTTTCATACATTGGTAAAGATTGATAATGTGTTTTGGCCATCAGATGCTCTTCTGACCTCACACATTAGGGGGCATCTGTTATTACCCTAATTTTCACCAGACATGCATACCTGGCATCAGGCCATCTCACTTGCCATTTTTTCCAAGCCACCATTACACAAATCTTCTAAAAACCATCCTTTTGAAGATATATGCACCCTACATCATTGTTTCCCATGTGTATATGCTCGATGACCCATTACAGCCCGCGCATACTAACAAAAGCACAAAAAAGAAAAAGTTGCAGATGGAATATAGATTTTTGGGTAATTTCCTAAACCGTTTGACCGCACATAGCCAGTCACTCAACCAGATAAATACCCTCTTTTATCCTATAAAAGAAGAGGTAGGGATCCCATTCAAAGAGAGAAAAATAAGAGAAAAGAAACTCTGCCAAATTTTGTATTCCCCTTGCCCCAATCTTTTGGAACAATTTTGTGAGAACTAAAGAGGAGAAGCATATGTGGAAGCAGTCGGTGCACAGTTGAAGAGGATCCCAGGACTAGGTTCGAGGAGCAGTGGTCGATCTCACCATTGTAAGTTACTTTTGTGAGGTTAATAAGAAAGAATTGCTTTTCCCGTCCCGCCATATGAGGTGTTCAATATTCAGTTTTGATTATATTTTATTAGAACCTCTAACCCACTAATTCATATAGAAGATGCATGTTTGGATTTCTTTGTTTTTCTGTTTATGAATGTAGGTTGGGTTTGGGAGGAGACTTGCAGTCAAGGAGCTACCAGATGCAAAAGGATCGACACCAAACACGGAAGCTCAAGATAGATTTATTGGATCCCTTTAGCCTTGTGTTTTATGCATGAATGTGGGGTCTATGATGGGATAATAGTAAAAAGTAGGATACTTTAGATGGTCATTTCTACATGCATTACGGAACCCTTAGTGCTAGTCCATAGGGGGTTTTTCCACCCACATCAATGTTTTCATATAATATATCAAGAAACGTAGTTTTGTGGACATAGCCCTAGGGAGAGGGTGAACCACATATATCTTGTTGTTCTATGTGATTGATGTTGTTTCCTTTTCTATTTGACATACTATTATTGAATTATTGTGTTAGATCAAAGATATCTTTTGTGTAGTAGGTTTAAGAGAGATAAAGAATAACTAGATTGTTCTGTGTTGTTGTCTTGGATCCACTTTGCATTTCCTTTGGTTGTAGACACTTGTTTCTTGCAACCCCCTATTGCTACTTTGGGTGAGACTACATCTTCTTTGTAGGTGTTTTTAAAAGGGCCAATAGTTAGGACTTGTTGGTGCACTACTAGAGTTGAACCCTGGGTCTGCCCTTGTGCCAACAAATGGTTTCGTTGTTGGGACCAAGATCTTCTTGAGGGAATGCCAAGGTAGCTCCCATTGAAGACAAAAATTCAGAAGTGGATAGAAGAACAAGAGAAGGACTTTGCTGAACCTCAGAATAAGAACCCTAGCATCAGTACAAAAGACTGGTTGGGAAGGTATATCTTCACCACCATACATGATATTTTCTTTGGAGGAATTCATAAAGAGCTATACGAGTGGTTAACCAGATTAGTGGATACCTAGTTTGAAATTAGATCTAGACCATCTCTAGTTTGGACTTCAGCATTGATCAAGAAGGTCAAGAGAGTTGATAATGTCGTGTCAAGAGAAGTAGATCACTGGTTTGATAGAACTATTGGAGGATACATTACTAAGTTTTCTATTGACAGAGTAGAGTCATATAGCCAAGTAGAGAGATATTTCTTTAAGGGACCTAGAGGAAATTTTTTACACTTTTTGAAGTTGAAGATCAAGATTCTATTGCATGAGAAGAACATCTTGAAGATACAGTAATGAGTTGGATTGAAAAGCTAATGTTCAAGAACTCATATAGCGACAATGACACATAGGTTGGACACATGCGCAGTGATAGATCATTCAGAGAGGTCCCTCTGATGAACCTGTTTGAGAACAATCACGAACCACTAGCACGGAAAGAAGGTTTCTACGGTGGAGAGGAAGAAGATCTATTGAATGAGGAATATTCAAAGTTTGTTAGGCAGAGGAGAGGAAGACTGAAGAAACTCACTGAGAGGAATTAGTAACTTTGGGGACTGCACCTACCGTCAAAGTAATTGTTGATATTATGGTAGCTGTGAGAGGTAATTACCTCCATGTGTAAACCTGACGAAAATAGAAGACTCCGAAAAGCAAGAGAAAACCCTAATGAGCTGGCTAATAACCCTAGAAGTATTTTCGTCTCAAGAAGATAATTTATATTAGGTTATTAACCTCCAAGAGAAGAAGTCTACCAAAAATAATAATAATATACTGAACAGACATGTACCCAGAAGGAGAAGTCCGCCCCAACAAATCTGGCAGAACCACTATAAATACAGGGCGCCAGTTCTCATTTGACACATCTTAGAATGGTAGAGCAGCAAAAAGTGCCCACTGCAGTTCCTAGTTTGGTGCACATGTGTGGACAAGAGATATAGGTGTAGCTGTTGCAGCAACCAGTTTTCAGTGTTGGATTGGACTATCTCTTGGCTAGGGTTTAGACTATCTGATCAGCTACTATTGGTGCGTTATCCTTGGAGGAAGATGCACTACACCTTGTTTGGCTATTTAGCCTAGGGTTTTCTTCCAGATTAATTCTCAGTCAAGGTTAAGGTGCTCAGAGGGTGGCTTCGGCCTATGGTTGGGTGACAAGGGTATTGTCAATGCTAAAACGAGCACAAATCCTTCATAGTCTAACAGGTTATGGGCCCACACCTCCTTCATTCAGTCTAAATGCTAGAAGGAAACATAGCCGCTAGGATATTGATCTCGCTGAGGAACTGTCACTATGGTTACTAGCAGAAGCAGTCTCCAAGACACTGCTGCTAGGGTTACTAGCAGGAGCAGTTGCAAAAACCCTAAACCTCTTATTGAGGAACCTTAAGTGAATGGATTGACCTAATCTCTAGATAGATCAGTACGCTCCAGCCTATCTCATCTACTGATACTCTCAGAAAGCCAAGACGTGAAGTTTGAATTTCTGGTCTAATCTACGGTTTGACCAAGTCAAGCAAGCCATGACTAACTCTATGAAGTCTGAGAACAGGTTATATGGAGCCTCTAAATTCATATCATGGAAGACAAGGATTGACCTCATCCTTGCCAAGAATAAAGTGTTGGATATTGTGAAAGGAAAGATCGTGAAGCTAGAGTTTGAAGAAGGAAAAGAGAAGGAACCGCATAACGTTGTAGTTGTGGAGAAGTTCAAAGATGTTGACATCAATTCCATGAGTATCATAGTGGATTATATAAAATACCACTTGATACCCTACATCTCCCATCTTGACTCATCAAATAAGATGTATGATGCCCTAACAAATCTCTTCTTAGTCATAAACATTGGACAAGTTATGAGTCTGAAGAATGAGCTTCGCGACATGAAGATGAATGATGATGAAAACATAACATCATACTTTGTAAGGATCTCCCAGTTAAGAGATCAACTACAAGCTATTAAAGAGATCACTTTAAAGAAGGAATTGGTGAGCATAGTACTCAATGGTCTTCCCAAGACGTGGGATGCATTTTTCGCAAGCATGAACATAAGGAAGGAGTATCTGACATTTGAAGAACTTTGGACTTGCTGTGCTCAAGAAGAATCAAGGATCAATGTAAAAGAGAAACCCCAAAGGAAGTACAATGATCAAGCCTTCACAACAATATTCAAGAACTTCAGGAACAAAAGGAAGTTTGGCTCAAGGAGGAAGCCAAATCAAGAGAAAGATATTTCAAAAGTACAATGCTTCAACTGTTGAAAGTATGGTCATTACAAGAATCATTGTCCCAAGCTAAAGAAAAGGAAGGAGAAACATGAAACATCAATTACCGAAGAAAAGGAACCTACAAAGAAGACTATTCAGGATGGAAGAGACTTCTTCTTCTAAAAGGTAACAATACGCTTCTTATTTCTTGTACATATCTTGTTTGCATCGTCTCTGTACATATCCTGTATATCTATCTCTTGGAAGATAATATGTTCCAAGAAGAACTATACCCATGGATGAACAAACAAGATGAAAATAGATATCATTAGATAATACACATGAAAGAATGAAATACAAATCATGTGGAAACTATTAAACGATAAGTTGAATCAATCATGAAGAGACTTAGAAGAAGCAAAGACAGAAAGAAGTCAACAATCGAGAGGAAATTGGAAAAAGACTTATGACATTTTGTAGAAAACAACAAGACAGAAGAATGGACTTTGTTAGACAAGAGAGCCAATTATATATTGCAGAAGACAATAAGGATGCAGATGGAAGCGTGGACTCTGTTAGACAAGAGAGACAATTATATGTTGCAGAAGACAATAAGGATGAAGATGGAAGCGTGGACTCTGTTAGACAAGAGAGCCAATTATATATTGCAGAAGACAATAAGGATGCAGATGGAAGCATGGACTCTATTAGACGGAGGGAGCTGATTATATGCACTTATACATGAATCAAGGATTAGGAGGGAGATAATACTATGATCCATTGAAGATGATGAAATATATATATCCATGGTAGCAGCCATGAAAGATAGTACATGTTCAGTTCAACCGCAGAAGAAGACTTCTTCAAAGAGAAGCCTTAAAGTATTCCTGGTTGTCCATCCAGATTCGTGATCCTATGATGAAAGGAAGAAGTGGAATATCTAAGGCATAGAATCTATAAGAAACTCCATGGACCCAAGAGCTAAAGAAAAACATGAAGAATAAAATGAGGATTCCAAGAAAGAAAGAGAAACCAAAACAACCATTCATTGTATCAAGAATCACAAGATTACCAACCTAATATGAACTCACTAAAAGAAATCAAGCAAAATAATTGAAAGTCGTGATGAATGAAAGCATTGCGAGATCTAGAACTAGAGGTTCTCCCAGATGGAGGGAGAAGACTATGATGATTACTTGTTCCAGTACACTAGACATATCACTACATGAGTCATTATATCATCCACAACATCCATGAGTTGGAGTTCTACATCAGATGAATGCAAAGAATGTTTTCGAGAGAAATTGAATAAAGAGCATATGAAGAGAAATCTCAAGACTTTGAGGCATACCAGAAAGAGACTCTTATATGCAGATAAAAGAAGATAACTTGGTGGAGAACCTCCAGTGCACAGTATAAGCATGGTGAAGATTTCCTATAACATCATGATGACTACTCAGTAGATCAGATCTCATGATGACAAAAGAAATGCCACATGGATATGTTCCAGTTTTCCAACTATGATATACTCTATTTTTTAGAGCTACATAAAGCCTTCAAAGTGTTCTAGAGTAAAGTACATTTGAAATCAAGCATTACATTATCCGTAATGAAGTCCATAAAGGAGAAAGTGATTCTCCAAATACATATCTCCACAAATGAGCAGATAATCAGACATTTTTGGCAAAGCTTCTATTCAAGATGAAAGAGTTGCGTACTAAATCTAGAAATCATGGAAACAACTTAATTCTTATTGAAAAAGAAAGAAATGACTCTCCAGGTTAGGAGGGAGCGCAAAAAATATTATTGAAGCATTTATTCTTGGAAAAATAGTCCAGATTGGACAGATTCTTTCCTATTCAAAAAGTGGATTGAGATTTCTGATGGACAGTAACTTCCCATTGTGGTTAACATGGGAAGTAGTCTAATTGTTGATGTATCATAGACAGTGACTTCCCATTGTGGTTAACATGGGGAGTGGTCTAGGGTAGTCTTTTTTCTTGAGGGTTACTCAAGAAGACTGGCCCACCTTGCCAGACAACAGTTTCTCATTGTGGTTAACATGAGGAATGGTGTATTTTGGAGGTTGATACAGGACAATCTTTTCCTCTTGTGGTTAACAGAGGAAATGGTCTAGACAGTCATTCTTTAGGGTTTATACATTATCTCCAGGGTGAAAATTGATTAGTGTAGGAGGAATTGCCCAGGGTGGGGAATGGTCCAGGCTCAACATTCCTTAGGTTTATACATTCTCTCCAGGGTACACTTTGATTAGTGTAGGAAGAATGGCCCAGGGTGGGGAATGGTCCAGGTTTAGAAGACATGACAATTATTCTTCCTTGCTTGAGAAGAATAGTCCAGATATCTCATTGTTCTACTCTGAGGGAAGATATTCTTTCAGAGCTCACAGATGTGAGTGAAACATTGGCCCAGATGATTCAATTTATATCATAACATTGTTTATGTGCAGGTTGCTATCAAATGTTTGTTATGAAGACTGTATGACAGTAGATGGAGACTACCATGGTGGATATGTTCCATTGTTCGTGACTATACATTACTGATCAAGTACTTGTGTGTTACTTGGTGTGGTAGTGTACCATTGGATTGTAGTTATGTACTACTATGGATAGACATAGTTGTGTTCTATTTTTATTCTAATTTCCTTGAATACTATCATAAGTTTATTGGAGATAATCATCATCCAGACGAATGAGCAATAGATATTTTCCAGACAGAAAATGGTTTAGAGCATTTACTCCTCTAGATTATAAGAATGGCTCTTGTACTCTATGGTGTGAGTGACTTATCTAGCATCATGTCTAATTACTCAGATGAAGTATGGTCTCGAGAGATGATGCAGCTGCTAGTGATGTTGATGCTCATGATCTAGTCATGAGATAGTCTAGACGACTATGTTAATGCTACCGGGTAAATGGTATGTTTTTGTGGTCAAGACCATTACCTGTAATACCTCCCTAGATAGGAGGGAGTGTTGATATTATGGTAGTTGCAGGAGGTATTTACCTCCACATGTAGACCTGACGAGAATAGAAGACTCCGGAAAGCAAGAGAAAACCCTAATGAGTTGGCTAATAACCCTAGAAGTCTTGTCTTCTCAAGAAGATAATTTATATTAGGTTATTAGCCTCCAAGAGAAGAAGTCAGCCAGAAATAATAATAATAATAATATACTGAACAGACATATACCCAAAGGGAGAAGTCGGCCCCAACAAATCTAGTAGAACCACTATAAATATAGGGCGCCAGTTCTCATTTGACACATCTTAGAATGGTAGAGCAACAGTAGGTGCACACTACAGTTACCAGTTTGGTGTGCATGTGTGGAGGAGAGCTGCAGGTGAAGCTACTGCAGCAACCAATTTTTAGTGTTGGCTTGAACTATCTCTTGGCTAGGGTTTGGACTATCTGATCAACTATTGTTGTTGTGCTATCCTTGGAGGAAGATGCGCTACACCTTGTTTGGCTATCTAGCCTAGGGTTTGCTTCCAAAGTAATTCTCAATCAAGGTTAAGGTGCTCAGAGGGTGGCTTCAACCTATGGTTAGGTGACAAGGGTATTGTCAATGGTAAAATGAACACACATCCTTCATATTCTAACAGTGATTACTACTACTCATCCTGTTGTTTTAGCAACATTAAGTAACCAGAGTAGCCAGAGTTATCAGAGCACTCAGAGAATTGTTACCAGTATTTAAATACATACTCAGTAAGGATACCTAAGAATATTTATGGTATATGAAATGAGGCTACCTATCTTTAGAGGGGATGGATCTGAAGATCCTGATAAAAAATGGTTCTTATGCGAAGTTGTATGGAGTATTAAGCAAGTCAATGACAAAGTTCTTAAGAGAGATCAGTTTAGTACTACCTTGAGAGACCATGCACTAAGCCGGTATATGAAGTTTGTTAAAGGAACTATACAACCTAAACAACTGAACAATATCAAGACTGCATTGAGTTCAGAGTTCAAGAAACCTAAGTCAGAGTCCCAATGCATTATGAAACTAAAAGAAATCAAGAAGAGAGTTGTTGAACCTATTTGGGAGTTTGATAAGAGGTTTAAGACCTTGACATGTCATTTGAGCTTTCAAATTATAGACGAGAGAATAAGGAATGGTTTATTTCTACCCTATTACCACACATCAAAGTTCCTTTAATGCAACAAAAGGTCGCTTCGTAGGCTGAGGAACTAGATATTGCCATGAAACCTAAATTAGTCCCTATGGAAGAATCTATCCCAGGTATGAGTCAAATTGTGAGTCGGCTAACTAGCTTATCTCTATAGGTCGAAGATATGAAGAAAGAAAAGGGAAAAGATAAAAGAGAAGACATTTGGTGTATCATATGTAAATTAGAGGGCCATGATAAGGAGCATCATCCCCTATTTAATGAGTACTTATCCTCTGGAGCTCCAAGACCTTTGAAGCAGGTTACTCTACCCTGGTGTGAGGTATGTAGAAATAGACATCACCTCGGTGAATGTTATTACATGAAAAAATATGTCCAGACACCTACAAATATTTACTTCACATTTTSCAAATCTGTGGGGCATGAAGAGAAGGACTGTAGGGATTATGACCTCTTACATGAAAGGTCAAGAGATACATATAGGATTCAAGGATAAATACAATAAGAAGGAAATGCTATGCAGTTTAATTCCCCAGGAAGAGGAAACTTCAACCCTTGTGGTGGATTTAGAGGAAGAGGACGAGGATGAGGCATGGGTCGAGGTTAAGGTCAGATCATTTGTTATAAATGCACCTAGCCAATTCAATTAGCAAAGGACTGTCAAAAACCTTGTACCACTTGCAGATATTCCAACTCATTTGAGCATGTTATTGAATATTGCCCAATCTCGCTGGTGAAACTTCAAGAAAGATGAGGTGAGAACTAGCAAGTGCAACTGATATCAATGGGACCTCATGGAGTAGATCCCAGAGTCATTGTTATCACCAGAGAAGGTGTTGTTATAAGAGACGACAGGGTCACTCCAGAAAAGACTACAGAGGGATCAAGGATCATAAGTGTTGCAGAGAAGACATAGTTCTTTGATCCAAGGAAGGAAAAGATGACGTTTGAAGAGGCAAGAAGAGAATTTGGAAGAGAACACCATTCTTCATCTAAGGAACAAACAAAAGTGAGAGAATTTGGAATGCCTCTGGAATTCAATCAGTATGCATCACCTGGAGAAGGAAAATAGGTAAGAAAGATTATGGATTTCTTATGTACTTGCATTAATTTGATTAAGGATGAAAGAGTTGTGAAAGAACTACAACACTTGATCAGAAAGTACGAGATAGGAAGGGTAGATCCTCAACTGAATAAGGAAGTACATCAAGTATCTAGAAAGAGAAGGACAAACAAGGAACTACACCTTAATGCTTAGATTGGAGACTATGACATAGATTATGTGGTCCTCGACTTGGGATCAGAAGTCAATGTTATGACAAAGCAGACCTAGGCACTGATGGGAAAACCTAAGTTGATTTAGTCTCCTATCAGGCTCAATATATCTAATTAGTAGGAAGTAAGCCCCTTTGGGAGACCAGAGCATGTCCCTGTGGACATCGATGGGGTAATGAAATTTGTAGGCTTCAAATTTTTAGAGATAGTTGATGATATATGTCCTTATCCTATGTTGTTGGGCATTGATTAGGCTTTCAACAAATCAACTTTTGTTGACCTAAAGAAAGTAAGATTCACATTTGAAGGTGATGGCCTTAGGTTCATTTCACCTCTTGATCCTAATGAAGGTCGCAGATACACAGAATGTATCAGAGAAGAAGACCGTGCTTATGAACTAGAGAATATATATAAATTGAAAACAAGACAACAAGATTACATTAATCCTACGACAGATGGAAATTTAAGTTGGTGAAGTGAGAGTGCATGCTCATCAGATTCAAAAGAAGCATTGGAGAAATAACATAACAAAATGTATGAAGTTTCTTCATGGAGGTGTGCCAGATTGACTAGGGAGGTTCATTGGATTGGCAGAAAAGTAAGTAATCTACCCACATTTGATGGTTTAAATCATTTAGAAACATTCTTATTGGAATTTAAAGAAATTGTACGAGTACAATAAAGGCTGTTGGCACTGGATGAAGCCTTAAAATAAATTCCAACAAGATGGTGGGGAACACACAAGAAGAACATCGTGGAGTGGGTACAATGCCTCACTTTGATGAAAATGCACTTTTCATACTAAGTCGAAGGGTGCGAAGTTCGATAGACAAGTTAGAGTCATTCGAACGACCATGTGCAGAGTTGTGAGAAGGCCTGGAGCAACATTCCTAAAGAGAAATGGCTACATAAGTTCATTAATACCTTGGTTACTGTGCTTGTTCTGGTTTTCCTAGATTGGAGTAAGGAATTCCATTTTCATGTCGGTGCTTCATCTATTGTGTTAGGAGTAGTGTTAGCACAACTAGGAGGAGGAGATATTGACCACCCACTAGCCTTTGATAGCAGGAATCCCTCTACATCTAACATAAATTACACTATCGCCAAAAGAGAAGAATTAGCTATGGTGTATGCGCTACAGAAGTTTCAACAGTACTTGTTGGGAGGACATTTTAAGATGTTCATTGATCACTCTATGTTGAAATACTTAGTCAACAAGCCAGTGTTGGGGGGAATACTATGAATATGGCTATTGTTATTCCAGGAATATGATTTTGAGATTGTGTTCAAGCTAAGGAGAATGAAAAAGGGACCTGACCACATGTCTAGGTTAGAACATGGCGAGGAACCTACCAGTTTGGAGGATACACTACTAGATGCATAGTTCCTATCCATCATAAAATTTGATGATCACTTCATTGATAGAGTTTAGTTCCTGTCCACGAGAATGGCACCTTGTGAGTACACAATCATTCAAAAGAAACATCTGGTAGTTCGTGATGCAAATTTTTCACTTATAGCTGGACAACTATATAAGATGGGACCCAATGATATTTTGGGGAGATGCATTATGGAGGCAGAAATACCATTGATTCTGGTTGAAGCACATGAAGGCATCACATGAAGACATTTTGAAGGGAAAGAAACAATGCAAAAGGTTCTCAGAGCTGGCCTCTAGTGGACCATTGTACACAAAGATGCTAAAGAATACTACAGAGTCTGCGATGTATGCCATAGAGTGGGGAAACCTTCCATAAGAGATGAGATTCCTTTAGCACCTCAGCTAACTTTACATGCATTTGAGAAATGGGACATTGATTTTGTGGGGCCTATCAACCCACCAGGAAAGCACACAGGAGCCCGATACATCATCACTATGACAAAGTATTTGACTAGATGGGAAGAAGCAAGAGATGTTAAGGACTGTGGTGCAACTACAGCTGCACAATTCATATTTGATGATATCATAACTAGATTTGGATGCCCGAAGATCCTAATGAGTGATCAAGGTACACACTTTATCAACAAAAATATTGAAGCCTTGACTCAGGAATTTGAATCTCATCATCAGAAGAGCACTCCATACCACCCGCAGGATAATGGCATAGTCAAATATTTCAATAATATCTTGGAGACAACATCGACGAATATTTTCAGTGTGAACATAGATGATTAGGATTTGAGAGTGCCAACAGTGTTATGGGCTTATCGAACCTCTTGCAAAAATCTAACAATGAATACTCCTTTTAAGTTAGTTTATGGCCTGGAAGCAATGGTACCTATGGAATACTTGGTTCCCAACTTAAGAATTGCAGCATTTACAGGTATGGATGACACAGGCGTTATGCAAGACAGGCTTTCATAGTTGGTGGAACTAGAGGAAGATAGGTTTATTGTAGAATTCCATCATTAGGTACAAAAAGAATGAGAAAAGGCCTACCACGAAAGACATATCAAGATGAAAACATTTACACAAGGAGATATGGTATTAGTATATGATAGAAAGTTCATGAAGCATCCAAGTAAGTTCAAGACACATTGGCTTGGGCCATATCATGTTTCCTATGATACAGAAGGAGGAGTTGCGTAGTTGAAGACTCCATCTACCCCTTTATATCTGATCATATGTCACATATGCATAAATAAAAATACTCAAACCAACACAATCCACTTCGTGACCCAATCCAGGGTTCAAAGAGGTCCATTGATGCCATTGACATCCTCAATATGTCAATTTATTTCACACTCAGGAGAAAGTTGTCAATAGAATTTGTCTATACATAGATAAAAAACAAACATAAATCATAATCCATCAACATCAACATAAGAACCCATAAAAAAAACAAACAACCATATACTCAAAATTGATCATTCGCTCACAAGTGTCCTCAAATAATAAGTCAATAACATGTGCAAGAGAGAAAGGGTTGTTACATACATCCCCTCTTGTTTTAAACTTCATCCTGAAGTTTTACAGTATAAAAATATAGTAAATAAGCATCTGACAAGATCTAAAAGTCTAACTATCAATAAATATGGAAATTGTTGGCACATATCATAGGCAAGGATGATTTTAGGGGCTAAATTTAGCTCATGGGCTAATTTTCCATGGTTTTTCCCAAAACAAGATTCGCTATTCTAAAAATGATTCTCCCAAATTCTATAGGGAAAATTTATTTTAATTTAAAAATTGCCAAAATTTTATACAAACTATATAAAATCCTTAGCAATGAATATTTTTACAAAAAAATTGCCTAACATTTATAGTTGGCATATGAAGGATTACTAATATTCTCCAAGGTTCCTACATTTTAAAATAAATTTCCATCCTTAAAATCATCCCTGATCATATGCATCCTCCCAAGTAATCGAGGGTGGACAAAAATTGTTCGACTGGACCTTGACCTAATCAAATGTTCAACATTGTAGTTGTTGAATGCACTGGTACATAATGTGTATTGACTCCTCCATGAGTGAACCCTCATCTGATGCTGCAAGGAACTCATGTCAATATCATGTGTATGATCACTAACACAATGTCGTGAAATAGATACAAGAAAAACATCATTCATCCACCTCCAAGAATGAGGCAACAATAGTCCATAGGCCACATGTCCCATCCTTTCCACAAGTTCTAAAGGTCCCACTACCTAGGAGAGCATTCATCACCCTTTTCGATGTTAATCAAACTTTGGTTCAGTTTCACCCTCCATAAAACTCGATCAACAACTTGATAACTACCATCAACACGATGCGCATCGACATAACTCTTCTGCTGATCTTGTGCTTCTTTAATCCTTTGTATTATTATTTCCATCTATTCTTCCATTTCTTAGATCACTTTTGGTCCTATTGGGACCCTATCCTCAAGTCGATACCATATTAAAGGATTCTGACATGATCACCTATAACAAAACTCTAAAGGTGCCATATTAATGGTGCTTTGATAGTTGTTGTTGTACACAGAATCTACTAGTGGAAATAAATCTCCCAATGCTTCTCATGGTCCATCACGTACATACAAACCATAAATTCCACAATTTTATTCATCTATTTGTCTTCCTGTCTATCTCAGGGTGATATGTTGTACTAAAGTTAAGTCGGGTTCCCAAGGCGTCTTGGAAACTAGTCCAAAATCATCCTGTAAACACTGATCCTCTTAGGAATTCCATGCAATACCACAATATCATCGATAAAAAATATAACTATGTATAGTTCTTGATATGTCATATGCCCCAGAATGAAATGTACACTTTTCTTCAAAGTGTCAGCTACCATGAAAATTGGGTCATGCCCTCTTGCCATTAGTGGAAATCCCACAATAAAATCCATCGAAATGACCTCCCATTTCAATTACAGAATACAATGTGGTTGTAGTAATCCTATAGGATGTCTATGTTCATCCTTCTCTTTCTAACATTAGACTTCTTGCCACATAGTTGACTATGTCTTCCTTCATCCCTTCTAAAATAATAAGGTTTTAAGGTCTGCCCTCATCCTTATGACTCCAGTATGATCCATGTACACTACTCTACGAGCTTCATTTAACATCAAACTTCTCAACTTGTCCTTCGACGATATGTAAATCTAGTTATTATACCTCATTAATCTGTCGTTTTCCACAATAAATCCCTCAAATTTTGGTACCAACATGGTGTCTTGTCTGATATTTTACTTAAACCCTTTATACCAGTCATCATCGCATTGTATAGTTATAATATTTTCATGAAGATTCATCTGAAGAGGTATTACCGAAAATATGCATGGTTTCTAACACAATGCATCTACCACTCTATTCATTGTCTCTTTTATGTAGGTAATCTCAAATCATACTCGCTAAGTAGTTCTGAAAAACATCCTTGTCGCGTGTTCAAGTCACTTTGCGTAAAAATGTGCTGCAAACCATAGTAGTATGTTTTCAGTTTGAATTTCTGTCCAATCTGGTAGTGCCTCCACACTCTCAAGGCATACACTATGACCAACAAGTCCAAATCATGCATTGCGTAGTTCTCCTCATCCTTTCTTAACTTCCTTGAGATGTAAGGGATCACTCGAGCATCTTTCATCAAGACTCAACCTAAGTCTTCCTTAGATACATCTGTGCATACCAAGAAGTCGTCGTCCATGTCAAGGACCTTTAGTATAGAAGTGGTCGTCAACAACTCCTTGAGCCTTTGAAATGCTTCCATGCATTTCTCGACCCCAACAAAATTATTGTTTTTCCTCTGCAATTCCATAATCATATTTCCTATCTTTGAAAAACCTTTGACGAACCATTGATAATATCCAGCTAAACTCATGAAGCTACATACTTATGGTACATTCATTGACGCAAGACATTCCATAATATCCTCTACCTTCTCTAGATCCACAATGATTCCTTCACCAAAGATAACATGCCTTAAGTAATGAATCCTCGATTGATAAAAGGAGAATTTGATAGTTTCCCATAATTTTTTCTCACGTAAACACTAATACAAAGAGAAAATGTTCATCAGGTTCTTCCATCGTTCGATAATATATCAAAATGTCGTCAATGGATACTTGAGAAAACTTGTCCAACTACTCATGGAACACCCCATTCATCAAGCTCATGAATACCCCTGGGGATTTTGTCAGACCAAATGGTAAAATGATAAACCCGTAATGCTCAAACCTCATCTTGAAAGAAGTCTTAGGAATTTGTTCCTCCTCGATCCGTAACTAGAAATATCCTGATCTCAAGTCATTATTCAAAAATGTCATCACACCTTATTGGAAATGGATACTGGTTCTTGATCGTTGCCTTGTTCAATTGACGGTAGTAAATACAGATTCTCCACAACCCATCCTTCTTCTATATGAAAATAATAGGCACACCCCAAGGTGACACACTTGGATGTATAAGTCATAGATCCAACAAATCCTTTAGTGTAATTTTCAACTTCTATAACTTAGGTGTTGACATATGATAAGGCATTCTTTCTATTTGTTCAATTCCAAGTTTCAGGTTGATAGTAAACTCCAATTCTATTCCGGGGGACAAAACTGGTAACTCTTTTAGAAACAAGAATGATAATGATAATTCTACTATAAATTGTTCCAAACCCTCCTTGCCTCGTTCATTCCATGCAATGATTATGTATAACATACATCCTTGTGCATGCTCTTCGACAATACCTAGTTCTATCCAAAAATCAAAAGTTTGGTCAATGATTGTGCCTGATGTCTCAAGCATAGTGGACCGGTGCTTGACCTAGTGGTTATTCACTATTGTGTGAATCCTGTGGCCTTGCCCAAATATACAACTATACCGGTTCCTATTATTCTGGTTGTTTTGGCCTTCTCAACTGAACAATCTCGCTAGTAATGTAGATACCCACATGTCCAACATCTGGTCTTCGGTCTAGTACTCCTAGTCCTCAAAGTGGACGTTGTTGGCCTATTGACCTTAGCTCCTGGTCTATTCTACTGAACAAGCCTAAACATTCTTTGTTATGGGTGACATTGTTGTGATGCAGACGTCATTTTTCCCATTTATCTTACATGATTCCTTCTTTGCTCCCCTATGGTCATGTCTTCCTTAGCTATGAGGGATTTCTGGACTCCATCATGTGACGTATGAGCCCTTAGGATCCTTACCTTCTCACTAAATTTGAAGTGAAGGCTGAACACACTTGTTGACCTTTTTCTTCTTGGTGTTCAGGTTTGAGGCACACCTAAGGAACTCCATGAATTGGGCCTCATACTTGGGCACCGTACAACTACCCTGTTGTAAGGCATTGAACTGATTGAGTTGGTGCTCAATGAATTCCACTGAAAAGTAACTCTCCCATAACAAATCCTAGAATATTTTCCATGACACGTATTTGATGGCCATGTTGAGTTGTGGCAGGAGTGTCTTCCACCATAGAAGAGCACTCCCCTTCAGCTGAAAGACCGCCATGTGGAATTTCATGTGGGAGGTGCAATAGCGAAGTGCAAAGAACATTGCCAGGTTCGCCAACCATTCCTAGGCATATGCACCATTCGTGGCACCCAAGAACTCACGAAACTTGACCTTCTTGAGTTCTATTTGAACACTAATAGTATCAGTTGGGGTAGGCTGTGGACTCTTTGGGGTACATGTACCCTGGCCTCATCTCTATCTAGACGGTTAATCAAGGCCTCTGACATTTCCCTGGAAGAACCTTGTAAGAACATCCACATCAATTACAACAATTGAATCCTACCCAAAGACTTGTTCTTCCCCTTGGCGGTTAGGCCCCTCTGGAACAAGCATTATGGGAGGTGTCGTACCTCTTCCCCTATCACCATGTCATGAACCTCTGAAGCATCCTCCAACCATGACTACCACATGGACATGTTAAATTTTTAAATTTGCACTAATTTATTAATCAAGTGTAAAATACAGTGGAAGAAGTGATGATCCACAGTCCCAAGGTTGAACCCACTCTTATACCATATGTAATGACCCCTCCGTTACGACTAGGAAAGCAAATCCTAAAAGGTAATTTAAAAAAAAAAATTAACGTCAACAATAAAAATCATAGCAACGCAAAATCAATGATATTAAAAGAAAAAGAATTACCAGCTACACATCATTGAAATCAATAATGATGCATTTAGCGTGTCAACAAAAAGGATAGAGACACCTAAACATAAATAGCATCGCCTCTTAGCACATCATAATCATCTTGCAACAATTTATAAACAATGGTCAACCAAATAATGAATATCAAAATGACTACCCACCCAACCTACCATGCAAGGTTAGGACCTTCAGGACACATAAGCAATGTTGAAGCCCAAGATCTAATTTATTTTGATCATTTAAGGTCTCAGGGTTGGAAATTGTTCTGAGAAACAAGGAGGTGTCTACATCCCATTGACAATCAATTCCAACATCAATCATTCAAACATAATCATGGTGCAAGAGTATTCATCATATTTATCAATCATGCAACAACATCTAATTCATGGCACACAAGTTTTCTAACTAATCACATAACCCATCGTACACCACATTAGATATGAGGCGCAAGAGTAATTATCAATTATATTCATGGTGCAAGATTCCAATCACATAAATGTAGTCATCCGTCACATTAAATTTCACTCCACGCAAGAAGTCTAATATCTAAAGAATCATACCTCAACAATGTATAATGGCGCAATAGGATATTCTACTAAATTAACAATAAGCAACATTATTTTCAAGGTGTGCGTGTGATCAGATATTCAATCAACAAAAATCACTTTCCTTCCAGGGGACATGATTCATCAGATTCAAAAGGTGACTATTATATGTTGTTGTTCATGGAATCATTCCCAGATCTTGAAGTGATGAAAAATTCTGAAATCATGAAATAACATCGTTAGAAATGAGTCTGCCTAAATAAGGAGGATAGAAGGATACAACTCATCGAGCAATAGATCATTGAGATATAGGTTTGTTAATAAGAAATTAAATTGTAAGGTCCTAATCATGTAGTAAACCCAAGTGTAAGTTTTTGTATTTATATGTTTTAAAATATTAAAAGGATCAAAATATCTTGGTGCTAGCTTCTTCTAATTTTCAATTCATTATGAACCTTTGTTTCGATTTACTTGAAGAAAACTTTCTGAATAGCAAGGAAAATGGTGACACCTTCTTGTGGAAAAAGCTATTCACTTTTGGTGAAGGTATTAATATTTCATAAACTTTAGCTAAAATGATTTCAAATTTACTCTAAGACTCTTAAGTATATCATCTCTTCTTCAAGGTTAACAATAACTACATCTAAATAAATCTTGACTTTTCACAACTTCTCTACACATAACTATAAATGTGTATAATTATAATATGACTCCTTTAAGTGTAATTATAATTATACATTATAAATTACTATTATTTAAATAAATAAATTGAATGAAACTAACAACAAATCTACTGTAACATTATTGAGTGAAATCTACAACTAGAAATTTGAAATAATTATATTTTAAAAGATACAATTAAATAATTATGTCTAACAAATAATAATGGGATCTATAATATCCCTCTATGGAAACGTTTGACTAATTATATGTCCGACGAGTAAAAAGGGGAAAAAATTGGCTAGAACACCGATCTACTTTATTCCCAAACTAGCATTTTGAAGAATTATGTTTTCCAAAGGGGCATTGAGAGAACTTGTTCCCAAGAGAAAATAAGAGGTTAAAAGGAAATCACCAAGAGAATCACGTGCAGGGAGAACTAGGTGCACACAAGGTTAGAGTAGAGGAATAAATAAATTCTGAGCTATAGGAAGGAACGCAGGGAAAAACTCTCAATCAAGTGCAGTGAATAGAACAAATGTTGAGCAAGAGAAAAGGAGGCAAGGTTAACTCTCGACTAGTGAGATGGAAAAACATAATGCCCATAATTTCTTCCTTTATGAATGAAGATGTTATATTTACGACATGTGAATTAGTAATAAATGAGCCAATAGTTTCCAACAATTTTTTGTGGTTAATATTGTCAAAACATCCAACTATATCCACACATATAAAAGTTTTTATTGCACTACCTTACATTTCAAATAAAATCGTTCAGGTCCCTTGGATCTTCCTAAAACCATGCGAGTTGTCCAAAAATATTTCCTAAACCAGTCGATTCAAGATGTTTGAAAGAGCATCCATTATCAGGATATCTCGTCGATGTGGCACAATGATAGGAAGAAACTTGTCGGGTTTGTTCACTTTTGGAATCATATACCTAGTCATTGACAAGATGACCGCCAAATACCACAAGTATTCGACTCAAATCACAACATGTCAACACAAAGAAACACACACAAGTCCATGAGGAGGAATATCCCACATGGGGACAAACTGAATGCACAACAAGACTTCATTTTCTGGAGTGCAAAAATACACAGAATTTCCAATGAAGCAACAGAAAGGGAGTTTCCTTCAAGTTCCAAAAATGGATTTATTTCCAACAATAAATCTTGTTTTAATAAAAAATGCAGACATTTTTCTCATTTGGGGCCCGAGCAAGGATACGTTCCCATCATCAATTCGATCGAAATAAGCACAGGAAAACCCAAGTCTCACTTTTGCAACTGTAAATTTAAACATAATCAAATTAATCCTGAATCAATTTCTAACCAAGGATTTAAGGGTTCCCTCATTCATCGGTATTTTACCCTCGCATTTCCTTATTTCAATATGTAGATTTATCTAAAGTGACTTATGACATTCTACAATAAGCTCATCCACATGAATTAATCCATAAGTGAAATTTCTAAAAGCACTTACTGGTAGCCCAATAAGATTCATACTTGTAAGTGTAGAAGTAACCTGGAATTCATTTAAACAGAATGTGAAAGACTACACGACAATTTAATACCCTTTTTCGCACAAAGGAACAAAAATTCCGATCTAAGATAACTACCACAATTTCAATCCCGAAAACAAGTAAAGTTTACACAGTAAGAAAAAAATATTTGCAAGGACTCTCATTTCATTGAAGTTGGTTATTATTTTGATCATCAACAATTCCTTTAGTGAGAAGAACAATGCATTGGTCGAACAGTTCAAGGGTTCAGGTTACAACAATGGTGAAATTAATTAAGGAACTTATGTATTGTAACAAAAGAACAACGGATAAATTCTCCACACCATTAGTTAAAAGTTTGAACTGATATCATTATTAAAATAATCCTTCATATTCCACAACCATCATTAAAACCTGCAAAACATCGATAGGAGAGTTTAAGGCAATTTTGAAAATAAATAATCTATTCTTATACGTATAATCCAATCTTATTACATTCAAACTCAATAAAAATACTATAAAAGCATACAATGAAGGCAAAGATATTATGCAGCGAGCGCTCCTTCTGATCTCTCGCTTGCTAATAAAAAATACTTCACAGATACCTCCTAGCCATTGCTAGGGGTACTCTTCTTACCCATTATCCCCCTGAGCCACAAAGGGGCCATGCACAACCGCAACCATAATACTATAGGTCCCAGCTCACCTCGTAAGATAAAGCTACCACTCTCTCTCGAGATGGGTATCCCAACTCTTACAAGTAAAACCAGCCAAATAAATTCTGGAAGCATAAATTTACTCATACCAGTCATGATCCATTCCTTCTCCCAGCCATTTCCTTTATAGAAATTTTCTTAGTGACAAATTTCCATTTTCACATTTAATTCATTTTTTTTAAATTTAATTAGGAATTATTTCCCCCATACACTTGTCACTTGTTCCCTTAGTTTCACTAATAAATCCATAATTTAGTTAAATTAAAAGTCAATTTCCCTCACCCAACCTAAAATCACTCCCAAAATCACTCCTAGTGGTCCCTTTATTCCCTTTATATCCCTTTTAATGGATGACGTCTTTCTAAAACTTAGTTGTCTTTAATTTAGGAAAGTTCTTTAGTTAGACTAGACTAGATACCTTTCTATGCTTACACATTTATGCTTTATTCCTTTTTCAACTAAAATTCTAATTTAATATTTACTTGCACAAGTGTAATAATCATTCCTTATAATTTATTTTATTTTCATTTATTCTTAATTTGATTTATTTCATCCCCTCATTATTTAATTCCAAATTTTTAGTTTTAGTCTTCTCACTCACTTAGACTTAGGATTAGTTAAATGTTTATTTACGAATGCCTAGAACCTTAGGGATTATTCTTAATCATTTCATTCTTTTGTTAATTAATTAATTAATTAATTAATTCAGCAGGTGCTCAAGGTTTTAAGGTATAACAATAGCTCAAGTTTTCTAGGCCACCTAGGTTCAATGAGTCATTTATTTTATACCACGACATTCCCTTCAAGACACACTAAATGATCCAAGGGTGCCACTTTCCTTGATTCAATTTTTAATTATGCAAAGTGCCCTTCAAGATGCACTACATGATATAAGGGTGTCACTCACCTTTATTCAAACTTTAATTATGCAAAGTTCCCTTCAAGACGCACTATGTTCTCCAAGGATGTCACTCGTCTTTGGCTAGTTTTGGTATTTGTCCAACCCTTGGAGTCAATACTCCATTCAGGAGACCTTGTGAGAGACTAAGGACATCTAAGGAATAAGGACCATGCCTTATTTCACTCCCCTTAGAATTTTCATGAGTGACTATCTCATTATGCCCTCATGGCATTGTGAATCTCTCAAACTAGGTAATCGTTAACCTACAATTAGAGCCATGAAGAGAGTGCTAGTAGGCTCTGGTAGGGATGCTTTCACACCTCTCCCTCAATATTTGGTTGATGTGCATGGACCCTTTAGTCCCTATGTGAGTCTAATTAGCAAGCAATCATCAGCTTGTATCCATCAACAAAACATTGTCAATGATCCATAAACAACATCATAATATATGCGATCATATGTCACATATGCATCAATAAAAATACTCAAACTAATACAATCCACTCCCTGACACAATCCAGGATCCAAGGAGGTCCATTGATGCCATTGACATCCTCAATTTGTCAGTTTCCTGCACAATTAGGAGAAACCCGTTAATAACATCTTTCTATATATTGTTCAAGAGTCTGTACTTAAGTCTATAAAGTACTGAGTCTAGGCATCCAAAAAAGTGTGAAAGATGTAACTGGAGAAAACAACTGGGAAAATAAGCTAAGGTTGGCTTCTGAGTTGTCTAGGTCTAGCTTCTAACTACTCCTGAATGTTTATATCTCATTCAATGGTTGCCCATGAACGTTCGGGTTCAACCCGGGTAGTAGTAGTTTTCAGAATGGTATCGAAAATGTTTAAAGAGAGGTTGGTTTAATTTGAGAGAGTGGTTTCTATGTTGTCATGTCATGCCACAGGGATAGTCATAAAGGAACATAATTTTTATAAAGCGTTGGTTTTTGTTTCACCTTAATATTATACAAGAAAGAATCCCAAAATCGAATTAATAGTATAACAAAACCATAGCCCATTTTTCTCAACTGAGTTAAATTTTAAAACCATGTAGGAAGTGAAAGAAAACACAGATCTATTGAACAATGTGAGGCATCAATCAGGGAAGAATCTCACCTTGTGACAAAAGAAGAAAATAAGCAAGAAAAACTTTAATGAAGCATATGATGTAGAAATCTAAATAATTCAGAGGTCTTGTACCTACTGATAGACAATAAGAGGAAAAGCTATAAACGATTAGATAATTGAAATAAATGACCACCGTAGTAGAGGTTGTACTAAATTTCATCTACACGTTCATTAAAGACACATATGAGAAATGATTAGAAATGTGAAATAACAGAAGAAACACATAACCCAGTCTTAACGGAAAAAAGAGTCTTCGATCTGCCTTGTATTAATTATGGCAAAACAAATATTCTTCAGTACAATTGACCAAAGGAGAAAAATCCTTTGATCCTTCTCTCAAAATTATACTTATACAAAATTTTAAAATGCTTTGAATTCTAATCGTTCTAAAAATTTAGGTTACAAATGGAAAATGAAGCATTTCACTTCCTTGTCTCTTGTATTCCTCCATGTGGGTAGGGAATTTTCTTTTCTTGTTCTCTGGCTCCAAAAATAGGATGAGATTAGCATGTGTCATCACTTGCCTCTAGAATTCTGCCCTTTACCCTTCTTGATACAAATAACACACTTTTCTACCAACCGAGTTATCATCTTGGAAGGTTCGACTTAACTATTGACCTCGAAAGTGTAACAATTATTTGCCAATTGTGGCAATATTTTTCCTACTTGTCAGTCTTCCATAATGATAGACCACAATTGCAAGCTTGGTCTTATGAACCATTTATCCACTTGGGAGATATTGACCTGACTTACCTGGGATAATTCAATTTGTCCTTTTTCCCCATTTTCCTTGATATCCAATAGATGTTTGGCTATGTTAATTTTGCCCAGTGTTCCAGCACTACTTTCTTTATCAAGATCTAACAACTTTTTATTTATCAATCCGAATGTCTCTTCACAAGAATCTCTCATCTCTTTAGATCTTTTTCTTCTCTCAGATATATTATGTTCCCATGCCTTCAATAGGATTTTACCTCTGGTTTACTCTGGGATAGACAACCTGGAACTAATGGCCACCTCGTCTTTTGTTGTTGCTATAACAACTTCTTGGAAAGCAACTTGATCTGTTGCAGCTTCTCTTTCTCTGGAGGAGATATCCTTTAATGTTTTTTCTAGCATATGAAAATGATTCCATATGGTTTCTACTTTGGCAAGTAGATCCTATTGAGCTACTTCTACCTTATTTCATATTTTCGTGGCTTGGGATTGGAATACTGTTATGTCTATGACCTGGTTTTCAACAGAAAGTAATTTAGACTGCAACAGTTTTATTTTCTCCTCCTGTTGACTTACCTACGTTTGGATTATTTGTGCGGACTGATGCATCTACTCAAGTTTGGATTTAAGTCTCTCGATTTCCTATTGATCATTCACTCTGTCTTTCTCAGAACCTTTGTTTTCTTCATCCCTGGAATCCGTCTTTGTCGTTGCTAACCGAGCCTCCAATTTGATAATCAATAGGTTCTTTTGTTTCAACCGTGCCCTCAAAGTTTCAACTGAATATTGGTTGGTTGTTGCGTAAGCCCCCAATGTTCCTTCTATCTCATCGACAAATTCTTCCTCTTCCAAGGCTTCCCCATTTGCTAGGATTTTTTATTTTTTAGCTACTATGACCGCTCTTTGGTATGTTTCTTGCTTCACCATGGCCTTCCTTTTCTTACTGAAGAAGAATTCATTAGGAGGAAAATATTCTACAAAGATAGGTGTCAGGTCCTCATTGAATATCCACTCTATATCAGGGTTCTCCTTTGTGAATTGTAAGGGAGTTATGGATGCAATGGGGCTACCAATTTCCTTGGTAACTATCTCTAGGTTTCCTTCTTCCTGGTTGGGGATCTCTTCTTCCTGATTCGAGATCTTAGTTTCCTCTGTCTTGTCCTGAGTCTCTTGTTTGCTAGGGTTTGTATCCATTGAACATTTATCTTCTTCTTTCTTTGTACTCGGATCTTGTGAGTTTCTACCTTGTAAAACTTTAGGGAGGCGGCCTCTCCTATGCTCTTGGAATGTATAAAAATTGACCGTATCATCGGGAATCAAAGCTTGAAACTCACTTCAAACTTTAGAGTAGGACCTATCACCTCATAATATTTCATCATGAGGTGAGTCTTTGTGTTCATATCTCTTCATCCCATAGCTCTCCATGTGATTACTCACAACCTTATTAGGGTCGTGTTTCTTAAACTTAATGTCCACCAATTTCATTTCCTCCAAGGTCGTATCCTTCACTTTGGCATGGCCAAAATCTAATAAAGAATATGTACCAATGTGAATGGGGAAGGGTGGACATACCTTCTTCGATACTCCTTTGAGCTCCTTGCTTATCCCACTGAGCATAATTTGCCTGGCGATCTCATGACATACTAGCTTGTCTGGTAAGAATAGCGACAGAGCATATGGGGGGATAGACATGCCAAAAACCCCAATATATGAAAATTCCTCTTCTATATACCAATCTGCCATGCTACTCAGGTTGGCCATGATGTTATCTAAAATCCTGGGAGGTAGATGGCTAAAGATAGAGACATGAATTGGTACCATTACCCATTTTAAAATCTCATAGACAAATTCTTTGGCTTTATCTTCCCAAAGTTTTGAGTGGTAGAAATGAATAGGCTCTGCATTAGTTGGAGTCCAGCTCTAGCTGATTAATGGGAAAGGTGTCATGAATAAAATAGCATCCATGATGTAAGTGAACATGAAGAATGAGGACACTTTCCTGCTCACCTTTTGTGCTCGATATTTTGTAATTCGACTGGCCAAACTATCTAACAACAATTTGGCCCAGTCGAAAGAGAATCCCTCTGCTACTGTGTGAATAAGTGGTACCCATGGGAGAAATAAGTGAGAGGTGTCATCCTTCCCATACAGTCAACAAACCATCATTACAATATATAGGAATTGTGGTACCAACGATGAGATTGAGAAAATTCCATTAGTATCGGCCCCAAGTTTCGTGGGGTGCGAAACCCAGTCTTTGATTAGATCGGATAAGGTTTTCCCAAAATGCTAGCATTCCTTATTTTTGAAACCCTCCAAGAATACATCATTGTGAGTAAGTTTTGGTGTGGGAGACAATTTAGGCATTTCCTATAAAGTCTTTGGTTTGAATGTCCCAATTGCCACCTTCTGCTCGTTGAAAATTTTCCTAGTCGGGATGTCTACATGGTCCAACACCCATTTGATCATATCATAATAGGAAAAAATATGTGGCCTTTCTTTTATATTGTGCATCTCTGAATGAGCGACGATTTTTTATTTTGTGGAGAAGTCATCTTTCTCATTATCACTGGAATCATGTGGACAATTTATCAGCTCGGATTCCAGAATGTCGAAGACATATGTCCATGTTTTGATAGTATTGATACTTCTAGGCGAGGTATCAAAAATAATATCTGAACATTGACCTGGACTCTTGATAGTTTCCTTGGACTTTTTTCACAGAGCCATGATACAAAACATTGCAAATTAGATCCCCTGTCACAGAAAATGAAAACACAGACATAGGTTATCTTGGTGAACTTGGCTCTGCGCAAATTAGAAAGAAATCTAAGATAATGACTGAAACCATTTCTCTTTAAGAACTTAAGTCTATGTGATTCCTTGCTGACAGAACATTTAAATCATTTAATAGAAATATTTAGAAACAAAATGGGATCTGACTATGATTCACCTCACTAAATTTCCTAATAAATGCCATAAATGTTTGATAATTCGCGATTCGGGAGGATCGCGACAACGTTTAATTCTCGGTCCGTAGGCCATATGTGTTGAAGGTTGTTTAAGGTGTTAATTAATTCAATTCAACCTTTTATTAAGTGTGTTTAGTCCTTAATCCCTTTTTCAGATTTCACAGTATTAGATGGTTTTTGGTTTTACTCCTAGTCGTTGAATACGCGAACCCTGAATTCGTGATATTGCGTTTTGGTTCATTAACTTTGATTTGAATTAAGGTTTTAATTAACCCCGATTAATTAACAAAAATCGTGACTTTGGGGATCATAGATAAAAAATTGTTTTTTCTGGGGTAACAACTATCAATTTGCGAAATCACGATGAAGATTAAATATGGCTTAAAAGTCATTATTCTTTCTATTAACCAGTTTTAACTTAAACTAATCTCACAAATTCATGTGCCAGACATTCGAAGGGCATTCGAGGTGTGACTCCTGAAATGTGAGAGGACGATGTATCAAATGTGATAATTCGTGTTTAAAGGTTAAAAAACCATGATTAAACTTAAGCTAACTTTTCCACTTCGCGTGTCGGGATATCGAGGGTTCAGATATATATGACCATGATATATACGAAATCAAAAAATCTGACTTTTTCGGCTTAGGTGTATCGTCTCAATACTTAGAAAAAGGGCGGCTCCAACCTTTGATGACTAGATGATGCAGGAGCATCGTACAAAGCCAAAGCACACGACTAAGCCCAAGAATTAGCTGGACGCGCGAAGGAAGAAAAAGAGCACGTTTTTCATAAAACCCATTTTGAATTTTGAAACAAAAGCATTAATGTAATAGTTAGGAAGATGGCGTACTTTGCATTTATATCTTGGAGGTTGTAAATGGATTGTGAGTGATTTTCTCCCATTTTTCGATTGGATTGAGGCATTTAAGTCTGTTAATGTGAGAGTAGGTAGACATGAATATGAGATTAGACAGTTTAGAGAGTAGGAGGGAAAACGGATAGAGACACCCTTACCATTGTATCATTGTAAGAGTATTGTATCATTAGCATAGCACAGGAGAGGAGGGAGTTGTAGCAGAGAACTATAGAGAAGAACCCATGTACAAGAGCTTTGAATTAGTATATGAAGCTTTGAACCAAATTTCATGGTGTTATAATGTTTTATGTTTATACATGGTGAATGGTATTCTTACATTTGTTTTATTCTCTCTGTTATGAATTTTTTATGAGACTATGTTGTGTATGTATGATTTCATTTTATGTGTATGAAGTCTGAGAGACAAAGAGAATGAGTTTCAGTTGTTTCTCTTCTTGAGTGAGAGAAGTTCCTGCAAGGAGTGTAGTGAAGCATCCACAAGGTATGCATAGACAAAGACTCTGAGTTTTATCTCAGAAAGCTCAGGAGGGATACTGTTGTTCTCATTCTAGCACAAGTTCCGCTGAATTGCAAAAGTCATGCAAGGAGTGCGCAAGCTGTTGGAAGTATTAGGACTTATCAACTAAAGGAAGGACTGAAGGATTTTTTTTACCGGTAGTACAGAGTCGAAGAATCAAATACCCATAAGTATTTGATAAATTGCTGCAAGGAGTGCATGCAGGAAAGATCAGGAGGTTTTACACCTTTGAACACTTCAAAGGAATTCGGGGATTGAAAAATTTCAAAGGAAGATAGAGATCGAAACAATTCCAAGGGATATGGGGTCGAATTCACCTCAGTAGAAGATAAGTTCAAGAGGAAGAAATTTGGTTCATTTTGCAGAAGTTGTCAAGGAGGAAATGAGCGGTTGGAATTCTCTGAGGAGAACTCCTGAAGTTGTGAAGACCGTGGGATCCATAGAAGTTGCAAGGTGGTCAGAGGCAGGAAAACTCATCACTTTAGGATCCAGAATCAATGTGGACCATTGATCATGATCTGTCTGAGCCGTCAGATCATTTCAACATTTCGGGGATCCTGGCGACAAGGAGTTGAGCATAGTGGAATGAAAGTCCTGAAGTCGTGATTTGCGATAGGAATTGGCATGAATTTTTGGGATTTAGGCACTTCGGGTGTTGGGGAACATAGGAGGTAGTGTTTTTCGACTGAGAGTTTCGAACTCTCGATACCCAGAAGCTCGAAATAAAGCAGGTTGTCGGATTGAGTGAGGCTTGTGCAACACGTGGCACATTCACTTGGTGGGACCCACGTGGTTGACAGGTGGCATGAGAATAATATTCCTAGAGAGAGGAAGAATTAGTGATAGGTGGTTGACACGTGTCGTTCAAAAAGGGAGTCAACACCCTGGTTGACTTCTCGTGCTTCGATATCTCGTAAGAAAGAAGCACAGGGGTTCAACATCATAAGTCGCGAACTTTTGAGTTGAGAGAGAGACTAGCGTTTAGCCCTAGCCAGTGGTTACACATAGAGGGAGCTAGAAAGGAGGGGCCATACTCATCACATCTCGGGTATTGACATTTGGAGGGGAGAAGTCGGGGGTCTTCAACCCGCGAACACGCGAATTGTGAAAAGGCACTTGCACAAGGACCTGTGGATACACCGTCGTGTGTGTGAGGGGTTACCTATGGAGGAATCGAAGAGTCAATCAGACTCAGGAGGGTAGATTAGAATGATCCTGCATGGACCCTGGGCTGATGTTTGGGGGTATACAACATTTGGTATCAGAGCCTGACTTTGTTTGTATATTGCAGGCGAAGGAAGCAGATGGAAGAAAAGAGCACTTTGATACACATCAGTTTGGTATCAGAGTTGCAGAACAAGTCTTTTCTTTTTGTAGTAGATAAAAGAGGAACATTTTATATCCATGCTGCCAAGAAGAAGAGACAGGCCAGTGCCGATGCCAGATCCAACAGTGGAAAGAGAAATGCGCAAAATACGTGCTAGGATTGATGCCATGGAGACAACACAAAGACACACAATTGACACTGTGGATTTCAGCAAAGCTGAAAGTGAAAATGAAGCTAAACAAGGAGAAGAAGTAGCAGTCGAAGATGCTATAGATGAATGTCTTTTCAGAGTTGTTGCGAGGATAGGTGCTAGAGAAAAGATGGAGATTCCCATGTATGAGGGAAACCTAGATGTTGAAGAGCTTCTAGATTGGATTAGAGCTCTGGATAAATATTTCGACTATGAGGATGTCGAGGAAGATAAGAAATTCAAACATTCTATCACTAGAGTTAAAGGGAATTTGGCTTTATGGTGGGATGAACTGCAGGCTGACAGATGCTGCAAAGGCAAGCAAAAAATCAAGAGTTGGGATAGAATGGCTGTGAAGATGAAAGCTAAATTCATACCCAAGGATTATCAAATCACTCTGTTTTGGAGGATGCAGAATTTGAGTCAGAAGTTGATGTCAGTGAAAGAATACACTAAAGAGTTCTATAAGATAAATATCAGGGTAGGTCATCGGGAAAGTGATGATGAAAAGGTTTCCAGATACATGAATGGTCTAAGATATGACATTCAGGATGAGATGAGCACGATGGCCCTTCGGACTGTAGAAGATGCTTATTAGATGGCTTTGAAACCTGAAGAGAAGCTGAGCTGAAAGCAAGGTCAGAGAGTCCGAGGCAAAAATGAGGCTAGAGGAAAAACAATTGTCCAAGACAGAACTCAGAAATCTAAAGAAGAAGAGAAGAAAACTCAACCTCAACATGAGAGAGGTGGAAGCTCACGGAGAGGGAAGTATGTTGATAGGAATACTTTTCCTTGAGCTAGAGGAAGAGGAAGAGGTAGAGGAGGTGAAGTGAAATGTTTTGTCTATGGGAAAAATGGACATAAATCTTATGAGTGTCTAGACAGAAAGAAACATGGTGGTGATACTCACATTGTCGAAGCTCAAGGATGGAATGTTGAGGCAGAGGATGCTAAGGGTAGAAGATCCTTAATGATGAGGAAATTTCTCTTAATGCCAGAGAAGGAGGTAGAGAACCCAGCCCAAAGGAACAGTCTGTTTCGGACTGCCTGTAAGACAAAAGACAAAGTATGCAAAGTCATCGTGGATAGCGATAGCACAGACAATCTCGCTTCTACATAGATGGTAGAAAAGTTGGAGCTGGAGACTATCGTACATCCAAGCCCATAAAGAGTTTTGTGGCTACAAAAATGACATCAGGTAAATGTCACCAAACAATGTTTTGTTGAATTTAAAATAGGAGGATATAAGGATGAAATATTATGTGATGTCATTCCCATGGATGTTGCCATTTATTGCTGGGTAGACCATGGCAATATGACATAAATGTGATTCATGATGGGAGAAAGAACACATGCACCCTGGAGAAAAATGAGAGAACTCACATGTTGCTTCCGATCAAAGACAAAGAAGTGAAACTAGAGGTAAGAAACACTATACTTTTCATGAGTGGGAAGGAACTTTTTAAGGAGGTTAAGAAGAAAGAAGACACACAATTTATTGTGGTCAAAAATCCTAGAATTGTTTTGACCAATACAAGAGTGGATGATCTACCAGAGGAAATCCAAAAGTTGTTGGAAGAGTTCACTAATATAGTAGTGGACGAACTACCTCGTTCGTTGCCACTGATCAGCAGTATAAGTCATCACATTGATCTTATACCTAGAGCCAGTTTACCAAACAAAGAAGTGTACAGATTGACGCCACAGGAGAATGAAGAAGTCAAGAGATAGGTCTAGGACTTAATGGACAAAGGATTGATTAGAGAGAGCTTGAGTCCATGCGTTGTTCCAACAGTGCTCTGCCCAAAGAAAGATGGAGGCTAGAGAATGTGTACAGACTCAAGGGAAATCAATAAGATCACCATCAAATACATATTTCCATTGCCAAGGATGGATGATTTGATGGATTGCTTTAGTGGCACAAGATTTTTTTCAAAGGTCGATTTGAAAAGCGAATACCATCAAATTCGTATGAGAGAAGGTGATGAATGGAAGACAACATTCAAGATGAATGAGGGGCTATATGAATGGAATATTATGCCATTTGGCTTAACAAATGCACCCAGTACTTTCATGAGGTTGATGAATGAAGTCCTGAAGGATTTCATAGGAGAATTCGTCATTGTATATCTTGATGATATATTGATTTTCAGCAAGACAGAGGCAGAGCACTGAAATCATTTAGCGGTAGTGATGAGAAGGTTACAGCAAGAGAAATTGCTGATAAACATGAAGAAATCATCATTTATGAGGACAAAACTCATTTATTTGGGTTTTGTTATCTCTGCAAATGAGTTGAAAATGGACCCAGAAAAGGTGAATGCAATTAAGAATTGGCCATCGCCAAAGAACATGTTTGAAGTTCGAAGCTTCCATGGATTGGAAAGTTTCTATA
>JASDQU010100944.1:164465-186489 GCA_032191745.1 Picea mariana | reverse complement strand
TATTTCCATTGCCAAGGATGGATGATTTGATGGATTGCTTTAGTGGCACAAGATTTTTTTCAAAGGTCGATTTGAAAAGCGAATACCATCAAATTCGTATGAGAGAAGGTGATGAATGGAAGACAACATTCAAGATGAATGAGGGGCTATATGAATGGAATATTATGCCATTTGGATTAACAAATGCACCCAGTACTTTCATGAGGTTGATGAATGAAGTCCTGAAGGATTTCATAGGAGAATTCGTCATTGTATATCTTGATGATATATTGATTTTCAGCAAGACAGAGGCAGAGCACTGAAATCATTTAGCGGTAGTGATGAGAAGGTTACAGCAAGAGAAATTGCTGATAAACATGAAGAAATCATCATTTATGAGGACAAAACTCATTTATTTGGGTTTTGTTATCTCTGCAAATGAGTTGAAAATGGACCCAGAAAAGGTGAATGCAATTAAGAATTGGCCATCGCCAAAGAACATGTTTGAAGTTCGAAGCTTCCATGGATTGGAAAGTTTCTATAGGAAATTCATATGGAATTTCAGTGGAATTAGTGCACCAATGATGGATATAGTGAAGAAAAGACACAAATATTTTCACTGGATAGAGGAAGCAGAGAAGAGTTTCAAACTGCTGAAGAAGAAGATCATTGAGCAGCCGATTCTGATCTTGCCGGATTTCCACAAGACATTTCAGGTCAAGTGTGACGCGAGTGGATATGCAATTGGAGTAGTCTTGAGCCAAGATGATAGTTCGATCACATACTTCAGTGAGAAACTGAATGAGGCAAAGGTTAAATACTCCACATATGATAAGGAATTTTATGCAATCATACAAGCGCTAAAGAAATGGAGGCACTATTTGGTTCCTAAAGAGTTTGTTTTGTATAGTGATAATCATGCTTTACAATTAGTGACTCAACAGGAGAATTTGAACCAAAAGCATGCTAAATAGGTTGAATACATGCAAAATTTTACTTTTGTAATCAAGCATATTTCTGGAACTACTAACAAAGTTGTTGATGCTTTGAGCAGGAAATGTCTGCTTATGTAGGAATTCAGAGTCAAAAATTTGGGTTTTGATAACCTCAAAGAAATTTAAAGGGATGACCCAAATTTTAAGGAAGCATATGAGGCATCTGAGAATCCAGTTCTCAGGGACAGAAGCTAGTGGATTGAATATATGATCCAGGATGGATTATTATTCAGGGGCAATCAACTATGTATTCCAAAATGCTCCATGAGGGAGAATCTTCTCAAAGAAAAACACAATGGAGGATTGGTCGAACACTTTGGTCATGATAAGACATTCTCAAAGTTGAATGGATCATATTTTTGGTCAGGGATGAGGACAAATGTTAAGAAATTTGTTGATAGATGCAGAATTTGTCAGCACACAAAAGGGAATAGGAAGAACACAAGATTATACCATCCATTACCCATACCTGAGAGGCCGTGGGATGCAGTGAGCATGGATTTCATATTGGGATTGCCAAGGACACAAAGAGGATATGATTCGATCTTTGTGGTAATAGAAATTTTTTCTAAGATGGCACATTTCATACCATGCCAGAAAACTAGCGACACAACTCACATTGCGAACCTATTTTTCAAGGAAGTCATCAGACTACACGGCTTGCCAAGGAGTATAGTTTCCGATTGAGATACTAAGTTTGTGGGACATTTCTAGAGGACTTTATGGAAGAATCTAGGAACAAGTTTGTCATTTAGCTCAGTGTATCATCCTAAGATGGATGGACAAACAAAATTTGTGAACAGAAGCTTGGGGAATTTGTTGAGAAGCCTAGTGACTGAACACCACAGTCAATGGGATCACATTCTGCCACAGGTGGAATTTTCTTATAATGACTCACTCAACAGAATCAGGAAGATTCCATTCCAAATTTTGTATGGAATGCAACCAAGAGGAGTTTCTGAATTGAAAGATTTGGAACAAATCAAATTTAGGAGTGCTAGTGTAGAGGATTTTGCAGAAGAAATGAAGGAGCTTCACAGTCGAGTTAAGGAGCGATTGCATAATTCAAACCAAGAATACAAGTGCAGAGAAGATCAACACAAGCGAGAAATTCAATTTGAAGTTGGTGATCTGATTCTTGCACATCTAAGGAAGAAGAGGTTCCCAAGGTGAACGTATAACAGGTTGAAGATGAAAAAGATTGGACCATGCAGAGTCATGAATAAATTTGGGACAAACGCATATAAGATTGAATTACCCGATGGGATTGGAATTTCACAGATATTCAATGTTGCAGATTTGTACCCTTACAAAGATGAAGAAGCAGGAGTAGAAGGTTAACAGAAAGAGGTCCAATGGACAAAACAAATGATTGTATCTAAAAATCCATAGATGGAGAGCATAATTGAAAAAAGGGTTAGCAGGAAGACTAGGAGGAAAGAGTATTTTCAATACTTGGTCAAATGGAAGGGACATCCAGTTGAAGATGCCAGCTAGGAAGATGAAAAAGAAATTTAGAAGCATGGATAGACCGTGCAGGATCTCATGAACATGAGTTCATAAAAATTTTCAAGTGAGGGAGTATGATGCAGGAGCATCGTATAAAGCCAAAGCACACAACTAAGCCCAAGAAATAGCTGGATGCACGGAGGAAGAAAAAGAACATGTTTTTCATAAAACCCATTTTGAATTTTGAAACAAAAGAATTAATGTAATAGTTAGGAAGATGGCGTACTTTGCATTTATATCTTGGAGGTTGTAAATGGATCGTGAGGGATTTTCTCCCATCTGTTGATTGTATTGAGGCATTTAAGTCTGTTAATGTGAGGGTAGGTAGACATGAATGTGAGATTAGACAGTTTAGAGAGTAGGAGGGAAAATGGACATAGACACCCTCACCATTGTATCATTATAAGATTATTGTATCATTAGCATAGCACAGGAGAGGAGGGAGTTGTAGCAGAGAACTATAGAGAAGAACCCATGTACAGGATCTTTGAATTAATATATGAAGCTTTGAACTAGATTTCATGGTGTTATGATGTTTTATGTTTATACATGGTGAATGGTATGCTTATAGTTGTTTTATTCTCTCTGCTATGCATTTGTTATGAGACTATGTTGTGTATGTATGATTTCATGTTATGTGTATGAAGTCTGAGAGAGAAAGAGAATGAGTTTCAATTGTTTCTCTTCCTAAGTGAGACAAGTTCCTGCAAGGAGTGCAGTGAAACGTCCGCAAGGTGTGCGTAGACAAAGACTCTGAGTTTTATCTCAGAAAGCTTAGGAGGGATACCATTGTTCTCATTCCATCAGAAGTGTCACTGAAGCACAAAATCCATGCAAGGAGTGCGCATGCTATTGGAAGTCTTAGGACTTATCAACTAAAGGAAGGACTGAAGGATTTTTGTTGCCGGAAGTACAGAGTCAAAGAATCAAATACCCAGAAGTATTTGATAAATTGTCACAAGGAGTGCGTGTAGGAGTTCTTTGAAGGCTTGAAGTTGCCAGAGAAATATCAGAAGGTTTTACGCCTTTGAACACTTCAAAGGAAGTCGAGGATTGAAACATTTCAAAGGAAGACATAGATCAAAATAATTCCAAGGGAGATGGGGTCAAAGTCACCTCAATAGAAGATAAGTTTAAGAGGAAGAACTTTGGTTCATTTCACAGAAGTTGTCAAGGAGGAAACGAGCGGTTGGAATTCTCCAAGGAGAACTCCTGAAGTTGTGAAGACTGTGGGATCCAGAGAAGTTGGACGGTGGTTAGAGGTAGGCGAACTCATCACTTTAGGATCTAGAATCAACCTAGACCGTTGATCATGATCTGTCTGAGCCGTCAGATCATTTTTACATTTTGGGGATCCTGGTGACAAGAAGTTAAGCACAGTGGAATTAAAGTCCCGAAGTTGCGAGTTACGAGAGGAATTGGCGTGAAGTTTCACAATTTCATCACTTTAGGTGTCAGGGAACAGAGGAGGCAGTGTTTTGGGATTGAGAGTTCTGAACTCCCAATACCCAGAAGCTCGAAATAAAGCAGGTCGTCGAATTGAGCGAGGCTCATGAAACACATGGCACATCCACTTGGTGGGACTCACATGGTTGACAGGTGGCATGAGAAGAAGATGCCCAGAGAGAGGAATAATTAGTGACAGGTGGTGGAAACATGTCATTCAAAAAGGGATTCAACACCCTGGTTGACTTCTCGTGCTTTGAGATCTTGTAAGAAAGAAGCACAAGGGTTCAACATCATAAGTTGCGAACTTGCAAGTTGAGAGAGAGACTAGCGTTTATCCCTAGACAGTGTTTATGTGAGGAGGGAGCTAGCAAGGAGGGGCCATACTCATCACATCTCGGGTATCAACATTTGGAGGGAATAAGTCGAGGGCCTTCAACCCGTGAACACGTGAGTTGCAAAAAGGCACTTGCACAAGGACCTGTGGATACACTGTCATGTGTGTGAGGGGTTCCCTGTGGAGGAATCAAAGAGTCAATCAAACTCAGGAGGGTAGATTATAATGATCTTGTGCGGACCGTGGGCTGAGGTTCGAGGGCCTGCAACACTAGATTATTTGGAAAAATACAAGTGTTCCAACATAGGCTCCAACTAGGAATCCCGTCTCCTTTCGGGACGAGAAGAAAAGTAGACCAAGTGCGCTTATTGGGTAAATGGAGTCATTATTTTACTTCTGTGAAACCTGTCTGGGAAGAGGATATGGAGGGAGAAAGGGGGTTTCATCTTTACTTATGAAATATTTCAAACTTAATCAATCTCTTATCTCAAAATTAGTCCTCCTTATCCTCTAATACTGAATTTGAGTCTGCTCAAGATGATCAAAAAAACCTTGGGGATTTTAACAGGTTCTGTTGATTTTGCTTGCATCAAGGTGAATTAACTTCAATGATTTTAAACATGGATTCCTACATGCACCTTGGATGTAGATCGGGTTTCAAATAAAACTAATTACCAGAGTACAATACAATTCATGTGTAACAGGCTTACAGGTATTTTAGACATTGCTTCACTGCTAGCGAGCATGCTCGGTACCCCGGTGAAGTTGTCTGATTCCCTTTATTGAATTTCCTTTCACCACTTTGAGCTGTAACTTTTCATTTAAATGTTGAGATGAGGGAAATCATTTCCTGGATTTCCTTTCATCATCTCTTTTCACACTAGATGGGGGCAATCAATTTTTTGAATTTCCTTTCACCACATGTCTTATATTTTCCTTTGCCATGAAGTGGGGGAAATCAATTAGTAGAAGGTATACCAAGGGTAATATCTGCGTATAACTTTGTAGTTGACATCTGTTCACTCACTTTGATTACTCTGGATCAGTTTTCCTTTGACCTTCTAAACATCTTAGTTGGTAGGGAAGCTTTAGGGGAGAGTTTATTTCCAGGGGTCTTCTTTTGAGAAAGACTAATCGTCAAGACCTATTGAAAAAACCAAGGGAGTTAGGATTATCCTAAGCATATCTAGGTTTAGTGAGAGGTGAGGGTTCGCAAGAACTCGCCACCCTTTTTGCTAGCATTCAAAAAAATTGTTTGTTGCCTTTCAGACCTAAAGTGAAACCTCTTTTCCTTCCATGAAAACCATGGGAAGATATTAGGATTTAAGGGGAAATAATCAAAGATTCAGGATAGAGCGACAAACAAGGGTTTTGGATTTCATAAGAATAGGTGTTATAACGCAATCCCGACTCTTGGAACCTTTTTCTTATTTAGGACACTTCACTTATTTTGTTTTATGTTGATTATTTTTATCTCATCCAGGGGAACTTTTTAGAATCCACAGTAAAAAAAAATACTCTTTTGATAATCCATCAAGTGAAAAAGTTCATACTCATGAGCTTGTTATTGTACTTAGGTGACCTTCATTTGCAAACTAAATATTTGGGGAATTTGTACCTTTGCCTTACCATTTCGTTCTCATCTTAGTAAATTATCTTTTATCGCCTATTTCGGGTGAATCGGTTTTCCAATACATGACCGTTCGTTCTCCTCTTTATGATGTTTGGGCTGTAAACTGGAATCCTGTAAGAAAGGAACACAAAGAGCATCAATATTTTAAAATTTATGGAATTCAATGTGTTGAAAATTTCGTATCACTAACCTATTTTATTTGCGATGAAAAAGAAAATAAAACCTACCGAACAACTATAAAAATAGAAACACAAACCAGTATATACAGTGGAAATTTTGAAATTATTTATTGCATATACTGATTTAGATAGTGCCCGTTGATGGGGACGTTAAGGGTTTTACCATCCAAATTATCTAACAAAAATKAGTTCTTCCCTTCAGAATTTGTCACTTTGAATGGACCATACTAGATATGGTCAAATTTGCAATGTTTTTTCGAGTCTTCCCTTATAGCATCCCATTTTAAAAGTAAATCACCAGGGATGAATTCCCTRTCTTTAGCTTTGTGATAGAACAACTCTTTCATATGGTCTTGATACSTCTGAAACCTTTCGTCTACCTCCATTTTGATCTGTTGAACTTTGATCAACTGATTTATCCTTCTTGTGATGTGATTTGGTTCTTCTTTTTCATCCTTCCAAAGTTTCATCATGGGTAGGGCCATATTTATGGGTAACACTACGTTGGTCCTGTATACCATTTGAAAAGGAGAAGTGCCTATCAAGTTCGCCCATAAGGCGTACTTCAAATGCACATGCCAATATTTTTTTTTTTTGTTCAACACTTTCTTAATTATGGTAATTAGGATTTTATTCGATGACTCAGTGAACCCATTGCCTTGGTGGTAGTATGTTGTAGAATGGCCCAGTAAAATATTGTATTTTTGGCAAAATCTGACCCTCGCCATAGATTTGAATGCTTGGGCATTGTCTATAACTATTTTTCTGTGACAGCCGAATTTAGATAGTATGTTCTCTTCCAGAAAATCTATCACCACCGAATCTATCACTCTTCTTGTTGGAATATCTTCCACCCATTTGGTGAAATAATCGGTAATGGTCAGGATCCATCTATGTTGAGCACTGGAATGTGGGTTAATTTCTCCTATAAAATAAAACCCCCATTATTGAAATGGGGCATTCATTTTAATCGGAACCAAAGGTAATGCTGGGAGTTTCTTCTTACCTATGAACAATTGGCAAGATTTACAGCCTCTGACTTTGGTATTGACATCTGAAAAAAGTTTAGGCTAGTAATATCCTGCCCTCGGGATTTTATAAGCCATTTCTCTCCACACGTGATTTCCTCTGCATACTCCTTCGTTAAATTCATTTATGACCTTTTCTGCTTCTGATTCTACCAAACAAACCAATAGGAATCCTAGAGGGTCTTTCCAAAACAATTGGCTTTCAGATATACAATACTTTTCCACACGTAATTTCAGTGTCCTGGCTTTAGATGGAGATAAATCACTCAGGTAGTTCAGGGTCAGAAGGTACGATACTATGTCTTTATACCAACCTGATAAGGAAAACTTCTCTTTGATTATGGTTGGAGATATTTGGTCATCGAATTCATCTATGTCCACACATCCTTCGTATTCTTTTAGGTTATTTATTTTGAGTGCTCTGAAACTTGATTCGGATAAGAGCTTAGCCAAGCCCTATCCTTTTACAGGCTTTGTTGGTTTGACCTCTAGATCAAATTCTTGAATTTTAGCAAGCTACCGACCCCTCTTTCTGTCACTATCGGGTTGCACCAATATATCTTTTACAGAACTGGTGGGCACATTTGCAATTACCTTGGAGTGTAAAATGTAGGTTCTGAAATCCTTCAATGCCTTTACCATTGTGTATGCTTGCTTTTCCATTATATCATATCTCAATTATGCATCTCTAAGGCTCTTACTAAAGAATGCTATCGGTTTCTCAAATCCCTCTTTGTTCTTCTAGAGGAGTACTGCCACGATTGTGTGTTCGGAGATGAATGAGAAAATCAGAAACTCTTTGAGATAATCAGGGTTGGTTAGCACAAGTGCTTCACTTATAAATTTCTTGATACGTGCAAATGACGCTTTGACTTCTTCTGACCATTTGACTTCATTATTATTCTTCAGCATATCTATGATCAATTTTACGATCTCAGCAAAATTCGGGATAAATCTCCTCAAAAAAATTATTTTTCCTAAAAATGATTGAATTTATTTGACATTTCTATGGATATTTATAGTGTCTATAGCTTTGACCCTTTTAGGATTGATTTCAATTCCATATCAAGACACAATCTGGCCCTTGATTTTACCTTCTTGCATCGCAAAGTGAGACTTCTTAGGGTTTAAGGACAAACCAAATTTTTGGCATTTCTCGAACATTTACTTGAGGTGTATCAAATGATCTTCATCAGATTTAGAAAAAACAGTCATATCATCAAGGTAAATGACCACAAATTTATCTCTCTCATCGACGAAATCGATATCCATAGCACGCTGGAAGGTAGCACCTGCATTCATTAAACCAAAAGGCATTTTGTCATACATAAATGTGCCCCAAGGGGTGGTGAAGGTTTTTTTCTCTTTATCATGCTCACTGATAGCGATCTGATTATAACTCAAAAACCCATCGATCATTGACATTATCTTTTCCCCAACCACCTTCTCCAAAACTTGATCCATTTTGGGAAGCAGATAATTGTCTTTGAGGGAGGATTTATTTAGATTTCTAAAATCCACACACAGTCTGATCTGTCCACTCTTCTTCCTAACCGGGACCAGGTTAGCTACCCAGTTAGAGTATCTCAGTGGCACAATTATTTTTGCATCCAAAAGATTTTTAACTTCCTTTTCAACCACGGGTAATAAAATGGGATTGATTTTCCTGAGTTTCCATCTAAAATGTTTAACCCCGAGCTTCAAAGGTATTTTTTGTTCGATCACCGTGGTGTCATAAGTTCTCAGCTCATCATAAGACCAAGCGAACACATCTTTATATTGCCGGAGTAAATATGCATACTTACCTTTCATCTCAAGGGGAAAATATTTTTATATCTTTACTATTCTAAACTCCTCTTTGGTCCCTATGTCGCAATCTTCAACTTCTTCTGGTTGAAGTTGTGAAGTAGATTTTAGGGGCATGTCATTTTGGTCAAACAATCTTTCTAGTGGGATTAGTCCTTTCAGAATCTTATTTTTTTAAAAAACTAACATGCGATGATTCACAATATTTTCTTGGAACTCTTGACGACCCTCCCCTTATTACATAATCCAAGTATGGTCGTTTTGGTTTTCTTGGTCAATGTGAGTTTCAGGGAAATTGTCCACCATCTCAAGGAATTTTATGATCTGTTTATCATCTTCGAATACCTACTAATGTTGTATATTATTCGGTATGGAGGGTCTATGCCTCACTTGTATATGATACTTTAGTTTGAAAGCTGTAGGAGGTGCGAAAGTTGAGGATTCTTTGGCTAATGAATCGGATTTTAGGTTTTCTGTATGTGGAATGTAATGAACATTTATCGATGAGAAAAAAGTTTCGATTAGATCCCAGGCGCAATTTCTATAAGATATTAATCTCGGTTGTTTGGCTGGGTACTGCCAATTTATCTGCTTCACAATCAACTGCACGTCTCCATAGACTTCCAAGTTCTTTATGTTCATCTTACTGGAAGCTTCTAGTCCCAAGATTAGGGCTTCGTACTCACATGTAGTCTATGTCCCACTGCAATCTGTAAGAAAAAGGGATAACAAATTCATTTTCAAGTGGTACAAAAATTACCCCTGCACCTGCTCCTTCACATGACGAAGCACCATCAAAGAAAATTTTCCAAATCCCATAGTTATACACATTTTCATCTATCCTTTTTGATTTATTTCCCTCTATAAAATTTTCTTCTATACAATTATTTGCACCGTCATCAAAATATAAAATACAATTACCCAGGTCTTGATCGCCGACATAAATAGAATAATTATTAGGTTTTTTTGGATCACTAAATATATATGCTAACCGTGTTTCTCTATATAGTTGAGTGAACTGTCCGCAAAAAATAGGAATCGTGGTATAGGTCATGTCTAATTGAAGAGATCCCCCAAGCTTGGCTCCCCAAGACCTAGATAAGAGAAAACCATACTTTAGAGGTATATCGACGATAACTGCATCCATTAGAATGTTTTTTACCAGAGTGTGTGTAAGAGTTACCAAAGATATTTGATCATGCCAATACACTTAACTCTCCTTGAATCGAAAGAATATAGGTCTCTGTATGGCCTGGTTATTTCAAGGCCTAGTCTGTCCATAATAGACTTGGCCATCACGTTATGTGAGGCTCTAGAGTCTAACATGCAATTATGTAGCAGACGATCTTGCACATTTAGTGTGATATAGAAAGGGGCGATGGTATCCCTGGCGCCTTTGAAATGCAGGCCAAAATTTATATTAGGCTTATCATCTTCCAAATTTATCACGTCAGACTGACTTTCTAAATCTGAAAAATTTATCATTTTGGTTACTTGCCTTCGATACACAGGTCTTTTTCCAATTCGACCAAGGGTATTGGTATCTTTATTTTGTTTATCTCATTTTCCAGGCTGAAACCCCCCACGAGTTGATCTGTTTCTTTAGTTGAAGCTTTGATTTCCTTCATTTCTAACTTATTTGTTTGCATTGCCTTATTTTCAGCTAGTTTTGTTTCCAATGTCTACGTTCCGGCTACCTTAATTTTCCCAGTGTGGGCCTCAACCTCCTTTATTTTGGTATTCTGTATCTCGGTGTCTTTCGTAGAGGTCCCATATGTTTTTCCTCTTGGCATGATTTTCCTTGGTTGATTAGTCGACATAGATTTATTTTTAGGCTTCAAATTGTACTTTTGTTGGAGCTCGACCATTATAGTATCAACCATCCTTTGATAGGCATAATCACCTACATTATTTATGTTGTGATCTTTATTTGATGGTTTTTTAGTGTTCAGAGACCTCTCATAATCTTCCTTGGTTAGATGAGGTTGTACACAATTGTCGCCCAAATTGTTGACATCTTCTCCTAGATACTCAAACTCTTGCAAGTCATTTCCTCCTATAATTTTTTTGTTTTTTAAAGAAATTTGAATTTTTTGGTCTTCATTTTTAATCTGTCTTTGTTGAATTTGAGGATTGGGGTTTTTTCTGAAATCTGTCTTAATGAATTGATTTTCTTTGGATTGATCTAGAACCATCCTGGAAATTTTATTTTATAGCTCCTTTATTATCCTAGCCATATCATCTATTTTATCATCTGAAGACCTCCTTGATCCTGAAGGTCCCGCTTGTTCTTTAAAACGTTTGGGCTCTCTCTTTCCCCTTTCTATTTTTGTTTTTAGTTTACCAGAAGCCATCATGTTTGAATCAATAGGTCAGCCCCTCTCATTTCTCTTAGTAAAAGTGCGAAATCAGGTTCGAAGGCTCCCGCAAAGGTTACCTTGGCTGTAGGTTGGGACGGTTTAACATTTTATTATATAATTTGTTAAATCTTTGAATGAATTCCATAACGGTTTATGAACTTATTTTCTTCAAAGATCCAATCTCAGTCAGATAGTATAAATGGTCCTTCCTTTCACCCCATTGCTTAAGAAAATAATCTTCTAGAGAATCATAGGATAATATCAAACCTGCAGGCAGACTTCAGAAATAGGTTCTCACCTATCCTTCGAAAGTTTGGACAAACAACCATGAATACACATATTCATGTTTGATACCTAGGATGTCCATGAATGGGCCAAAGAAATTTATATGTTTGGCCACAGTTAAGTCTCCTTCCCCTATAAACTTAGGCAGGTTTTTCACATAGTTTTCAGGAAGGTCATGCAAGGGTACTGGGAGGACTAGAGGAGCATATTTAGCAGCTAYCTTAGTGAAAATACTGGGTGGTAGGGGCGGCCCTTGGCCTCCCACTCCTCCTCCTTCCGTAGCCATATATACTCTAGGAGAGCAAACCRGTATGTTGTATAAAATATTTTGGAAGATGTATAGTGAATCTTTAGCTTCTTTGGGAGACAAGAAGACTGAAAAAGGTGGAAACAAGATATGGGGGCTTGGTTCCTCTGACTTGCAAGAGTTGTAAATTGGGGAACCTGCAGGTGTGGAATCTGAGTATATTGTATACTCTTCGAGACTTAGTGGGGTTGGGAAATATAACTGAAGAGTTATGAGGGTGTCAATCCATGTGAACTTTACCAACGGATTTTCAACTTCATTTACGTAGGGGGTAGTCATATGAGTTTCAGATTTAATTTATGGGAAAGATAAACTTGGGTTTAGGGTTTTAGCCTCAACTATCTTTGTTTCATCAGAGAGGGTTTTGATGAGAGCTCCTTGCGAAGTCACTGCTTCGAGTGGGATCTTTGCCTTAGCTTTTGTGTGTCTAAGTTGCTAGACCGCAGTAGTTGGCTTAAGGGAACCTCTTTATTTTAGTATTTTTTTCAGGATCAGGAACAATCATGGTCTGTTTACCATCTGGATTTTGTCTAGTGTTCCTTCGATCGGATTCCATCTTACTTAACATGGATTCGCCAAGTGAATATGGTAGGGGCGGCCCTTGGCCTCCCACTCCTCCTCCTTCCGTAGCCATATATACTCTAGGAGGAGGAGTGGGAGGCCNTTTAGTATTTTTTTCAGGATCAGGAACAATCATGGTCTGTTTACCATCTGGATTTTGTCTAGTGTTCCTTCGATCGGATTCCATCTTACTTAACATGGATTCGCCAAGTGAATAACAAAAACTTAGCCTTTAGAAGGTGTTCACTCTTTGTTCACTGTCAAAAAGTAGAAACTTGCAAATGTTGTTCTCCCAGAGAAAATGATTCCATATCTCCATCACCAACAACGACGCCAAAAATATGTTGTTCCAGAGTCTGTACTTAAGGCTATAAAGCACCAAGTCTAGGCATCCAAAAAAATGTGAAAGATGTAACTGGAGAAAACAACCTGGAAAAGAAGCTAAGGTTGGTTTCTTAGTTGTTTAGGTCTAGCTTCTAATTGTTCCTAAATGTTTATATCATGTTCAATGGCTGTCCATGAACGTTTGAGTTCAGCCCGGGTAGTAGCCATTTTAAGAATGGTATCGAAAAGGTTTAAAGCAAGGCTAGTTTGATCTAAGAGACCGGGTTCTATGTTGGGTTGTCATGCCACAGGGATAGTCATAAAGGAACAGAGTTTTTATAAAGTGTTGATTGTTGTTTCACCTTTAGATTATACAAGAAAGAATCCCAAAATCGAATTAATAGTATAACGAAATCATAGGTCATTTTCCATAACTGAGTTGAATTTTAAAACCATGCATGAAGTGAAAGAAAACATAGATCTTTTGAGCAATGTGAGGCATCAATCGGGGAAGAATCTCACCTTGTGACAGAAGAAGAAAATAAGCAAGAAAAACTTTAATGAAGCATATGATATAGAAATCTAAACAATTCACAGGTCTTGTACCTGCTAATAGTCGATACAGAGGAAACATTGTAAATGATTAGATAATTGAAATAAATGACCACCACAATAGAGGTTGAACTAAATTGCAATTAAGAATTCATTAAAGACACATATGATAAATGATGCGAAATGCGAAATAATAGTAGAAACACATAACCCAGTCTTGATGGAAAAAAGATTCTTCGATCTACCTTGTATTAATTCTGGTGAAAGAAATATTCTCTGGTACAATCGGCCAAAGGAGAAAAATCCTTTGATCCTTCTATAAAAATTATACTATTACAAAATTTTAAAATTCTTTGAATTCTAATCGTTCTAAAAAATTCGGTTACAAATGGAAAATGAAGCATTTCACTTCCTTGTCTCTTGTATTCCTCCATGTGTGTAGGGTGTTTTCTTTTATTGTTATCTGGCTCCAAAAATAGGATGGGATTAGCATCTATCATTAATTGCCTCTAGAAGTATTCCCTTTCCCCTACTCAATACAACTAAAACACTTTTCTACCAACTGAGATATTAGCTTGGAAGGTTCGTCTTCACTGTTCACCTCGAAAGTGTAACAATTATTTTCCAATTGTGGCAATGTTTTTCCTACTTGTCGGTCTTCTGTGATGATAGACCACAATTGCAAGCTTAGTCTTATCAACCATTTATCCACTTGGGTGATATTGACCTAACTTACCTTGGATAATTCAATTTGTCCTTTTTCCCCATTTTCCTTGATATCCAACAAATGTTTGGCTATCTTAATTTTTCCCAGTGTTCCAGCACTACCTTCTTTATCGAGATCTAATTTTTTTTTATTTATCAAGCCGAATGTCTCTTCACAATAATCTCTCATCTCTTTAGCTCTTTTTCTGCTCTCAGATATATTATGTTCCCATGATTTCAGTAGGATGTTACCTCTGTTTTTCTCTGGGATAGATAACCTGGAACTGATGTCCACCTCTTCTTTCATTGTTTCTATAACAACTTCTTGGAAAGTAATCCGAGCTATTGCAACTTCTCTTTCTCTAGAGGAGATATCATTTAATGATTGTTATATCATATGAAAATGATTCTGTATGATTTTTTCTTTGGAAAGTAGATCCTATTGAGCTACTTCTACCTTATTTCATATTATTGTGGCTTGGGATTGGAATATTGTTATGTCTATGACCTGGTTTTCAACATAAATTAATTTAGACTACAACAATTTTATTTTCTCCTCCTGTTGACTTACCTGTGTTTGGATTATTTGTGTTGACTGATGCATCTACTCAAGGTCATATTTAATTCTCTCTATTTCCTATTGATCAGTCCCTCTAGCTTGCTCGAAACCTTTGATTGCTTCATCCTTGGAATTCGTCTCTGTCGTTGCTAACCGAGCCTCCAATTTGCTAATCAATAGGTTATTTTGTTTCAATCATGCCTTCAAAGTTCCGACTAAATATTGGTTGGTTGTTGCATAAGACCATAATGTTCCTTCTATCTCATCGGCAAATTATTCCTCTTCCAAGGCTTCCCCATCTGCTAGGATTTTGTACTTTTTAGCTAATGCGTCCTCTCTTTGGTATGTTTCTTGCTTCACAATGACCTTCCTTTTCTTACTAAAGAAGAATTCATTATAAGGAAACTCTTCTATAGAGATAGGTGTCATTTCCTCCTTGAATATCCACTCTGTATCAGGGTTCCCCTTTGTGAATTGTAAGGGAGTGATGGATGCAATGGGGCTACCGATTTCCTTGGTAAATATCTTTGGGTTTCCTTCTTCTTGGTTGGGATCTCCTCTTACGGATTCAAGATCATAGTTTCCTTTATCTTGTCCTAAGTCTCTTTCTTTCTAGGGTTCGCACTCGTTGAACTTTTATCTTCTGCTTTCTCTGTACTCAGAGGTTGTGAGTTTTTGCCCTATAAAACTTTAGGGAGGCAACTTCTCTTATTCTCTTGGAATGTATAAAAATCGACCGTATCACTAGGAAGCAGAGCTTGAACCTGGCTTAGGACTTCAAATTAGGACCTCTCACCTCAGAAGATTTCTTCATGAAGTGAGTCTCCATGTTTGTATCTCTTCATCCCACAACTCTCCATGTGATTACTCACAACCTTATTAGGGTCATGTTTCTTAAACTCAATGTCCACCAATTTCATTTCCTCCAAGGTCGTAGCCTCCACTTTGGCATGGCCAAAATATAATAAAGAATATGTACTAATGTGAATGGGGAAGGGTGGCCATACCTTATTTGATACTCTTTTGAGATTCTTGCTTATCTCACCGAGCACAGTTTTCCAGGCGATCTTGCAACATACTAGCTTGTCTAGTAAGAATAGCAATAGAGAATATGGGCAGATAGAGGTGCAAAAAACCCTAATATATGAAAATTATGCTTCTATATACCAATCCGCCACACTGCTTAGGTTGGTCTTCATGTTATCTGAAATCCTGGGAGGTAGATGGCCAAAGATAGAGACATGCATTGGTACCATTACCTAGTTGAAAATCTCGTAGATGAATTCTTTGGCTTTATATTCCTAGAGTTTCGAGTGGTAGACATGAATAGGCTCTGCATTAGTTGGAGTCCATCTCTAGTTCATTAATGGGAAAGGCTTCATGAAGAAAATAGTGTCCATGATGTAATCAGACATGAATAATGAGGACGCTTTCTCACTCACCTTTTGTGCTCAATATTCTGTAATTCGACTGGCCAGATTGTCTAACAACAATTTGGCTCAGTCAAAAGAGAATCCCTCTATTACTGTGTGAATAAGTGGTACCCATGGGAGAAATAAGTGAGAGGTGTCCTCCTTCCCATACAGTCTATAAACCATCATTTTTATATACATGAATTGTGGTACCAACGATGAGATTGAATAAATTTCATTCGTATCAGCCCTGAATTTTGCAGGATGCGAAATCCAGTCTTTGATCATATAGGATAATATTTTCCCAAACTTCTCGCATTCCTTCTTTTTGAAACCCTCCAATAATTCGGCATTGTGAGTAAGGTTTGGTGTGGGAGACAATTTATACATTTTCTATAAATGCTCTGGTCTGAATGTCCCAATTGCCACCTTCTGCTCATTGAAATTGTCCTGGTCGGGATGTCTACATGGTCAAGCGCCCATCTGATCATATTATAATAGGGAAAAATATCTGGCCTTGTTGCTATCTTGTACATATATGACTGAGTGATGATTTTGTATTTGGTGGACAAGTCATATTTCTCATTATCATTGGAATCATCTGGACAATTTATCAGCTCAGATTGCAGAATGTCGGAGACATACATCAATGTTTTGACAACATTGATACTTCTAGGTGAGGTATCAAAAATAATATATGAACCTTGAACTGGAATCTCGATAGCTTCCTTGGATGCTTTTCATGGAGCCATGATATAGAAACTTTCAATTAGATCCCTTGTCACAAAAAATGAAAACGTAGACAAAGGTTATCTTGGTGAACTTGGCTCCGTGCAAATTAGAAAAAAATCTAAGATAATGACTAATTTTTTTTCGCTTTGAGCACTTAAGTCTGTGAGAGTCCTTGCTGAAGGAATGTTTAAATCATTTAATAGAAATATTTATAAATAAAACGGGATCTTACTAACAGTCACCTCACTAAATTTCTTAATAAATGCCACAAATGTTTGATAATTCGTGATTCGGGAGCATCGCGGCAATGTTTAATTATCAGTCTATAGGTTGTATGGGTTGAAGGTAGTTTAAGGCATTAATTAATTCATTTCAACCTTTATTAAGTGTGTTTATTCCTTAATCCCTTTTTAGGAGTTCACAGTATAGGATGGTTTTACTCCTAGTCGTTGAATACGCAAACCCTAAATTCATGATATTGCGGTTTGGTTGATTAACTGTGATTTGACTTAATCTTTTAATTAACTTTGATTAATTAACGAAAAATCAAGACTTCGAGGATCAGAGCTACAAATGTGTTGTTTACTATTAACCTATTTTAACTTAAACTAATCTCGCAACATTGCATGTCAGACATTTGAAGGGCGTTTCAGGTGTGACTCCCAAAATGCAAGAACACGATGTATCAAAGGTGATAATCCATGTTTAAAGATTAAAAAACTAGGATTAAACTTAAGCTAACTTCACCACTTTGCGTGTCGGGATATCGAGGGTTCATATATGTATGACCATGATTTATACGAAATCACGAAATATGACTTTTTAGGCTTAGGTGTATCATCTCAATACTTAGAAAAATGGCGGCTTCGACCCTTGAGGACCAGATTATTCGAAAAAATACAAGTGTTCCAACACTATACATAGCTATCAAATAAACATAAATAATAATCCATCAACATCATCATAAGAACCCATAAGCAAAACAAACAACCATATACTCAAACTAGATCACTTGCTCCCAAGTGTCCTCAAATAATAAGTCAATAACATGTGAAAGCAAGAGCGGGATGTTACACTAGGTATCCTCAAGAATGGTTTGGAATACATGAAATTTCTTAACAAAAAACATATCCAATCATGTGTGGTGTCCTTGAAATGCACAAAAGAAATCATACCACTCATCCTTTACGAAAATGTCTTTGATTTCTAGTTTGGATTCAAACAATTATAGGCCTCATGGCTCGGTTCTGTTCAATTTCCATCGTTATCTAGGAGGAACCATGTTGGGCAGAGTAGTTCTGATGGAGATAATGCAATGAATGCATATTCCTTCATATCAAAACTAATTCACGTGTGTTGTTAACTCTTTGTTTGAGCTGTAATGGCCATGATGAATTGGTACAATTCTCACACTCATAACTGATACTATGTAATGATGGAACTTAGTGTAATATGGTGTGGAGGTGTTGGTCTATGATTACAGACATATGAAGGTGACATCCAAATGGTTGAAATATTTAAAATAACACATTAAATAATAAACTGATTTCAAAAATTAGTTTGTGAATCCTTATTTGCAAGAATAGACTCATTCTTGCATTCAACTATGTTCTGCATATGAAACTCTATTATTCCTGCCATGATCTCAACCTATGACAAATTTTATGACAAGTATTTCAAACCAAATTAATGACATGCAATTTTCCCTCAATAAGACTAAAAGATGGTGCAAAAAATAGATCAATTAAGAGAGGAAATGACAAAAATGATACTAGTAATGAGGGACCAACATTAACCAACATAAAATGAATGATTTTTAATGAAGGTATAGGGAAATGAGAGAGGATGGGCAGGGGTGAAAACTTAGGTCTCAACACCAGTCTCTCACCAATTATCTCTCTCTCTCTCTCTCTCTCTATTTTTTCCCCCTTTCCCCCTCTCTCTCTCTTCACCTCTCTCCCTCCCTCCCTATATCTCTATATGATCCCATCTCACACTTCCTCCCTCTATATCTTCTTTACTCTCCCCCCATTTCTCTCTATCACACACACCTCTCTCTCTCTACCACTCCCCCCTCAATTACTCTACACCTATCCTCCCTCCCCACTCTCTCTCTCTCCATATATCTCTTTACGAATATCTCACACCCCAATATCTCTCTTTCCATCTCCCTGTTAATATTATGGTAGTTGCGGGAGATATATACCTCCATATGTGAACCTGACGAGAATAGAAGACTCTGGAAAGAAACAGAAAACCCTAATGAGTTGGATAATAACCCTAGAAGTCTTGTTGGCTCAAGAAGATAATTTATATTAGGTTATTAGCCTTCAAGAGAAGAAGTTGGCCAGAAATAATAATAATATACTGAACAAACACATATCTAGAAGGAGAAGTTGGCCCCAACAAATCTGGCAGAAGCAGTATAAATACAGGGCACTAGTTCTCATTTGAAAGCATCTCACAACTGCAGTTCCCAGTTTGGTGCGCAGTGCAGTTCCCAGTTTGGTGCACACTGCAGTTCCTAATTTGGTCTGCATTGCAGTTCCCAGTTTGGTGCGTACGTGTGGAGGAGAGTTGCAGGAGTAGTTGTTGCAGCTAGGAGTTTGGGTGTTGGCTTGGACTATATCTTGGCTAGGGTTTGGACTATCTGATTAGCTATTGTTGGTGCACTGTCCTTGGAGGAAGATGCATTACACCTTGTTTGGTTATCTAGCCTAGGGTTTGCTTCCAGAGTAATTCTAAGTCAAGGTTAAGGTGCTCGGAGGGTGGCTTCGGCCTATGGTTGGGTGACAAGGGTATCATTAATGGTATAACAAGAACACCATATTCTATACTCTAACAGGTTATGGGCCCACACCTCCTTCATTCAGTCTAAACGCTGGAAGGAAAAATAGCCACTAGGATACTGAGCTCGCTAAGGAACTACCACTAGGGTTACTAGCAGAAGTAGCTTCAAAGACACTGTCGCTAGGGTTACTAGTAGGAGCAGTTATAGAAACTTTAAACCTCTTTTTGAATCACCTTAAGTGAAGAGATTGACCTAATCTCTAGACAAATCAATGCGCCCTAGCCTAGCACATCTTCTGGTACTATCAGCAAGCCAAGACGTGAAGTTTGAATTTCTGGTCAAATCTAGGGTTTGACCAAGTCAAGAAGCCATGATGAACTCTATGAAGTCTGAGAACAATTTATATGGAGCCTTTAACTTTAGAGTGTGGAAGAGAAGGATTTACCTCATCCTTGTCAAGAATAAAGTATTGGATATTGTGAAAGGAAAGATCGTGAAGCCAGAGTTTGAAGAAGAAGAAGAGAAGGAACTGCAGAATGTTGCAGCTATGGAGAAGTTGAAAGATGTTGACATCAATGCATGAGTATCATAGTGGATTCCATAAAATACCACTTGATACCCTACATCTCCCATCTTTACTCATCGAAGAAGATGTACGATGCCCTAACAAATCTCTTTTCAGTCAGAAACATTGGACAAGTTATGAGTCTGAAGAATGAGCTCCGTGACATGAAGATGAATGATGATGACATCATACCATCATACTTTGTAAGAATCTCCTAGTTAAGAGATCAACTACAAGCTATTGAAGAGATCACTTCAGAGAAGGAATTGGTGAACATAGTACTCGATGGTCTTCCCAAGACATGGGATGCATTTGCCGCAAGCATGAACACAAGGAAGGAGTACCAGACATTTGAATACCTTTGGACTTGCTATGCTCAAGAAGAATCAAGGATCAATGCAAAAGAGAAACCCCAAAAGAAGTACGATGATCAAGCCTTCACAACAAGATTCAAGAACTTCACGAACAAAAGGAAGTTTTGTTCAAGGAGGAATCCAAATCAAGAGAAAGACATTTCAAAATTACAGTGCTTCAACTGTCAAAAGTACGGTCACTACAAGAATCAATGTCCCAAGCTAAAGAAAAGGAAGGAGAAACACGAAGCATTGATTGCTGAAGAAAAGGAACCTACAAAGAAGACTAATAAGGATGGAAGAAACTTCTTCTTCTAAAAGGTAACAACACTCTTCTTATTTCTTCTACATATCTTGTTTTCATCATCTCTGTACATATATTGTTTGCATCATCTCTGTACATATCTTGTATATCTATCTCTTGGAAGATAATGTGTTCCAAGAAGAACTATATCCCTGGAAGAACAAACAAGATGAAAATGAATATCATTAGATAATACACATGAAAGGATGAAATACAAATTATGTGGAAGCTATTGCAAGATAAGCCAAATAAATCATGAAGAGACTCAGTAGAAGCAAAGACAGAAAGAAGTCAACAATTGAGAGGAAATTGGAAAAAGGCTTATGACATTTTATAAAAGACAACAAGACGGAATCGTGGACTCTATTATATATTGCAGAAGACAATAAGGGTGCAGATGGAAGAATGGACTCTGTCATATGGAGGGAGCAAATTATATTCACCTATTCATAAATAAAGGATTAGGAGGGAGGTAATCCCATGATCCATTAAAGATGATGAAATATATATATCCATGGTAGCAGCCATGAAAGGCAATACGAGTTCATTTCAACCACAGAAGAAGAGCTCTTCGAAGAGAAGCCTTAAGGTATTCCTGGTTGTCCATCCAAATCCATGATCCTATGATGGAAGGAAGAAATAAAATCTGTAGGGCATGGAATCTATAAGAAACTCGATGGACCCAAGAGATGGAGAAAAACATGAAGAAGAACATGAAGATTCCAAGAAAGAAAGAAAAACCAGAACAACCATTCATAATATTAAGAATCAAAGATTACCATCCTGATATGAACTCAATAAAAGCAATCAAGCAGAGGAACTGAAAGTCGTGATGAAGAATAGTGTATGGAAGACTTATGAATGATAGCATTGCGAAGATCTAAAACTAGAGGTTCTCCCAAATGGAGGGAGAAGACTATGATGATTACTTGTTCCAGTAAACCAGATTTATCTCTACATGAGTCATTATATCATCCGCAACATCGATGAGTCGGAATTCTATATCAGATGAATGCAAAGAATGTTCTCCAGAGAAATTGAATAAAGAGCGTATGAAGTGCAATATCAAGACTTTGAGGCATACCAGAAAGAGACTCTTGTACACAGATAGGAGAAGATAACTTGGTAGTGTTAATGTTTTATGCTGATATTATAGTTCTTTGCATTTCATAAAGATAAGAGCATAATAACCACAAGATCACTAAGAAATACACATCCACAATGTACACAGCATTTATCCTGGGAAACCCTCTAGGGGAAGAAAACCCAGCAAAAACTTCCTTATCATAAATAGCTTATCAA
>JASDQU010100944.1:143917-164365 GCA_032191745.1 Picea mariana | reverse complement strand
CTCTCCCTTCTATCCCCCTCTCCCTCTGTCTCTACCTCCTATTTGTGGAACAAGAACATGCACGCGCTCTTTCTTTCAAATGCACAAGTGTTCTAAAAAGCATACACACACCCCAATACAACTTTTTCATCCATCAACTTCATGTGAGTGGCCTTACTTTCTAATAATTAAACCAAAAATATCAAAATACAAAGTATAAAGCACAATCTTAAAAACAAATACTAAATACATATAAAGATTCCATACAAATATAAAATGTAAAAAAATATTAATACAAATACATAGACATTCTAATAACAATAAATTGAAATATAAACAAATATATCAATATCAATATAAATATTCCTTATTTAAAAAAATATTAACATATAAATACAATTCACATAAATAAAGAAGCACAAATGTATAACAACTTTAAAACTAAGTCCACAAGTATAACAACATTAAGACTAAGCCTATAAGAGAGATGAAAATGTGAACCAATGAAAAAAATAAAACTATTCAAGCTATACTATCTATCTAGTGAGATACTTCTAATTTTAAAACTATTCAAACTATACTATCTAATGGCATACTTAGATACAAATGATTATAGTCTAATCAACTCTCATGTAAGGTACATTGTACGTAAGGTACATTGTACATTGGATACACATGGTTACCATTCTGAAAAAGGATCCACAATATTAATGTATGCAATTAGAAATTTATAAGATGTCACTGTCTCATAACTAAAATGGACTGGTTCAAAACTGTCAAGGAGAAGGCGATTTATGACAAACTCTTAAAAATGGTAAGAAACATTGATAATGCGATGTAAAATTGGAGTAACAAGGAGTTTAAAATAATTTTTGAAGAAGTAGAAATGCCAGCCTGAAAACTAAAACTAATTTTAAAACTTAGGAGGACTACCATGTTTGAACAATGTTACTTCAAATTAATTTATGAATATAACACTAAGCTAAATTTATAAAAGTATATGTCTCCATTAGATTTTCATCAGAAGGCAGAAATTTCCATCAAATGGACATCTGAAGAAGTTGTTCTAGAACACTATTGTTTTACAGAACTATCCCTAATTATGGCGATCTGATCATACTGATACAATAGCACGACAGGAACATTTATAGAAGAATAACTAAATGGATCTGAATAGCATATCAGATAAAAATGATGACAAGTATCTGGAAGGGCATGCAAATACCACACTGTTTTAGTTATTGCTCTGTTTTGTACATATAAATGCTTAACATGAAGGAGAAATTAAGCTAAGACTGTAGCTGGGACATTCACTAAACTAACTTTCATCAGATTCTAACTAAACTAATCTTCGTCAATTTTTTTAAATCTGATCCCTTTATAAAACCCTAAATTATGATCTTAAAATTGCAAACCAATGTGATCGGACCAATGACTGTCCACCATTTTTCCGGTGTTCACGAAAGTTGTTTTTGTTGAAATACTTCTGAGAGAAGTAATGTGGTAGCTGCATTTAGTTTCGCTCCTACGTAATCGATCGATGGTAGAGAAATGGGACCCACCAAGCACTTGTCAGATTTCCACGATCATATCATGTGGCCATGAGATGAGGTGGCATGACATTAAGGTATGCCTCCATGAACACACAATCGAAAGATTTCAAGTGAGAATGCTACACGTTGAGTTCTCTCTAGCCTCTTGCAAAATTGGCGTCTCTCGTGCCGGAACCTCTGAATAAGATGATACCTAAGAACGTAAGTGTGGCAGGTACTCATATTTCTAGAGAAAGCTTACTGGTTTCATTCTAATTTCAATACTCTCTTAGAAAGCACAGCAAAACCTGGCACTCGTGCAGAAAATGGATCTGAATAGCCCACGGGTTAGAAAATGGCTCTGAATAACCCACGCGTTAGGAAGTAATCTAGATAACCTAGGTTCCCAAACCCAAGTACCATTGATCAGGGTATCCTTGAAATTAGCGCACACTTGAAATTAGGATCGAATTGGTTGAAAAGAAGTAATGGGTTGGGTGATTTTCGCTTTGAATTATAATTTCATACATTAAAAAAAAATATTCTTGTATAATCTTTTACTTAAATATAAAGTAAAAATATATTATAACAGAAAAAACCAATCATTTAGTGAGTTTTCATTATTAATAAAAATAGAAAATAGGTTAGAAAGGAAAATCAATCATTTAGTGAGTTTTCATTATTAATAAAAATATAAAATATATTACAAAAGAAAATCAATCATTTAGAGAGTTTTCATTATTAATATGTATACAGTTTTTATTGTATGTAGACATCTAACAACCCTCCTTGTTCTTTCTTTAATGGTTCTCACTTCCAATGTTCATTAATAATCTCCCTAACCAAACTAGACCGAGATGAAATGTAGGTTTCACTCGTTCAGTCTACCCGCTAAGCAATCAATCAGAGGGTTAAAACATAGTAGTGTTGGAGGACAATATGTCTGCATGGCCAACAGAGCTGCAGATCTAGTTGGAGACAAAGTTGAACCTCACAATTTTTTTAATTCTATTTTAATAATGTAATGTAAATTAACACAATGTTTCAATATAATGATCTCCATAATCGAATGATTGAGAAGATTCATATTACAATGATTCAATATTAGATGGAGAAGATGAAAATTACAATGATTCAATATAACTTGTCATATTTTTAATTCTATTTTAATAATATAATATAAATTATTAATGATCCAAAGATGGAAAGGATGGAGATTACCATGATTCAATATAATGATCTTAGGATGGAGAAACCTAAATGATGCAGATTACAATGATTCAATATAACCTGGCATTTTTTTAATTCTATTTTAATAATGTAATATAAATTATTACAATGTTTCAATATAATTATCCAAAAATGGAGAGGATGCAGATAAGAATGATTCAATATAATGATCATAGTATGGAGAAACCTAAATGATGCACATTACAATGATTCAATATAACCTGGCACTTTTTTAATTCTATTTTAATAATGTAATATAAACTATGGCAAAGTTTTAATATAATGATCTTTCGATGATTTAATTTAATGATCCTAGGATCGAGAAACCTAAATTTTCAACCCTGGTATAAATATGAATTTACGAAATGGAATTTTACCAAACTAAAATAAAGTAAAATGCAGAATACGAAATTTAGTTCCGTATCTGAAAACTTTGTTGGTCTACATACAATGGTATTTATCTAAATGTCTACATACAATGATATTTATCTGAAGAATAAATACCATTGAATATCACTGTACCCAAAAACTGAATGGTTTTTTATCAGTTCGGGGATTGGATTTCCCTACCAAAGTAAAGAAAATTTGCAATCTACTGGATTGACTGCACAATAATTTAAAACAGATAACTCATATTTTTCTATTCCGTAGCAGAGTAAAGAAAATTTGGATAGAAAATAATCTACTGGATTGACTGCACAATAATTTAATTTAAAACAGATAACTCATATTTTTCTACTCCAATGATAGGTTGAAATTTTCCTAAAAAAAAATTGCAAAGAAATTTACCTTTGTAACTGCGGAGTCCAATTGAGGAGTAGGATGTCGATCAACATCTAACTGCAGTTTGTGTGTTTCTTCTAATTAAAAAATCCACCTCTCAAAACCACACAGAACCATGACAAGCACATAATGCTTCTGGTCTACTCATACATGCCAGACCACACCGCTGGGAGCAGGAGGACGTGAACGACTGAGCATCATAATGGCGAAACAAATAACAATGATTCAACGGAATCAACACAACTCAACGGTCATGTTCCTCTACACCGTTGGGTGACGGAAGGTTATGGATCACAAGAATGGAGAAACAAATAACAATGATTTAACGGAATCAATACAACTCAACGGTCATTTTCCTCTACACAGTTGGACACAACTCAACGGTCATGTTCGTCTACACAGTTGGGTGATGGTGGGGGATGGGAGGTTATGGATCACAAGAAAGCACACTGTCCATTGATCTCTCGGTTCAAATTCTACAATGCCAAAAGATTCCAATCTAACGGAGGTATGGCATTGTACAATGCCAAAACATTCCAATTTAATGGAGGGTATAAAAATCTTTTAAATTTAGATATCATTTAAAAAGCATAAAAAGCACCATTCCACTGTAACCACCACTAAAATAAATGCTTAAATAAATTTTAATAACGATATCATTATTTCCCTTTCTACTTGCATACTTCTGAGTCTGAAATTAGTAGGTATTACTTATTTCAATGAAGGTTTTGTGAAATTAATAGGTATTACTTATTTTAATCAAAGTTTTCTATTCATACTATGGTTGGAAATTGATTTTCAAAGTATTCAATGTTAAAAAATGTTAATTCTCTACCCATGGTTTTTTATTATTTAATTTTAATTCTTTAATGGTGGTATTGCTTTAGCTAATAACAACTTGTATAATTTAATATTGTATTTTTTTGATAATCATAATAATAAGATTTTTTGACTTCATGAATTTTTGTAATACAATTTCAATAATCTAGTAAATTGTATGGATAATAATAAGAATTTTTGGCTTATGAAATTTTTTGGGTTAATAATATGTTATAACATAATTTTAATAATCTAGTAAAATATATGATTATGTTTAAATTTAAGTTTAATAAGATGATTATGAGAATGCTGCTAATTGAATGTCCATACTTAAATTTAGGTTTAATAAGATGATTATGTTAATATTACATGGATTGTTTCATAATAGTAAAAATAAGATTAATAAATATTTTCTCAAACTACATTTAGGAAATATGCTCTTGACAAATTCACAAATGGAAGTTGTCAAATTTTCAAATTGGATTATAATGCATGATTGGATTTCCTATAATAATAGAATATGGATTAGTGACTAGCACTTATGATGTATTTAAATGATCCTGCAGACCTTATTATATCTCATTATTAATATGGTAGTGATTTGTTCAAATCAAATATCTTAATAGTTTATTTATCAAAAAAAAATATAGCTTTTATTATTTTTCTAGTCTAAATGTTCTAAGTTTCTCTTCCTTTTGGGGGGATTTTTTCTATTTAGTTTTTCTAGAAATCAACTAAGAAAGTCTTGGACTTGCACATTTGAGTGTTTAAGTTTGTATAATTCAAATGCCCTAGGAGATAGAAATGCAATTTAAACAACATAAAATTGTGATTTCATCCTATTTATGCTCTTAGATTTGGAGGAGAAAAACCAAAACTTAAAATAGGTAGAGAACTCCTTTATTATCTATAATCCCTCAACATGTATTTTATTTTAGAATTTGTTTTCTTCATTCATAAAATAAAGTAGTTTCTAGTCTCTTCTTGAATCTAAGGGACACAAGGAAAAGTTAAATGATGAGACATTGAATGAGCATCTCATTTGAAAATTAAAAGTACTCAAGAAAATTGTTTTCCTTTCCAAAAACCACTATAGGAGGAGGAGTTGTTGTCTTCCAAATATCTTTCGTTAAAAATCACATGGCATCATTTATTTGAATATAATCTATGAATTTTTGTACAATTAATCTTAATTGTCTCTAATCCAAGAAAACAAATACCAAAATTATATTCCTTTCCAAAATTCAATAAAGTGGGATGTGTTGTCTTGCTGTGATCTAACTCAAAAACTTATTGTTGAGTTAACTCAACTAAAGTGAGACAAAATCTTAGGATTTTAGGAACATGTGTAAAAATCAAATTGGTAGGTGTTCAATGAGGAGGAGGCTTGTACATGTGTCAAACACATAGGAAAATCTTATAAAATAAAAGAGAAAAAAATAGAATGGGATGCCATTTTGAAGAATATGTGAAATCTCAAAGAAATCAAGGGTGACAGAGTGGGGATATTGGATCTAAGGTTAGGAGAAATGCCCCACTTGACGTGTGTTTTCCATAAATAAATCTCATTTATAGGTTTTTATTCCATTATATTTTGGTTAAACTATGGTTCAATTTGTAATATATGGATATTTAAATTATTTTTCAATTGTAATTTTTGTATACTCTATTCCTGTTAAGTTGTTGTTCCATTTGTAAATTTAGGAATAAATTATTGTTCATTGCAATCTAACTAGAGATTAGAAGTTCTCTCATGTTTCATTCCATTATCTCATTGTCATGATAAACATAAAAAAACAATGATTATATCAATAACCAGATTTAATTGTAGAAAGCATGATTATAGAATTAACAAAGTTGTAGTACATAGGAATACTTATATAAATTGAAGTACAACCAACATGCCAAATTCTAAATGATAATGCAATCATTTTGGAGAAAATCTAGAATATATAAAAGGTTAAGGTTAGCGAATAATACAATGAGATAGTAACAATTAAATAGATAATAACTAGTTTTATAAGGAAACCAACTTGATAGGTTCTAAAACCATTTTTAAAACACAAAGAAAACTAGGTAGGATCATGCGATCATGGAAAGTAAGGCCCGGAACCATTCACGGCCATAAACTGAAGAAACAAGGAAAATTCATTAATAAATATGTAGCATAGTCGACTCAACTCTATTAATTAATGAGTGTCAAAACCCTTTAAAAAAAATATGTATACATGGGTGACTAACCTAGTCATAGTTTAGATTTCAAAAACGTAATAGAACCCTCATACAAAGCCAACTTCCATACGAAAAAAAAATACAGAGTAGAGAACAAATTACACTTCCTCTTGTTTAAATAGACCAAAATAGGGTCGAAAGAACTATGATAGGTAATCGCCTAGTTACTTTGAAAAAAAATAGAGGCATCAGATACCTCATCCATAGCTAGGGTTTATTATAGAAAGTAAAATACCTCTCGAAGGATGAACTTCCTAGCCGATAAGCCATAGCCAACACCTACCAACAAGGTTTTTCAAATGCAGTAATTAGTATGGCACCTGGGTAAGGTAATTTAAAACAATTAGAAATAAAAACATTTAAAGTAAAGAACACTTATAGGGATTTTCGGACGGTTGATTCAAGATAAAACCCTGCTAATTTGGCCGAGTACACTTGGATTTATGGACAACCATTACAAAAGGGAACTAAAACTTTTAAAAAAAATTGATGCTAGAGTTAGGGTATGAGTTTAACTAGGAGTAGCTCGAACCTGTCAATGGAACTCTTGTAGAGGAACGATTCGAACAACCATAGCCAACATCTCTTCCTGATTGGTACCCTTGTACATAACAATGACCCATCATTAATTCGAAGTATCCAAAATATATATCTTATCAGAAGAAATTAGACAATAAGACAAATGTAACGAGGATGCTCGAGTATGTAATGTGTGCAACCATTACCTAGAATGCCTTGTAAAGTTTCCAAACCAAAAATTAAAGAAAATTCATGAAAGTGGAAGGGACTGTGTATTAAACAAAATAAAGGAATTAAGTGAAATGCATATAGGACCAAAAAAATATTTAGCAAGATAAGGACATAAAACTATAACCAAGATTACGCCGAGGCTCCCAAATGATGAGTGAAGCTGAAGCCAAAACCCAAATGAAAAAGAATGTACATAGAATTGGTATAGGTATGCAACACCTAAACTCCAGACACACAGTAGAGGAAGCTCAACAACAAAGAAATGCAACCCTAGATCCTTCTAACTCAAACCAGAAGGAAACCTCATTTTCAATTGGAAGATTACCAAAAACAATGAAGTGAATGATCAAAGTCTATGCGGGGTGGTCAAGACATTAGTTCCCCAAATCTCGTTCCAACAAGGTCACACCTATAAAACGAGAGGGTTTCCACAAGAGGCTACATACATGTGTCTAATTACGAAACATGGTACTTAAACCCCTTCATTAAAAACTACCAACCACTCTTGTATCAAATGTCAAAACATAATTAACACTTACCAATCAAAAAAAATTTATAATGTGATTATCATCTAACTGTGTGTTTAATCATTCACCTAATTTATGCCTGGTGAGTCGAGACAATGCATTGATTAAATTAGATCGACCATATAGTACCTTAGTAATTATGTGGTTAATTTGCCAACTTAGGATATATGAAAACAAGGTCGCGAAAAGGGTCCAATAACAATAACTTTTGGAATAATAAAAGAGGGTTATAAACACATAAATTATACCATGGGAATTACAACATGGGAATTATATCCATACCATATGAACTGCAATTTGGAATAAAATTTATGCCATAATGTTTATAACATAAGACAAGAAAGTTTAGTGATTTTGCATATGGAAACTATTACAAATATAAAATGTAAAATTGAAAAAATATTCTTGTACACAACGTCTTATTAATGAAACATATGTGGTCAAAAAAGAGGATTAATACACTTTACTTAGTCAAAACCAAAATATTGTTGAATACAAAAAATAACATTTATGGGTATCTGACATAATGGTATCAGAGCTTTAGGAACCACACTTGGCCTTATCAGCTCAACCGCGGAGACTAATTTACTATTGTTATATTTAATTCTTACCACTAGGAAGAAGATTTTTATTACAAGAAATATGACAAAAGTACCTATTCTACCTGAAGAAGGGTCACATCAAAATAAACCAGAAATTCTTGAACAAGGAAATATTGGTGAGGGAAATATATGGGTTAAATTGAATGAAAGAAGGGATAATAGAAAATATGAATTAAGTCAGATTGTAGAGGATCTAAGGGAATAATTGTAAGTTGTTAAGGAAGATAATGAACGAATTATAAATACACAATAAGAACTTAATGCAATACTGTTGAAAAAACTGTGTAATGAGAGCTCAAACAAGAGTAAAGGTCAATTTTCCAGTAATTCTAAAACTGATCTGCAGAAGAAGAAGTCTATGATATTATAACATATTGAATCAATGATAGAATCGATTTTTAATGAAACTGAAACTTCAAGTGAGGACAACACTAAAAAGGAACAAACAACTAAAAATAAACATAAGCATCATGAGGAAATTATGGGAGAATTTTAAAAGATAAAACCTCCAATCTTTAATGGTGAGATTGAGACTGGAGAAGAGGTAGAATCTTGGCTTTCTGAGATGCAAAAATAATTTCAGATATACAATTATTCAGGTGAACCCAAAGAAAAAATGGCCATCTATAAATTGACTAAGAAGGCATATATTTGGTGGCAAGATATCAAGAGAGTAAAGAAAATTAAGGAATGTAAAATCACTTCGAATACTTTGAAAAGATATTTTAAGGAATAATATCTATCAGATTAATATTATGAAGGTAAGGATAAAGAATTTTATGATTTGAAATTGGGAAATTTAACAATGAAAGACTTTTCCAGCAAATTTCTAAGCTTATTGCGCTATGTACCATATATTGAGGATGAAAAAAAAAGATACAATCCTATTGAGTTTTTTACCTGCCTCATACAAATATAGGATTCAATTTGACAATCCAAATACTTTAGAAGAAGCTATGCATAAGGATAAAATATGTTTTGAACAATATAAAACCATAAATGAAAATGCTAAAAACAAGAAGGGAAAGAAAGTTGAGATATTTGATCCACAAAGAAAGTAAGGAAATTTTTTCAATAAGAACATTGCAAACGGGTTTCACAAAAATAACTACAGAATTAATAATCCTTATAATCCATCTGAAAATAAAAACGCAAAAATAACAACTTTTTATAACAAATAAACTGCCCAAAAGGAACCAATAAAATGTTGGCAGAGTGACGAACCACATTATTTCAAAGATTGACCTCATGGGAAGAAAAACAATATATATATATATATATATATATAGTTCAAGAAGAAATAATAGTTAGTGAAATAGCAAGCATCACCCCAAATGTAATGTCCCCGACCACCAACCCCTGGCAGGTAGCTCTACCTAATGACTAAATCATTGTTTTTCTCTGCTCTGATACCATTTTGTAACACCCCCGACCACCCAGGTTGAGCCATGCTACTCATAGAAACAACAATTATCATATTCATATAAATATAAACATAAATAGACAACATATTATGTTCATACATAGATTAATGCATAAATAAAAATAAATGCATACATGCAATACTCACAAGCAAAACCCATAATATAACAACATATACAAACAATATTCATCAATTATAACACATGTACATACACGCATCATGTAAATGAATATAGTAATGAGTACTTATCTTTCAGTTGAAGTACACCAACTGTGTGAAGACCTTCCACAAACCTCCCAGCCATAGACCATGCTTCTCATCATGCTTAGTAGTGGGTCACCCCTGAGTTGGGACTAAAATCCATTGGGAAAGGGAATTCTAGGCTTGGAAAGGACAACAAGGAAGTTGCACCAAATAACAAAAATGATCTTTTATTCCAGAAGTCACTTACACCCACAACCGACAAACCCTCATTCTCCACATGCCTGCTCCACCCCAGGAGGGTACACCTTCACTAATACAAGTCCATCAGCTACTACACCTCCCTTACCTTGGGCTTCAACAATAGGTTGGACCGAAAGTCTCAGATTATTGTAGCTGCTACGAGACTCCTTTCTAGGAGAACTCACTTCCTAGCAAAATCTCTCACCTGGGAGAGTTCCTCATAGGCCTGACAACCTGCTTCTTCAATTCATCTCCTAAGCAATACAACAACAACATTCAACTAATACACGGGTGACATAAGAATTAAAAAATGGTTATGGACACTGAAAGTGGGAACAAACCAAGCTTAGCCAAAATTACGTTGGAAACAACCACCAATCGCTACGACACAACATGACTTAGGAAAAATACAAGTTCGTCGGGCTTCACAGGAAATACGCAGGAAAACTCTAGTGTCTTCAAGTTACATTGGCACATGCATCAATGGGTAGTATGGTGGACTTCCAGGGTGACTAACCCCACGAGAGTGCAAACCAAATCGTGAAGGATCGTGACCCCCATCCAAATCGTGAGACTCCTAAATGAGCTCCCGACAAAGAGCTGACTTTCGCACTTAAAAATGCATGCACCCAGGTTGACACATGTCTCCATGAGGTTGCATGAGCTCTACTTAACACTCGTCCCCGTTTCTCCTAGGAAATTAGGACACCACAGATTATGTCAAACCTTATCCTTTAGGAAATATTAATATAATACTATTCCCTTAGAGGTAAGCATAGATTAGCCCCTATTCCTAGACACTTAGCCCCTTCCCCACCTAGTGCAGCTTAGTCCCCCATAACTCTTTCTTCATTGAGGGTCTACACACAAGGATGTATAATTTTTATTAATGATCTTGCATAGTTACATATAAAAATAGGCTCATGGCCTTAGCATCCTAGGATATCTAGCCTAATCATCAAATAAGCCTCCTAGCTTATTGTAAGTCATCTCATCGACCTAACAAACATGTTTACAATTCATAATTACAACTAGAGCTCTACTGAGGGATATTACAATCCCTTCCCCTTATTTTTGCATTGTTGTCAGTGCAACTTGTTTATACATATATAATTCAAAAATTCTTCAAAAGGATCCAAGATTTAGCTATTGGAAGCCTATTATCCACACGATGCTCTTCTTTCAAGCACCAATTCTGGTGTCCATACTGCAATTGAAACTCAATTTCTCTATTCCATTGAGCGGCTTCAGGAAAGCATTCAACTCATTGTTCCTTGTTACATGATTCAATTAAACCTCATTGAAAGCACTGACTGGATGTAAATCCACAACGTTCCACCCATCCTTAGATCTCATTGTTGATAAACTCTTAGCAGGGATATGGCTTCACAAACATAAACACTATGCTACTACACCTATTCATTCAGAAGCAACATTAGAGCATATACATAATATATATATATATATATATATATATATATATATGTATGTATGTATGTATGTATGTATGTATGTATGTACAGAAAATTTTAATAACATTATAACATGTATACAAGATACACAACATACAATGAATAGAGAATTGATACTTATCTTTTGATTGAGAAGACCTTTCACTCCTTAGAAGGGATATGACTCCATCGGGGAAATGGCTTCCCAATATATCAACAGTCCAAAATCCATATCAACATGGTCTAGGATAAGGTACCAAACCTCAACAACACTCCAACCAATAGTCTCTCATTCCCCACATGCATGTCCCACCCCAAGAGTGTACACCTTCTCTGTCACATAGTCCATTGACTGCTACACCTCCCTTTCCTCGGGCTTCAGCAACAAGTCAGATCAGGAAGTATCAGATTACCATGGCTCCCGAATTTCCAACTTCTCTTAGATATTTCCAATCAACATCTTCCCTGATATACTCTTTGTAGTCAACATTCTAGCTTTAATAAACATCATCTCATTTGCATCACTCACATGTAGTTATCATGAGAGAACATAAAATAATTCATTTAGGAACTCCAAGTTAGTTCAAAAAGGGAATTAAACTTTTCCCCAAAACATGAAATTCCATTTCATAATTCTTTTTGGTTGTTTCCATATTAGGATTGTAACCTTCCTTGTGGTTTTCCATAATCATCAACATACCATTTTCCTGCAAGGCTTCATCTTGCATACTACGAACAAATTGTCAGTATTTATTGTACATCATAATTCAACTGCAATATGTACAGAACCATATGCAATGAACTTAGAATTGTCTGCATCTATCAATTCAATCATAATTACCAAACAATTTAATAAAATAGAATGACTCATCATTCTATGAATATGCATGTTCACGGTAATAACTGTATGTTCATTACTTCTTTTTCTAAACAAGAAAATTTTCTGTAGTCAATGCTCATGTGACTACTTGACTTGTAACTTTACTATTTCAATCTCTAACACCTCCCTGAAATGTCCTCCACTTCATGAGTTCAGAAAATTTCAGTTATTAGTAACAATAACATATATTCATGTACTTACAAAACACATTCGACCATTTCATTCAGTACACAATTATATCACCTACTATGCACGAGTGCAATTCTCAATTCATACTTATTTAGTGCACCTTGCATTGAATCACATAATGCTCTTTATCTTAGTCATGTGTCTCACCATCCATAAGTTGGAATTTTGGCCAATGTCTTGACACATTCTCCACACACTTCCTATTTTGTTCCCAATTAATTGGATTCCTTCCTTTTCGACCCGAACACTACACCAAGAATATAATTTTGTGGTATTCATTAGTGTTAGAAAAAAGGTTGTAGTCCAAGTTTTATTTAAAGGTAGGAATATTTGAGTACGTGTGTGGCTCATAATCTTTCCATATCCATACTTTTCCATATCCAACAATGTTCTAGTCTCATACATGACTATATTTACTAGCATTCATTCCTATAACAAGTTATTATCTTTTAATTCTTTGGTTATTACCCTATAACCAAATTAACATGATATTATACTATGTCATTGTGTGCATTCAAAAGCTAAAAAGATTTGAATTAATACAGGCCTCCAGCATTTACCACATCCAGTGGTATGAATTCAAATAATATAATCATCTGATTTTATAAAATAACTCTAGTTGAGGAAGTTCTTACCTAAATTACCTTCAGCAATTGTGCAAAAAGAGTAATAAAAACACATACCTTCATGACTTCGATTAATAAATTTGATGTTACCTATATGACTGATGGTAGTAGAATATTTCATTCTTCTTTTATCAAACCTAACCAACCTTAAAGTTTTTGTTGCTTCCTTCCATATGTAGCAACATCATCAACAACACTTGCAATATGAAATAATTCTTTTTATGCTTATGGTTGTTCAACCAACCCTAATTCAATTGCTGCGCTACCACAATTTCAGAAAATTCTTTCCCATGTGAAACTTTTCCTTGTTGATCTCAAAAGTCTTCAATTCTTCCTAAATTCCTAAATCTTCTTGTGCTCCAATTGTGATCATTGTGCATGATTAGTTCTGACCTGAGCACCTTCTAGCAAAATCACTCTTGCATGCTTTTGCATTTATAACCAATTACTAATGTTTTTTTTTTTCTTGTTTGTTAATTTGTGGAGAACCTGTTGGGTACGCGATTAACCTGTGGCTTGAGAAACCGCGACTCAGGGGCATCTAAGCCGTCAAAATCACCCGGGGATCGCACCCGGCCTGAGCCACACCAACCCTTAACATGGTTGGATTTTTTGTCCCCACAGGTTTCAAATCGGTGACTTTAACATCACAGAGTGGCTTAACAACACACTCCATCACCGACTGTCCTCCACCTCGAGGACATAACCAATTACTAATGTTGACATTATCCTTCAACTTTTATTTTTTTTTCTAGATCCATCTATCCCAACTAGCTTCAAACTTGACTTACCTATCCAATCTCTAGCATACTTGTAAGGATGCACATATGCCCCTTTTTCCAGTTGCATAGAATCAAATGAAATTCCTTTGTTTACCTTATTATCATAGATTCAGGTGATATCTCCAACCTTTTGGGTTGTCACTCATGGCTCTATGTTACTTAAGATGGATTCTTTTTAGGAACCATCTCCTCTGCATTCAAAACCATGCATAGAACCGTTTTATTCTTCCCAGTTCCTTATTGATTTTTCTTTAGAAGTTACTTCACTTTTAAATTATTATTGACTTGATATCTCCATGCCCTTATGGAAATACCTTCACACCTTTGGAGTGCATCAACAATCCTATACTATTCTATCTTTCCTTCCTGGAGTGTTGACATGCATTCCTATTAGCTTGATATCTATCTCATGATTTCTTCTTCCAGTATCTTAGGATGTTCATGGACTTGACTCCATCCATGATTTTTTCCTTGTCTACTTTGCATACTTGCCACCACATATTATGCTGATATTAATTTTCAACACTCCATTATTATTTGGATTCCTCTGATTCAACTCCTGCATGAACAAATTATAATTCCAGTCATGTTCTCTGAGTAACCTTGGTTAGTTAACACCAATTTTTTTCTTGAAGGAATGTGATTTAGAATTATGAGATGCATATTCAACTTCTTTCATGCCATATTTGATGACCTTCATGCCATGCTTCCACTGTGCATTCTAATAATAATAATGGAGGTTCTATCTCCAATCTGTAGTGCTGATCCTTGGAGATGTCACATCTTATATCCAAAGTCTTTAATATTCCATAAAAACTTCCTTCCTTATTCCCATGCTTTTCATCTCCATATGACCTTATGGTTCATGCAGTATCATATATCGCAGATGGATTTCTCCACCTGGAATCCTCTTTCTGAGTTATTTCCCATGAATGCTTCCTTTCTCAATTATGAGGTTTGAGAAGAAAGTTATGATCCTTTAAAACTTTTTCTTGTTATATGATGCATTCTTTGTGTAGCTGATCTCTTTTCTCTGAGCTAATCCTTATCTGATCTATCTTTTGTTTAACTCTATATAAACAATGTGTAGTCAATCGAAATTGTTAGTCCATCAATCCTTAACAATTTCCACAATATTCCTAAATCAATATGATTCAAGGAAATCTTTCAGATTTCACTATGTGTTTCTCGATCAATCAAGAATCCCCGCAGATTTATTTATTTTTATATATGCAATTCTCTGCAATAATTTTCGGGCACTAGCCCCTTTCTTTCATCCACTAACCCATGCGACCATGGGTTGTGGCCCGACTCTATGTTGATGGTGCTTATTTGGGACTTTGGGCCTCCATTTTTTAGAAGTCTAGCTTTGAAAGTTCCTAACTCCTTTCTCTCTGGGGTGTTGATCCTCCGAAGTAGACCTCCACTTGTCGCGTGTCCTTTAACAGATCGATGGTTGTCAATCATTTGACACTTCGGGATTCAGGGGTTTGTGGCTCACCCATTCCATTTTCCTCTGGAGTGTCCTTCCTCTGACGTTTGTCTCCTATTTCCATGGATCCGCTAGCTTAGGGTTTTGATGTTAAAGAACTATCATGTCACATTAGTTAATTCCCTCCAATTTGTAGGGGTACACATTGACGGTTTCGACTAACGCTAACACATAACCTCTCGATGAAACCGTGGTTTTGATTGTGAGACCACCTTGGGGAATTAACTCCCATGCAAATTGGGTCCTCGCAATGCATCCTGGACATTGATATTGATGTATCATGATCAACGCTAGTGTGGGCCTACCGATCTTTAACTATGTTATGTAACCTCAGGGCCCACATAGTACAACTAACAACATTCCAGGTGGGGGAACATGGCAGGTATAGGAGAGGTCCACATCACCTCTAGGTGACGTCGTCGTGACTCACTACTTCAGCTCTTCAGGTCTTCGAAAATTTAGGCTTCACGAGTTCCTTCCTCAGCACACACTAATTCTCCTAAACATCGAAATCCCGAACAAGCCAATCTGCTGACATGAGTCCCTTATGACGGACGGTCTAGATTACTCTGGACTTTGGAGCTTCAAAAGTTCTCTATCCTTCATACAATGCTGTAACTTCCACCCTTATCTTGATCCAATGGTTCTGGTCCAACTTCAGCCCAATCCGATGGTCAAACTCTTTTCCTAAGATATATGGCATAGATCCACTTCGGGGACTTTTGGCTTCGTGAGTTTCAACCTCTCCACACTCGTTTTCTCCTGAAGTGATTTCACCCGAAGTCGACGATCTGTCGATGCGTGTCTCCCATAGATCGATGACTACAATTAACTTCGGTTCTTCGGGCTTCAAGAGTTTCAACCTCTCCACACTCGTTTTCTCCCGAAGTGATTTCACTCAAAGTCAACGATCTGTCGATGCATGTCTCCCATATATCGACAACTGCAATTCACTTCATCTCTTTGGGAATCGAGAGTTTCAACCTCTCCACACTCGTTTTATCCTGAGGTGATTTCACCCGAAGTCAATGGATTTTCACCATGTATCCTCTCTCTCATATCGCCAGCACAGACGAACTCCATTACTCCACGGATTGCCAAAGGAACTCACGACTAACCGCCTCACAACTTTTCCATATCTAATGGTCTAGGGTGACTATGTTTCCTCCTAAAGAAATCCTAGTCGTTAACTCATTAAACCTTGAGATTTTCTCCACCCTTTAATATGTCTTCCCTCTATCTCCCCCTAGCTTCGTTTCTATAACCCATTTCTCCTTAGAGTGTTTCTTCAACACTTAGTTGAATATTGGATTTGTGCACTCCTTGCAACAGATCTTTGTGTCCCTTCATGAAAAAACTCAAGCTATATCTCCCGAGATTTTTGAGTCAAAGACTCTGTTGATGCATTGCTTGCACCCAAGGATGCTATGAACCTCAAATTTTGTCCCTTTCGACAACAATTCACTTTGAACTATTTGTCTCGTTAAACACTAACATGGCCCATCCAGGCTCAGTGTCAAAACCATGACTCTGATACCGATTTGTAACATCCTCGATCACCAACCCCTACCGGGTAGCACTACCTAATGACCGAATCATTATTTTTTTCTACTCTGATACCATTTTGTAACATCCTCGGCCACCCAAATCAGGCAATGCTACTCATAGAAACAATAATTATCATATGCATATAAATATAAACATAAAATGACAACATATTCTGTTCATACAGATTAATGCGGAAATAACAATAAAAGAATACATGCAGTACTCATAGAAAAAACCCATAATATAATAGCATATATAGGAAATATTCATGAATTATAACACATGTACATATACACAGCATGTAAACGAACATAAGAATGTGTACTTATCTTTCAATTGAAGTAGAGCAACTGTGTGTAGACCTTCTACGAACCTCCTAGCCATAGACCACGCTGCTCATCAGGCTCAACAGTGGGTCACCCCCAAGTTGGGACAAAAATCCATGAGGAAAGGGAATTCTAGGATTGGAAAGGATAACAAGAAAGTTTCACCAAATAACACGAATGATCTTTTATCCCAGGAGTCAATTATGCCCAAAAGCCACAGACCCTCATTCCCCACATGTCTACTCCACCCTAGGAGCGTACACCTTCACTAATACAAGTCCATTGGCTACTACACCTCCTTTACCTTGGGCTTCAACAATGGGATGGACCGAAAGTCTCAGAGTGTTGTATCTTCTATGGGACTCCCTTCTAGGAGAAATCACTTCCTAGCAAAGTCTCTCACCTAGGAGAGTTTCTCACAGGCCTGACAACCTGCTTCTTTAATTCATCTCCTAGGCAATAGATAAACAACATTCAACTAACACATAGGTGATGGAAGAAAAATAAAATGGTTATGGACATCGAAAGTGGAAACAAACCAAGATGAGCCAAAAATGCGTCGACAACAACTTCCAACTGCTACGACACAACACGACTTAGGAAGAATACAAGTTTTTTGGGATTTACATGAAATACATAGGACAACTCTAGTGTCTACAGGTTACACTAGTGCGTGCATCGGTGGGGATTATGGTAGAATTTCAGGGTGACTAACCCCGCAAGAGTGGAGACTGAATCATGAAGGATCATGACCCCCCTCCCAATCATGAGACTCCTAAATAAGCTCCCGACAATGAGTTGACTTTCCCACTTAAAACTACATGCGCCTAAGTTGGCACATGTCTCCCTGATGCTACATGAGCTCCACTTAACACTCATCCCCCTTTCCCCTAGAAACTTAGAACAACATAGATTATGTCAAACCTTAGCCTTTACAAAATAATAATATAATATTATTCCATTAGAGGTAATCCGTCTAGCTTAGCCCATATTCCTAGGTACTTATGCCCCTCCACACCTAGTGGAGCTTAGTCCCCCATAACTCTTTCTTCGTGGAGGGTCTACACGCAATGATGTATAATTTTTATTAATGATCTTGCATAATTACATATACAAAACATGCTCCTGGCCTTAGCATCCTAGGATCTCTAGCCTAATCATCACATAAGCCTCCTAGCTTATTGTAACTCAGCTCACCATCCTAACAAACATGTTTACAATTCATAATTACAACTAGAGCTCTATCGGGGGATATTACACCAAAGATTAGCGCAACTTTGGAGAACAGACAAGAATATCATCAAGCTTCCATGGTGGAAGTAGAAGGTATGTTGAATAATCAACTAATATCCATTTTGATTGATCTAGGTGCTAGTCTAAGTTATGTTTCACCTAAGATAGTAGAAATTTCTAAACAATGGAAAAAAAAATTTGAAAAATCATGGATAGTACATTGTGATATCCTCACATTGTTAGAAAATAAATTCCAAGTTGAATTTAGAAATAAATTTCCATTTATGGAAATTCAAATTTAGAAATAAATTTCTATTTATGGAAACTCCGAATTTAGAATTTGGAATATGTAATTATTATTTTTATGACTCTTGGGCAAAGGTTTGAGTTTCCCAACTGTCATCTTTTCATGGACACATGTATGAGACAAATTTTTTAATAAATTAAATGTTGAAAGACAAATGGAACAACCAAGTCAAAAATATCTAATTATGACTCCATGAGTGGGGAACAAGTTTGAGTGAATTATGTCAGTAGGAGCCCCTAGGATAATCTTTTCCCAAAATGTTCACATTACTTCTTTTTGAAACCCTCCAATAATCCAGCATTGTGAGTAAGGTTTGGTGTGGGAGACAATTTATACATTTCCTGTAAATTCTCTGGTCTGAATGTCCCAATTTCCACCTTCTGCTCGTTGAGAATTGTCCTAGTCGAGATGTCTACATGGTTCAACATCCATCTGATCATATCATAATAGGGAAAAATATGTGGCCTTGTTGCTATCTTGTGCATCTCCGACTGAGCGAGGATTTTGTATTTGGTGGACAAGTCATATTTCTCGTTATCACTGGAACCATCTGAACAATTTATCAGCTCAGATTGCAGAATGTCGGAGACATACGTCAATGTTTTGACAGTATTGATACTTCTAGGCGAGGCATCAGAAATAATATCTGAACCTTGACCTGGACTCTCGACAGCTTCCTTGGACACTTTTCGTGGAGCCATGATATAGAACCTTGCAATTAGATCCCTTATCACAGAAAATGAAAACACAAACAGAGGTTATCTTGGTCAACTTGGCTCTGCGCAAATTAGAAAGAAATCTAAGACAATGACTGATTTTTTTTTTTTTTGAGCACTTAAGTCTGTGCGAGTCCTTGCTGAAAGAACGTTTAAATCATTTAATAGAAATATTTAGAAATAAAATGGGATCTTACTAACAGTCACCTCACTAAATTTCTTAATAAATGCCATAAATGTTTGATAATTCGTGATTCGGGAGGATCACGACAACATTTAATTCTCGGTCCGTAGGCCGTATGGGTTGAAGGTATTTTAAGGTGTTAATTAAATCAGTTGAACCTTTTATTAAGTGTGTTTAGTCCTTAATCCCTTTTTCAGAGTTCGCAATATTGGTTGGATGATATTGTGATTTGGTTGATTAAATGTGATTTGATTTAATCTTTTAATTAACCTCGATTAATTAACAAAAAATCACGACTTCGGGGATCGGACCTACAAGTGTGTTGTTTCTGGGGTAATAACCTCTGAGTCGCAAAATCACAACGAAGATTAAATATGTCTTAAAAGTCATTAT
>JASDQU010100944.1:131294-143897 GCA_032191745.1 Picea mariana | reverse complement strand
TTATTTCAAAGATTGACCTCATGGGAAGAAAAACAATATATATATATATATATATATATAGTTCAAGAAGAAATAATAGTTAGTGAAATAGCAAGCATCACCCCAAATGTAATGTCCCCGACCACCAACCCCTGGCAGGTAGCTCTACCTAATGACTAAATCATTGTTTTTCTCTGCTCTGATACCATTTTGTAACACCCCCGACCACCCAGGTTGAGCCATGCTACTCATAGAAACAACAATTATCATATTCATATAAATATAAACATAAATAGACAACATATTATGTTCATACATAGATTAATGCATAAATAAAAATAAATGCATACATGCAATACTCACAAGCAAAACCCATAATATAACAACATATACAAACAATATTCATCAATTATAACACATGTACATACACGCATCATGTAAATGAATATAGTAATGAGTACTTATCTTTCAGTTGAAGTACACCAACTGTGTGAAGACCTTCCACAAACCTCCCAGCCATAGACCATGCTTCTCATCATGCTTAGTAGTGGGTCACCCCTGAGTTGGGACTAAAATCCATTGGGAAAGGGAATTCTAGGCTTGGAAAGGACAACAAGGAAGTTGCACCAAATAACAAAAATGATCTTTTATTCCAGAAGTCACTTACACCCACAACCGACAAACCCTCATTCTCCACATGCCTGCTCCACCCCAGGAGGGTACACCTTCACTAATACAAGTCCATCAGCTACTACACCTCCCTTACCTTGGGCTTCAACAATAGGTTGGACCGAAAGTCTCAGATTATTGTAGCTGCTACGAGACTCCTTTCTAGGAGAACTCACTTCCTAGCAAAATCTCTCACCTGGGAGAGTTCCTCATAGGCCTGACAACCTGCTTCTTCAATTCATCTCCTAAGCAATACAACAACAACATTCAACTAATACACGGGTGACATAAGAATTAAAAAATGGTTATGGACACTGAAAGTGGGAACAAACCAAGCTTAGCCAAAATTACGTTGGAAACAACCACCAATCGCTACGACACAACATGACTTAGGAAAAATACAAGTTCGTCGGGCTTCACAGGAAATACGCAGGAAAACTCTAGTGTCTTCAAGTTACATTGGCACATGCATCAATGGGTAGTATGGTGGACTTCCAGGGTGACTAACCCCACGAGAGTGCAAACCAAATCGTGAAGGATCGTGACCCCCATCCAAATCGTGAGACTCCTAAATGAGCTCCCGACAAAGAGCTGACTTTCGCACTTAAAAATGCATGCACCCAGGTTGACACATGTCTCCATGAGGTTGCATGAGCTCTACTTAACACTCGTCCCCGTTTCTCCTAGGAAATTAGGACACCACAGATTATGTCAAACCTTATCCTTTAGGAAATATTAATATAATACTATTCCCTTAGAGGTAAGCATAGATTAGCCCCTATTCCTAGACACTTAGCCCCTTCCCCACCTAGTGCAGCTTAGTCCCCCATAACTCTTTCTTCATTGAGGGTCTACACACAAGGATGTATAATTTTTATTAATGATCTTGCATAGTTACATATAAAAATAGGCTCATGGCCTTAGCATCCTAGGATATCTAGCCTAATCATCAAATAAGCCTCCTAGCTTATTGTAAGTCATCTCATCGACCTAACAAACATGTTTACAATTCATAATTACAACTAGAGCTCTACTGAGGGATATTACAATCCCTTCCCCTTATTTTTGCATTGTTGTCAGTGCAACTTGTTTATACATATATAATTCAAAAATTCTTCAAAAGGATCCAAGATTTAGCTATTGGAAGCCTATTATCCACACGATGCTCTTCTTTCAAGCACCAATTCTGGTGTCCATACTGCAATTGAAACTCAATTTCTCTATTCCATTGAGCGGCTTCAGGAAAGCATTCAACTCATTGTTCCTTGTTACATGATTCAATTAAACCTCATTGAAAGCACTGACTGGATGTAAATCCACAACGTTCCACCCATCCTTAGATCTCATTGTTGATAAACTCTTAGCAGGGATATGGCTTCACAAACATAAACACTATGCTACTACACCTATTCATTCAGAAGCAACATTAGAGCATATACATAATATATATATATATATATATATATATATATATATGTATGTATGTATGTATGTATGTATGTATGTATGTACAGAAAATTTTAATAACATTATAACATGTATACAAGATACACAACATACAATGAATAGAGAATTGATACTTATCTTTTGATTGAGAAGACCTTTCACTCCTTAGAAGGGATATGACTCCATCGGGGAAATGGCTTCCCAATATATCAACAGTCCAAAATCCATATCAACATGGTCTAGGATAAGGTACCAAACCTCAACAACACTCCAACCAATAGTCTCTCATTCCCCACATGCATGTCCCACCCCAAGAGTGTACACCTTCTCTGTCACATAGTCCATTGACTGCTACACCTCCCTTTCCTCGGGCTTCAGCAACAAGTCAGATCAGGAAGTATCAGATTACCATGGCTCCCGAATTTCCAACTTCTCTTAGATATTTCCAATCAACATCTTCCCTGATATACTCTTTGTAGTCAACATTCTAGCTTTAATAAACATCATCTCATTTGCATCACTCACATGTAGTTATCATGAGAGAACATAAAATAATTCATTTAGGAACTCCAAGTTAGTTCAAAAAGGGAATTAAACTTTTCCCCAAAACATGAAATTCCATTTCATAATTCTTTTTGGTTGTTTCCATATTAGGATTGTAACCTTCCTTGTGGTTTTCCATAATCATCAACATACCATTTTCCTGCAAGGCTTCATCTTGCATACTACGAACAAATTGTCAGTATTTATTGTACATCATAATTCAACTGCAATATGTACAGAACCATATGCAATGAACTTAGAATTGTCTGCATCTATCAATTCAATCATAATTACCAAACAATTTAATAAAATAGAATGACTCATCATTCTATGAATATGCATGTTCACGGTAATAACTGTATGTTCATTACTTCTTTTTCTAAACAAGAAAATTTTCTGTAGTCAATGCTCATGTGACTACTTGACTTGTAACTTTACTATTTCAATCTCTAACACCTCCCTGAAATGTCCTCCACTTCATGAGTTCAGAAAATTTCAGTTATTAGTAACAATAACATATATTCATGTACTTACAAAACACATTCGACCATTTCATTCAGTACACAATTATATCACCTACTATGCACGAGTGCAATTCTCAATTCATACTTATTTAGTGCACCTTGCATTGAATCACATAATGCTCTTTATCTTAGTCATGTGTCTCACCATCCATAAGTTGGAATTTTGGCCAATGTCTTGACACATTCTCCACACACTTCCTATTTTGTTCCCAATTAATTGGATTCCTTCCTTTTCGACCCGAACACTACACCAAGAATATAATTTTGTGGTATTCATTAGTGTTAGAAAAAAGGTTGTAGTCCAAGTTTTATTTAAAGGTAGGAATATTTGAGTACGTGTGTGGCTCATAATCTTTCCATATCCATACTTTTCCATATCCAACAATGTTCTAGTCTCATACATGACTATATTTACTAGCATTCATTCCTATAACAAGTTATTATCTTTTAATTCTTTGGTTATTACCCTATAACCAAATTAACATGATATTATACTATGTCATTGTGTGCATTCAAAAGCTAAAAAGATTTGAATTAATACAGGCCTCCAGCATTTACCACATCCAGTGGTATGAATTCAAATAATATAATCATCTGATTTTATAAAATAACTCTAGTTGAGGAAGTTCTTACCTAAATTACCTTCAGCAATTGTGCAAAAAGAGTAATAAAAACACATACCTTCATGACTTCGATTAATAAATTTGATGTTACCTATATGACTGATGGTAGTAGAATATTTCATTCTTCTTTTATCAAACCTAACCAACCTTAAAGTTTTTGTTGCTTCCTTCCATATGTAGCAACATCATCAACAACACTTGCAATATGAAATAATTCTTTTTATGCTTATGGTTGTTCAACCAACCCTAATTCAATTGCTGCGCTACCACAATTTCAGAAAATTCTTTCCCATGTGAAACTTTTCCTTGTTGATCTCAAAAGTCTTCAATTCTTCCTAAATTCCTAAATCTTCTTGTGCTCCAATTGTGATCATTGTGCATGATTAGTTCTGACCTGAGCACCTTCTAGCAAAATCACTCTTGCATGCTTTTGCATTTATAACCAATTACTAATGTTTTTTTTTTTCTTGTTTGTTAATTTGTGGAGAACCTGTTGGGTACGCGATTAACCTGTGGCTTGAGAAACCGCGACTCAGGGGCATCTAAGCCGTCAAAATCACCCGGGGATCGCACCCGGCCTGAGCCACACCAACCCTTAACATGGTTGGATTTTTTGTCCCCACAGGTTTCAAATCGGTGACTTTAACATCACAGAGTGGCTTAACAACACACTCCATCACCGACTGTCCTCCACCTCGAGGACATAACCAATTACTAATGTTGACATTATCCTTCAACTTTTATTTTTTTTCTAGATCCATCTATCCCAACTAGCTTCAAACTTGACTTACCTATCCAATCTCTAGCATACTTGTAAGGATGCACATATGCCCCTTTTTCCAGTTGTATAGAATCAAATGAAATTCCTTTGTTTACCTTATTATCATAGATTCAGGTGATATCTCCAACCTTTTGGGTTTTCACTCATGGCTCTATGTTACTTAAGATGGATTCTTTTTAGGAACCATCTCCTCTGCATTCAAAACCATGCATAGAACCGTTTTATTCTTCCCAGTTCCTTATTGATTTTTCTTTAGAAGTTACTTCACTTTTAAATTATTATTGACTTGATATCTCCATGCCCTTATGGAAATACCTTCACACCTTTGGAGTGCATCAACAATCCTATACTATTCTATCTTTCCTTCCTGGAGTGTTGACATGCATTCCTATTAGCTTGATATCTATCTCATGATTTCTTCTTCCAGTATCTTAGGATGTTCATGGACTTGACTCCATCCATGATTTTTTCCTTGTCTACTTTGCATACTTGCCACCACATATTATGCTGATATTAATTTTCAACACTCCATTATTATTTGGATTCCTCTGATTCAACTCCTGCATGAACAAATTATAATTCCAGTCATGTTCTCTGAGTAACCTTGGTTAGTTAACACCAATTTTTTTCTTGAAGGAATGTGATTTAGAATTATGAGATGCATATTCAACTTCTTTCATGCCATATTTGATGACCTTCATGCCATGCTTCCACTGTGCATTCTAATAATAATAATGGAGGTTCTATCTCCAATCTGTAGTGCTGATCCTTGGAGATGTCACATCTTATATCCAAAGTCTTTAATATTCCATAAAAACTTCCTTCCTTATTCCCATGCTTTTCATCTCCATATGACCTTATGGTTCATGCAGTATCATATATCGCAGATGGATTTCTCCACCTGGAATCCTCTTTCTGAGTTATTTCCCATGAATGCTTCCTTTCTCAATTATGAGGTTTGAGAAGAAAGTTATGATCCTTTAAAACTTTTTCTTGTTATATGATGCATTCTTTGTGTAGCTGATCTCTTTTCTCTGAGCTAATCCTTATCTGATCTATCTTTTGTTTAACTCTATATAAACAATGTGTAGTCAATCGAAATTGTTAGTCCATCAATCCTTAACAATTTCCACAATATTCCTAAATCAATATGATTCAAGGAAATCTTTCAGATTTCACTATGTGTTTCTCGATCAATCAAGAATCCCCGCAGATTTATTTATTTTTATATATGCAATTCTCTGCAATAATTTTCGGGCACTAGCCCCTTTCTTTCATCCACTAACCCATGCGACCATGGGTTGTGGCCCGACTCTATGTTGATGGTGCTTATTTGGGACTTTGGGCCTCCATTTTTTAGAAGTCTAGCTTTGAAAGTTCCTAACTCCTTTCTCTCTGGGGTGTTGATCCTCCGAAGTAGACCTCCACTTGTCGCGTGTCCTTTAACAGATCGATGGTTGTCAATCATTTGACACTTCGGGATTCAGGGGTTTGTGGCTCACCCATTCCATTTTCCTCTGGAGTGTCCTTCCTCTGACGTTTGTCTCCTATTTCCATGGATCCGCTAGCTTAGGGTTTTGATGTTAAAGAACTATCATGTCACATTAGTTAATTCCCTCCAATTTGTAGGGGTACACATTGACGGTTTCGACTAACGCTAACACATAACCTCTCGATGAAACCGTGGTTTTGATTGTGAGACCACCTTGGGGAATTAACTCCCATGCAAATTGGGTCCTCGCAATGCATCCTGGACATTGATATTGATGTATCATGATCAACGCTAGTGTGGGCCTACCGATCTTTAACTATGTTATGTAACCTCAGGGCCCACATAGTACAACTAACAACATTCCAGGTGGGGGAACATGGCAGGTATAGGAGAGGTCCACATCACCTCTAGGTGACGTCGTCGTGACTCACTACTTCAGCTCTTCAGGTCTTCGAAAATTTAGGCTTCACGAGTTCCTTCCTCAGCACACACTAATTCTCCTAAACATCGAAATCCCGAACAAGCCAATCTGCTGACATGAGTCCCTTATGACGGACGGTCTAGATTACTCTGGACTTTGGAGCTTCAAAAGTTCTCTATCCTTCATACAATGCTGTAACTTCCACCCTTATCTTGATCCAATGGTTCTGGTCCAACTTCAGCCCAATCCGATGGTCAAACTCTTTTCCTAAGATATATGGCATAGATCCACTTCGGGGACTTTTGGCTTCGTGAGTTTCAACCTCTCCACACTCGTTTTCTCCTGAAGTGATTTCACCCGAAGTCGACGATCTGTCGATGCGTGTCTCCCATAGATCGATGACTACAATTAACTTCGGTTCTTCGGGCTTCAAGAGTTTCAACCTCTCCACACTCGTTTTCTCCCGAAGTGATTTCACTCAAAGTCAACGATCTGTCGATGCATGTCTCCCATATATCGACAACTGCAATTCACTTCATCTCTTTGGGAATCGAGAGTTTCAACCTCTCCACACTCGTTTTATCCTGAGGTGATTTCACCCGAAGTCAATGGATTTTCACCATGTATCCTCTCTCTCATATCGCCAGCACAGACGAACTCCATTACTCCACGGATTGCCAAAGGAACTCACGACTAACCGCCTCACAACTTTTCCATATCTAATGGTCTAGGGTGACTATGTTTCCTCCTAAAGAAATCCTAGTCGTTAACTCATTAAACCTTGAGATTTTCTCCACCCTTTAATATGTCTTCCCTCTATCTCCCCCTAGCTTCGTTTCTATAACCCATTTCTCCTTAGAGTGTTTCTTCAACACTTAGTTGAATATTGGATTTGTGCACTCCTTGCAACAGATCTTTGTGTCCCTTCATGAAAAAACTCAAGCTATATCTCCCGAGATTTTTGAGTCAAAGACTCTGTTGATGCATTGCTTGCACCCAAGGATGCTATGAACCTCAAATTTTGTCCCTTTCGACAACAATTCACTTTGAACTATTTGTCTCGTTAAACACTAACATGGCCCATCCAGGCTCAGTGTCAAAACCATGACTCTGATACCGATTTGTAACATCCTCGATCACCAACCCCTACCGGGTAGCACTACCTAATGACCGAATCATTATTTTTTTCTACTCTGATACCATTTTGTAACATCCTCGGCCACCCAAATCAGGCAATGCTACTCATAGAAACAATAATTATCATATGCATATAAATATAAACATAAAATGACAACATATTCTGTTCATACAGATTAATGCGGAAATAACAATAAAAGAATACATGCAGTACTCATAGAAAAAACCCATAATATAATAGCATATATAGGAAATATTCATGAATTATAACACATGTACATATACACAGCATGTAAACGAACATAAGAATGTGTACTTATCTTTCAATTGAAGTAGAGCAACTGTGTGTAGACCTTCTACGAACCTCCTAGCCATAGACCACGCTGCTCATCAGGCTCAACAGTGGGTCACCCCCAAGTTGGGACAAAAATCCATGAGGAAAGGGAATTCTAGGATTGGAAAGGATAACAAGAAAGTTTCACCAAATAACACGAATGATCTTTTATCCCAGGAGTCAATTATGCCCAAAAGCCACAGACCCTCATTCCCCACATGTCTACTCCACCCTAGGAGCGTACACCTTCACTAATACAAGTCCATTGGCTACTACACCTCCTTTACCTTGGGCTTCAACAATGGGATGGACCGAAAGTCTCAGAGTGTTGTATCTTCTATGGGACTCCCTTCTAGGAGAAATCACTTCCTAGCAAAGTCTCTCACCTAGGAGAGTTTCTCACAGGCCTGACAACCTGCTTCTTTAATTCATCTCCTAGGCAATAGATAAACAACATTCAACTAACACATAGGTGATGGAAGAAAAATAAAATGGTTATGGACATCGAAAGTGGAAACAAACCAAGATGAGCCAAAAATGCGTCGACAACAACTTCCAACTGCTACGACACAACACGACTTAGGAAGAATACAAGTTTTTTGGGATTTACATGAAATACATAGGACAACTCTAGTGTCTACAGGTTACACTAGTGCGTGCATCGGTGGGGATTATGGTAGAATTTCAGGGTGACTAACCCCGCAAGAGTGGAGACTGAATCATGAAGGATCATGACCCCCCTCCCAATCATGAGACTCCTAAATAAGCTCCCGACAATGAGTTGACTTTCCCACTTAAAACTACATGCGCCTAAGTTGGCACATGTCTCCCTGATGCTACATGAGCTCCACTTAACACTCATCCCCCTTTCCCCTAGAAACTTAGAACAACATAGATTATGTCAAACCTTAGCCTTTACAAAATAATAATATAATATTATTCCATTAGAGGTAATCCGTCTAGCTTAGCCCATATTCCTAGGTACTTATGCCCCTCCACACCTAGTGGAGCTTAGTCCCCCATAACTCTTTCTTCGTGGAGGGTCTACACGCAATGATGTATAATTTTTATTAATGATCTTGCATAATTACATATACAAAACATGCTCCTGGCCTTAGCATCCTAGGATCTCTAGCCTAATCATCACATAAGCCTCCTAGCTTATTGTAACTCAGCTCACCATCCTAACAAACATGTTTACAATTCATAATTACAACTAGAGCTCTATCGGGGGATATTACACCAAAGATTAGCGCAACTTTGGAGAACAGACAAGAATATCATCAAGCTTCCATGGTGGAAGTAGAAGGTATGTTGAATAATCAACTAATATCCATTTTGATTGATCTAGGTGCTAGTCTAAGTTATGTTTCACCTAAGATAGTAGAAATTTCTAAACAATGGAAAAAAAAATTTGAAAAATCATGGATAGTACATTGTGATATCCTCACATTGTTAGAAAATAAATTCCAAGTTGAATTTAGAAATAAATTTCCATTTATGGAAATTCAAATTTAGAAATAAATTTCTATTTATGGAAACTCCGAATTTAGAATTTGGAATATGTAATTATTATTTTTATGACTCTTGGGCAAAGGTTTGAGTTTCCCAACTGTCATCTTTTCATGGACACATGTATGAGACAAATTTTTTAATAAATTAAATGTTGAAAGACAAATGGAACAACCAAGTCAAAAATATCTAATTATGACTCCATGAGTGGGGAACAAGTTTGAGTGAATTATGTCAGTAGGAGCCCCTAGGATAATCTTTTCCCAAAATGTTCACATTACTTCTTTTTGAAACCCTCCAATAATCCAGCATTGTGAGTAAGGTTTGGTGTGGGAGACAATTTATACATTTCCTGTAAATTCTCTGGTCTGAATGTCCCAATTTCCACCTTCTGCTCGTTGAGAATTGTCCTAGTCGAGATGTCTACATGGTTCAACATCCATCTGATCATATCATAATAGGGAAAAATATGTGGCCTTGTTGCTATCTTGTGCATCTCCGACTGAGCGAGGATTTTGTATTTGGTGGACAAGTCATATTTCTCGTTATCACTGGAACCATCTGAACAATTTATCAGCTCAGATTGCAGAATGTCGGAGACATACGTCAATGTTTTGACAGTATTGATACTTCTAGGCGAGGCATCAGAAATAATATCTGAACCTTGACCTGGACTCTCGACAGCTTCCTTGGACACTTTTCGTGGAGCCATGATATAGAACCTTGCAATTAGATCCCTTATCACAGAAAATGAAAACACAAACAGAGGTTATCTTGGTCAACTTGGCTCTGCGCAAATTAGAAAGAAATCTAAGACAATGACTGATTTTTTTTTTTTTTGAGCACTTAAGTCTGTGCGAGTCCTTGCTGAAAGAACGTTTAAATCATTTAATAGAAATATTTAGAAATAAAATGGGATCTTACTAACAGTCACCTCACTAAATTTCTTAATAAATGCCATAAATGTTTGATAATTCGTGATTCGGGAGGATCACGACAACATTTAATTCTCGGTCCGTAGGCCGTATGGGTTGAAGGTATTTTAAGGTGTTAATTAAATCAGTTGAACCTTTTATTAAGTGTGTTTAGTCCTTAATCCCTTTTTCAGAGTTCGCAATATTGGTTGGATGATATTGTGATTTGGTTGATTAAATGTGATTTGATTTAATCTTTTAATTAACCTCGATTAATTAACAAAAAATCACGACTTCGGGGATCGGACCTACAAGTGTGTTGTTTCTGGGGTAATAACCTCTGAGTCGCAAAATCACAACGAAGATTAAATATGTCTTAAAAGTCATTATTCTTTCTATTAACCACTTTTAACTTAAACTAATCTCACAACTTCGCGTGTCGAACATTCGAAGGGCGTTCGAGGTGTGACTTTGAAAATGTGAGAACATGATGTATCAAAGGTGATAATTCGTGTTTAAAGGTTAAAAAACCATGATTAAACTTAAGCTAACTTCGCCACTTTGTGTGTCGGGATATCGAGGGTTCATATATGTATGACCATGATATATACGAAATCATGAAATTCAAGTTTTTATTCTTAGGTGTATCATCTCAATACTTAGAAAAATGGCGGCTCTGACCTTTGATGACCAGATTATTCGAAAAAATACAAGTGTTCCAACACTATACATAGATATCAAATAAACATAAATAATAATCCATCAACATCATCATAAGAACCCATAAGCAAAACAAACAACCATATACTCAAACTAGATCACTTGCTTCCAAGTGTCCTCAAATGATAAGTCAATAACATGTGAAAGTAAGAGTGGGATGTTACACCAGGTATCCACAAGAATGGTATGGAAGACATGAAATTTCTTCACAAAAAACATAGCCAATCTTGTGTGGTGTCCTTGAAATGCGCAAAAGAAATCATACCACTCATCCTTTACGAAAATGTATTTTATTTCTGGTTTGGATTCAAACAATTATAGGCATCGTGGCTCGGTTATGTTCAATTTCCATCATTATCGAGGAGGAACCATGTTGGGTAGAGTAGATTTGATGGAGATAATGCAATGAATGCATATTCCTTCATATCGAAACTAATTCACATGTGTTGTTAACCCTTTGTTCGAACTGTAATGGCCATGATGAACTAGTACAATTCTCACACTCATAACTGATACTATGTAATGATGGAACTTAGTGTAATATGGTGTGGAGGTGATGGTCTATGATTGCAGACATATGATGGTGACATTCAAATGGTTGAAATATTTAAAAGAACACATTAAATAATAAACTGATTTAAAAAATTAGTTTGTGAATCCTTGTTTGCAAGAATAGACTCATTATTGCATTCAACTATGTTTTGCATATGAAACTCTATTATTCCTACCACGATCTCAACCTATGAAAATTTTTATGACAAATATTTCAAACCAAATTGATGACATGCAATTTTCCCTCAATAAGACTAAAAGATGGTGCAAAAAATAGATCAATTAAGAGAGAAAATGATAAAAATGAATTATTTAGTAACGAGGGACCAATATTAACCAACAAAAAATGAATGATTTTTAATGAAGGTATAGGGAAATGAGAGAGGATGGTCAGGGGTGAAAACTTAGGTCTCAACACCAGTCTCTCACCAATTATCTCTCTCTCTCTCTCTATTGTTGCCCCATTTCCCCCTCTCTCTCTCCCCTTCTCTCCCTCCCTCCCTATATCTCTATATGATCCCATCTCACACTTACTCCCTCTATACCTCCTTTACTCTCCACCCATTTCTCTCTATCACACACACATTTCTCTCTCTATCACTCCCCCCTCAATTAATCTACACCTCTCCTCCCTCCCCACTCTCTCTCTTTCCCTATATCTCTCTACCACTATCTCACAACCCAATATCTCTCTTTCCATCTCCCTATCCCACCTCCCTCCCTCTCTATCTCTCTCCATAAGTATCTAAGTCTCTCACACCTCACTCTCTCTCATATTCCTCCCTAACTTTCTCTATATCTACCTCCCCCCCATATCTATCATACCTTCCCACTTCCCCCCATATCTCTCTCTCTCTATCAACTTCTCTCCTCCCTTCTTTGTCTCCCTCTCCCTACCTCGCTCTCCCTCTCTCTCTATTCCCCCCACCCCCCCCTCTCTCTCTCTCTCTATATAT
>JASDQU010100944.1:109317-131274 GCA_032191745.1 Picea mariana | reverse complement strand
CCCCCTCTCCCTCTGTCTCTACCTCCTATTTGTGGAACAAGAATGTGCATGCGCACTTTCTTCGAAATGCACACGTGTTCTAAAGAGAATACACACACCCCAATACAACTTTTTCATCCATCAACTTCATGTGAGTGGGGCCTTACTTTCTAATAATTAAACCAAAAATATCAAAATAATAAGTATAAAGCACAATCTTAAAAACAAATACTAAATACATATAAAGATTCCATACAAATATAAAATGTAAAAAAAAATTAATACAAATACATAGACATTCTAATAACAATAAATACAAATATAAGCAAATATATCAATATCAATATAAATATTCCTTATTTAAAAAAATACTAACATATAAATACAATTCACATAAATAAAGAAGCACAAATGTATAACAACTTTAAAACTAACCCCACAAACATAAATGTATAGAAACATTAAAACTAAGCCTATAAGAGAGTTGAAAATGTGAACCAATGAAAAAATTAAAACTATTCAATCTATCTATACTATCTAATGAGATACTTCTAATTTTAAAACTATTCAAGCTATCCTATCTAATTGCATGCTTAGATACAAATGGTTATAATCTAATCAACTTGGTACATTGTACATTGGATACACATGGTTACAATTGTAAAAAAGGATCCACACAATATTAATGTATGCAATTAGAAATTTATAAGATGTCGTTGTCTCATAACTAAAAAGGACTCGTTCAAAACTGTCAAGGAGAAGGGGATTTATGATAAACTCTTAAAAATGGTAAGAAACATTGATAATGCGAAGCAAAATTGGAGTAACAAGGAGCTTAAAATAATTTTTGAAGAAGCAGAAATGCCATCCTGGAAACTAAAACTAATTATATTAATGTATGCAATTAGAAATTTATAAGATGTCGTTGTCTCATAACTAAAATGGACTTGTTCAAAACTGTCAAGGAGAAGGGTATTTATGATAAACTCTTAAAAATGGTAAGAAACATTGATAATGCGAAGCAAAATTGGAGTAACAAGGAGTTTAAAATAATAAGGAGTTTAAAAAAAAATTTGAAGAAGCAGAAATGCCAGCCTGAAAACTAAAACTAATTTTAAAACTTAGGAGGACTACCATGTTTGAACAATGTTACTTCAAATTAATTTATGAATACAACACTAAGCTAAATTTATGAAAGTATATGTCTCCATTATATTTTCATCAGAAGGTAGAAATGTCCATCAAATAGACATCTGAAGACAGAAAGTTGTTCTACAACACTATTGTTTTACAGAACTATCCCTAATTATGGCGATCTGATCATACTGATACAATAGCACGACAGGAACATTTATAGAAGAATAACTAAATGGATCTGAATAGCATTTCAGATATTGAATAATAATTTTATTACATAATAAGGAACCCCTATAGGTCAATACTATGAAAAGTGTAGGTCAATTCAGGTGCATGGGTTCATAACGATTGGTCATTTAAATGTACATACCCGTGATTGTTTTTGCAAAGTAAATATTTAAATATAGGCTATTGTATGTAAATTTACATACCAAGATAGAATTATTAACCATTTTCATAAGATAAAACTTAATTCTTTATGAACATTTAAAATTTCCATGACAGCAAAAATGTTAAGTAAACTAATTTTTCAACACAATGGGTAGTTGAAATGTTAAACAAGCATACTAGTATTAATTGTGTCACTTTACAATGACATACCATATAATTAACATTAAAAAGTGTACAAAGAGGAACCAACATTTTATATTAAAACAAAACAATGACATACCATATAAGTAACATAACAAAGTGTACAAAGAGGAACCAACATTTTCTATTCAAACAAAACAATTAAAAGAGGAACAAAACAGAACAACACATAAGAGAAGCTGTCACTGAACACAGTTAGCAAAAACGAGTTTATATAAATATTACCTGTAAAAAAGAAATTTATAAGCATCATCCAAGTCATAAAGTCATACAAGAGAGAAGCTTTAATCTGGTTGTAGCGAATACAAAAGGTCAAAAGAAACCCATAAAAAAAGAGGCGTAAGGAGTTCAGTTGGTGACTGTCAAGATGGAAGCCAGGATGAAAATTTACATAAAAATGATGACAAGTATCTGGAAGGGAATGCAAATACCACACTGTTTTAGTTATTGCTCTGTTTTGTACATATAAATGCTTAACATGAAGGAGAAATTAAGCTAAGACTGTAGCTGGGACATTCACTAAACTAACTTTCATCAGATTCTAACTAAACTAATCTTCATCATATTTTTTTAATCTGATCCCTTTATAAAACCCTAAATGATGATCTTAAAAATGAAAACCAATGTGATCGGACCAATGACTGTCCACCATTTTTCCGGTTTTCACGAAAGTTGTTTTTGTTGAAATACTTCTGAGAGAAGTAATGTGGTAGCTGCATTTAGTAAGGCTCCTACGTAATCGATCGATGGTAGAGAAATGGTACCCACCAAGCACTTGTCAGATTTCCATGATCATATCATGTGGCCATGAGATGAGGTGGCATGACATTGCAACTTAAGGTATGCCTCCATGAACACACAATCGAAAGATTTCAAGTGAGAATGCTACACGTTGAGTTCTCTCTAGCCTCTTGCAAAATTCGCGTCTCTCGTGCCGAACCCTCTGGATAAGATGATACCTAAGAACGTAAGTGTGGCAGGTACTCATATTTCTAGAGAAAACTTACTAGTTTCATTCTAATTTCAGTACTCTCTTAGAAAGCACAACAAAACCTGGCACTCACGCAGAAAATGGATTTGAATAGCCCACGGATTAGAAAATGGCAATGTTTTAATATAATGATATTTCAATATAATGATCCAAAGATGGAGATGATGCATATTACAATGATTTAATTTAATGATCCTAGGATGGAGAAACCTAAATTTTCAACCCTGGTATAAATATGAATTTACGAAATGAAATTTTATCACTGAACTAAAATAAAGTAAAATGCAGAATATGAAATTTAGTTCCGTATCTGAAAAATTTGTTGGTCTACATACAATGTTATTTATCTAAATGTCTACATACAATGATATTTATCTGAAGAATAAATACCATTGAATATCACGGTACCCAAAAACTGAATGGTTTTTTATCAGTTCAGGGATTGGATTTCCCTACCAAAGTAAAGAAAATTTGCAATCTACTGGATTGACTGCACAATAATTTAAAACAGATAACTCATATTTTTCTATTCCGTAGCAGAGTAAAGAAAATTTGGATAGAAAATAATCTACTGGATTCACTGCACAATAATTTAATTTAAAACAGATAACTCATATTTTTCTACTACAATGATAGGTTGAAATTTTCATAAAAAAAAATTGCAAAAAAATTTACCTTTGTAACTGCGGAGTCCAATTGAGGAGTAGGATGTCGATCAACATCTACCTGCAGTTTGTGTGTTTCTTCTAATTAAAAAATACACCTCTCAAAACCACACAGAACCATGAAAAACACATAATGCTTCTGGCGTACTCATACATGCCAGACCACACCGCCGGGAGCAGGAGGATGTGAACGACTGAGCATCATAATGGCGAAACAAATAACAATGATTCAACGGAATCAACACAACTCAATGGTCATGTTCCTCTACACTGTTGGGTGACGGAAGGTTATGGATCACAAGAATGGAGAAACAAATAACAATGATTTAATGGAATCAATACAACTCAACGGTCATTTTCCTTACAGTTGGACACAACTCAACGGTCATGTTCGTCTACACAGTTGGGTGATGGTGGTGGATGGGAGGTTATGGATCACAAGAAAGCACACTGCCCATTGATCTCTCCGTTCAAATTCTACAATGCCAAAAGATTCCAATCTAAAGGAGTATGGCATTGTACAATGCCAAAAGATTCCAATTTAATGGAGGGTATAAAAATATTTTAAATTTAGATATCATTTAAAAATCATAAAAAGCACCATTCCACTGTAACCACCACTAAAATAAATGCTTAAACCAAAAGATTCCAATTTAATGGAGGGTATAAAAATCTTTTAAATTTAAATATCATTTAAAAAGCATAAAAAGCACCATTCCACTGTAACCACCACTAAAATAAATGCTTAAATAAATTTTAATAACGATATCATTATTTCCCTTTCTACTTGCATACCACTAAAATAAATTTTAATAACGATATCATTATTTCCCTTTCTACTTGCATACTTTTGAGTCTGAAATTAGTAGGTATTACGTATTTCAATGAAGGTTTTGTGAAATTAATAGGTATTACTTATTTTAATCAAAGTTTTCTATTCATACTATGGTTGGAAATTGATTTTCAAAGTATTCAATGTTAAAAAATGATAATTCTCTACCCATGGTTTCTTATTATTTTTTAATTCTTTAATGGTGGTATTGCTTTAGCTAATAACAACCTGTATAATTTAGTATTAACCTGTATAATTTAGTATTGTATTTTTTTGGATTATCATAATAACAAGATTTTTTGACTTCATGAATTTTTTTGGGTTAATAATATCTTGTAATACAATTTCAATAATCTAGTAAATTGTATGGATAATAATAAGAATTTTTGACTTATGAAATTTTTTGGGTTAATAATATGTTATAACACAATTTTAATAATCTAGTAAAATATATGATTATGTTTAAATTTAAGTTTAATAAGATGGTCATGACAATGTTGCTAATTGAATGTCCATGCTTAAATTTAGGTTTAATAAGATGATTATGTTAATATTACATGGATTGTTTCAAAATAGTAAAAATAAGATTAATAAATATTTTCTCAAACTACATTTAGGAAATATGTTCTTGATAAATTCACAAATGGAAGTTGTCAAATTTTCAAATTGGATTATAATGCATGATTGGATTTCCTATAATAATAGAATAGGGATTAGTGACTAGCACTTCTATTATGATGTATTTAAATGATCCTGCAGACCTTATTATATCTCATCATTAATATGGTAGTGATTTGTTCAAATCAAATATCTTAATAGTTTATTTATCAAAAAAATAAATAGCTTTTATTATTTTTTTCTAGTTTAAATGTTCAAAGTTTTTTTTCCTTTTGGGGGGATTTTTTCTATTTAGTTTTTCTAGAAATCAACTAAGAAAGTGTTGGACTTGCACATTTGAGTGTTTAAGTTTGTATAATCCAAATGCCCTAGGAGTTAGAAATTCAATTTAAACAACATAAAATTGTGATTTCATCCTATTTATGCTCTTAGATTTGGAGGAGAAAAACCAAAACTTAGAATAGTTAGAGAACTCCTTTATTATCTATAATCGCTCAACATGTATTTTATTTTAGAATTTGTTTTCTTCATTCATAAAATACAGTAGTTTGTAGTCTCTTCTTGAATCTAAGGGACACAAGGAAAAGTTAAATGATGAGACATTGAATGAGCATCTCATTGTAAAATTAAAAGTACTCAAGAAAATTGTTATCCTTTCCAAAAGCCACTATAGGAGGAGGAGTTGTTGTCTTGCAAATATATTTTTGTTAAAAATCACATGGCATCATTTATTTGAATATAATCTACGAATTTTTGTACAATTAATATTACTTGTCTCTAATCCAAGAAAACAAATACCAAAATTATATTCCTTTCCAAAATTCGATAAAGGAGGATGTGTTGTCTTGCTGTGATCTAACTCAAAAAAATATTGTTGAGTGAACTCAACTAAAGTGAGACAAAATCTTAGGATTTTAGGAACATGTGTAAAAATCAAATTGGCAGGTGTTCAATAAGGAGGAGGCTTGTACATGTGTCAAACACATAGGAAAATCTTATAAAATAAAAGAGAAAAAAAGAGAATGGGATGCCATTTTGAAGAATATGTGAAATCTCAAAGAAATCGAGGGTGACAGCGTGGGGATATTGGATCTAAGGTTAGGAGAAATGTGTTTTCCATAAATAAATCTCATTTATAGGTTTTTATTCCATTATATTCTGGTTAAGCTATGGTTCAATTTGTAATATATGGATATTTAAATTATTTTTCAATTGTAATTTTTGGAAACTCTATTCCGGTTAAATTGTTGTTCCATTTGTAAATTTAGAAATAAATTATTGTTCGTTGCAATCTAAATAGAGATTAGAAGTTCTCTCATGTTTCATTCCATTATATCATTGTCATGATAAACATAAAAAAACAATGATTATATCAATAACCAGATTTAATTGTAGGAAGCATGATTATAGAATTAACAAAGTTGTAGTACATAGGAGTACTTATATAAATTGAACTACAACCAACATGCCAAATTCTAAATGATAATGCTATCATTTTGGAGAAAATCTAGAATATATAAAAGGTTAAGGTTAGCGAATAATACAATGAGATAGTAACAGTTAAATAGATAATAACTAGTTTTATAAGGAAACCAACTTGATAGGTTCTAAAACCATTTTTAAAACACGAAGATAACTAGGTAGGATCATGCGATCATGGAAAGTAAGGCCCGGAACCATTCAAGGCCATAAACTGAAGAAACAAGGAAAATTCATTAATAAATATGTAACATAGTCGAATCAACTCTATTAATTAATGAGTGTCAAAACCCTTTAAAAAAATATGTATACATGGGTGACTAACCTAGTAATAGTTTAGATTTCAAAAACGTATTAGAACCCTCATACAAAGCCAACTTCCATAGGAAAAAAAAATACAGAGTAGAGAACAAATTACACTTCCTCTTGTTTAAATAGACCAAAATAGGGTTGAAAGAACTATGATAGGTAACCACCTAGTTACTTTGAAAAAAGCAGAGGCATCAAATACCTCATCCATAGCTAGGGTTTATTATAGAAAATAAAATACCTCTCGAAGGATGAACTTCCTAGCCAAGAAGCCATAGCCAACACCTACCAACAAGGTTTTTCAAATGCAGTAATTAGTATGGCACCTGGGTAAGGTAATTTAACACAATTAGAAAGAAAAAACATTTAAAGTAAAGAACACTGATAGGGATTTTAGACGGTTGATACAAGATAAAACCCTGCTAATTTGGCCGAGTACACTTGGATTTATGCACAACCATTACAAAAGGGAACTAAAACTTTTACAAAAAAATTGATGCTAGAGTTAGGGTATGAGTTTAACTAGGAGTAGCTCGAACATGTCAATGGAACTCTTGTAGAGGAACGATTCGAACAACCATAGCCAACATATCTTCCTGATTGGTACCCTTGTACATAACAATGACCCATAATTAATTCGAAGTATCCAAAATATATATCTTATCAGAAGAAATTAGACAATAAGAAAAATGTAATGACGACGCTTGAGTATGTAATGGGTGCAACCATTACCTAGAATGCCCTGTAAAGTTTCCAAACCAAAAATTAGGGAAAATTCATGAAAGTTGAAGGGACTGAGTATTAAACAAAATAAAGGAATTAAGTGAAATGCATATAGGACAAAAAAAATATTTAACAAGATAAGGACATAAAACTATAACCAAGATTACGTCGAGGCTCCCAAATAATGAGTGAAGATGAAGCCAAAACCCAAATGAAAAAGAATGTACATAGAATTGGTATAGGTATGGAACACTTAAATTCCAGAAACACAATAGAGGAAGCTCAACAACAAATAAATGGAACCCTAGATCCTTCTAACTTGAACCAGAAGGAAACCTCATTTTCCATTGGAAGATTACCAAAAACAGGGAAGTGAATGATCAAAGTCTATGTGGGGTGGTCAAGACATTAGTTCCCCAAATCTCGTTCCAACAAGGTCACACCTAGAACACTAGAGGGTTTCCACAAGAGGCTACATACATGTGTCTAATTACGAAACATGGTACTTTAACCCCTTCATTAAAAACTACCAACCACTCTTGTATCAAATGTCAAAACATAATTGACACTTACCAATGAAAAAAAAATTATAATGTGATTATCATCTAATTGTGTGTTTAATCATTCACCTAATTTATGCCTGGTGAGTCGAGACAATCCATCAATTAAATTACATCGACCATATTATACCTTAGTAATTATGTGGTTAATTTGCCAACTTAGGATATATGAAAACAAGGTCGCGAAAAGGGTCCAATAAAAATAACTTTTGGAATAATAAAAGAGGGTTATAAACACACAAATTATACCATGGGAATTATAACATGGGAATTATATCCATACCATATGAACTGCAATTTGGAATAAAAGTTATGCCATAATGTTTATAACATAGGACAAGAAAGTTTAGTGATTTTGCGCATGGAAATTATTACAAATATAAAATGTAAAATTGAAAAAATATTCTTGTACATAACGTCTTATTAATGAAACTTGTGTGGTCAAAATAGAGGATTAATACACTTTACTTAGTCAAAACCAAAATATTGTTGAATACAAAAAATAACATTTATGGGTATCTGACATAATGGTATCAGAGCTTTAGGAACCACACTTGGCCTTATGAGCTCAACCGCAGAGACTAATTTACTATTTTTATATTTAATTCTTACCACTAGGAAGAAGATTTTGATTACAAGAAATATGACAAAAGTACCTATTCTACCTGAAGAAGGGTCACATCAAAATGAACCAGAAATTCTTGAATAAGGAAATATTGGTGAGAGAAATATATGGGTTAAATTGAATGAAAGCAGGGATAATAGAAAATATGAATTAATTCATAATGTAGAGGGTCTAAGGGAATAATTGCAAGTTGTTAAGGAAGATAATGAACGAATTATAAATACACAATAAGAACTTAATGCAATACTGTTGAAAAAAATGTGTAATCAGAAATCAAACAAGAGTAAAGGTCAATTTTCCAGTAATTCTAAAACTGATCTGCAGAAGAAGAAGTCTATGATATTAGAACATATTGAATCAATGATAGAATCGGTTTTTAATGAAACTGAAACTTCAAGTGAGGAAAACACTAAAAAGGAACAAAGAACTAAAAATAAACATAAGCATCATGAGGAAATTATGGGAGAATTTAAAAAGATAAAACCTTCAATCTTTAATGGTGAGATTGAGACTGGAGAAGAGGTAGAATCTTTGCTTTCTGAGATGCAAAAATAATTTCAGATATACAATTATTCAAGTAAACTCAAAGAAAGAATGGACATCTATAAATTGACTAAGAAGGCATATATTTGGTGGCAAGATATCAAGAGAGTAAAGAAAATTAAGGAACGTAAAATCACTTCGAATACTTTGAAAAGATATTTTAAGAAATAATATCTATCAGATTAATATTATGAAGGTAACGATAAAGAATTTTATGAATTGAAATTGGGAAATTTAACAATGAAAGACTTTTCCAGCAAATTTCTAAGCTTATTGCGCTATGTACCATATATTGAGGTTGAAAAAAAAAAGATACAATCCTATTGAGTTTTTTACCTGCCTCATACAAATATAGGATTGAATTTGGAAATCCTAAGACTTTAGAAGAAGCTATGCATAAGGATAAAATATGTTTTGAACAACATAAAACCATAAATGAAAATGCTAAAAACAAGAAGGGAAAGAAAGTTCAGATATTTGATCCACAAAGAAAATAAGGAAATTTTTTCAATAAGAACATTGCAAACAGGTTTCACAAAAATAACTATAGAATTAATAATCGTTATAATCCATCTGAAAATAAAAAGGCAAAAATAACAACTTTTTATAACAAACAAACTTCCCAAAAGGAACCAATAAAATGTTGGGAGAGTGACGAACCACATTATTTCAAAGATTGACCTCATGGGAAGAAAAACAATAAATAAATATATATATAGTTCAATAATAAATAATAGTTAGTGAAATAGAAAGCATCACCCCAAATGTAACGTCCCCGACCACCAACCCCTGGCAGGTAGATCTACCTAATGACTAAATCATTGTTTTTCTCTGCTCTGATACCATTTTGTAACACCCCCAGCCACCCAGGTTGAGCCATGCTACTCATAGAAACAACAATTATCATATTCATATAAATATAAAGATAAATAGACAACATATTATGTTCATACATAGATTAATTCATAACTAAAAATAAAAGAATACATGCAATACTCACAGGCAAAACCCATAATATAAAAACATATACAAACAATATTCATCAATTATAACACATGTACATATACACATCATGTAAATGAATATAGTAATGAGTACTTATCTTTCAATTGAAGTACACCAACTTTGTGAAGACCTTCCACAAACCTCCCAGCCATAGACCATGCTTCTCATCACACTCAGTAGTGAGTCACCCCTGAGTTGGGACTAAAATCCATTGGGGAAGGGAATTCTAGGCTTGGAAAGGACAACAAGGAAGTTGCACCAAATAACAAAAATGATCTTTTATTCCAGAAGTCACTTACACCCACAACCCACAGACCCTCATTCTCCAAATGCCTACTCCACCCCAGGAGGGTACACCTTCACTAATACAAGTCCATCGGTTACTACACCTCCCTTACCTTGGGCTTCAACAATAGGTTGGACTGAAAGTATCAGATTATTGTAGCTGCTACGGGACTCCTTTTTAGGAGAACTCACTTCCCTGCAAAATCTCTTACCTGGGAGAGTTCCTCATAGGCCTGACAACCTGCTTCTTCAATTCAACTCCTAAGAAATACAACAAAAACATTCAACTAGCACATGGGTGACATAAGAATTAAAAAATGGGTATGGACACTGAAAGTGGGAACAAACCAAGCTTAGCCAAAACTGTGTTGGAAACAACCACCAACCGCTATGACACAACATGACTTAGGAAAAATACAAGTTTGTCGGGCTTCACAGGAAATACGCAGGACAACTCCAGTGTCTTCAAGTTACACTGGCACGTGCATCAGTGGGTAGTATGGTGGACTTCCAGGGTGACTAACCCCACGAGAGTGCAAACCAAATCGTGAAGGATCGTGACCCCTATCCAAATCGTGAGACTCCTAAATGAGATCCCAACAACGAGCTGAATTTCCCACTTAAAACTGCATGTGCCCAGATTGACACATGTCTCCCTGAGGTTGCATGGGCTCCACTTAACACTCGTTCCCCTTTCCCCTAGGAAATTAGGACAACACAGATTGTGTCAAACGTTATCCTTTAGGAAATAATAATATAATACTATTCCTTTAGAGGTAAGCATAGATTAGCCCCTATTCCTAGACACTTAGGCCCTTCCCCACCTAGTGTAGCTTAGGCCCCCATAACTCTTTCTTCTTGGAGGTTCTACACGCAAGGATGTATAATTTTTATTAATGATCTTGCATAATTACATATAAAAACAGGCTCATGGCCTTAGCATCCTAGGATCTCTGGCCTAATCATCAAATAAGCCTCCTAGCTTATTGTAAGTCATCTCATCAGCCTAACAAACAGGTTTACAATTCATAATTACAATTGGAGCTCTACCGAGGGATATTACAACCCCCTCCCCTTATTTTTGCATTGTCGCCAGTGCAACTTGTTTATACATATATAATTCAAAATTTCTTCAAAAAGATCCAAGATTTATCTATTAGAAGCCTATTATCCACCCGATGCTCTTCTTTCAAGCACCAATTCTGGTGTTCATACTGCAACTGAAACTCAATTTCTCTATTCCATAGAGCGGCTTCAGGAAATCATTCAACTCATTGTTCCTTGTTACATAATTCAATTAAACCTCATTGAAAGCACTGACTGGATGTAAATCCACAACGCTCCATCCATCCTTAGATCTCATTGTTGATAAACTCTTAGCAGGGATATGGCTCCACAAACATAAACACTCTGCTCCTACACCTATTCATTCAGAAACAACATTAGAGCATATACGCAATATATATATATGTGTGTGTGTGTGTGTGTGTGTGTGTGTGTGTGTGTGTGTGTGTATGTATGTATGTACAAGAAATTTTAATAACATTATAACATGTATACAAGATACATGACATACAATGAATAGAGAATTGATACTTATCTTTTGATTGAGAAGACCTTTCACTCCTGAGAAGGGATATGACTCCATCAGGGAAATGGCTTCCCAATATATCCACTGTCCACAATCCATATCAACATGGTATAGGATAAGGTACCAAACCTCATCAACACTCCAACCAACAGTCTCTCATTCTCCACATGCATGTCCCACCCCAAGAGTGTACACCTTCTCTGTCACATAGTCCATCGACTGCTACACCTCCCTTTCCTTGGGCTTCAGCAACAAGTCAGATCAGGAAGTATCAGATTACCGTGGCTCCCGAATTTCTAACTTCTCTCAGATATTTCCAATCAACATCTTCCCCGATATACTCTTTGTAGTCAACATTCTAACTTTAATAAACATCATCTCATTTGCATCATTCACATGTAGTTGTCATGAGAGAACATAAAATAATTCATTTATGAACTCCAACTTAGTTCAAAAAGGGAATTAAACCTTTCCCCAAAACATGAAATTCCATTTCATAATTCTTCTTGGTTGTTTCCATATTAGGATTGCAACCTTCCTTGTGGTTTTCCATAAGCATCAAACTGCATACCATTCTCCTGCAAGGCTTCATCTTGCATACTATGAACAAATTGGCAGTATTTATTGTACATCATAATTCAATTGCAATATGTACAGAACCATATGAAATGAACTTAGAATTGTCTACATCTATCAATTCAATCATAATTACCAAACAAATTAATAAAATAGAATGACTCATCATTCTATGAATATGCATGTTCACAGTAATATCTATATGTTCATTACTTCTTTTTCTGAACAAGAAAATTTCCTGTAGTCAATGCTCATGTGACTACTTGACTTGTAACTTTACTATTTCAATGTCTAACACCTCCCTGAAATGTCCTCCACTTCATGAGTTCAAAAAATTTCAGTTATTAGTAACAATTATATCCATGCAATAACATATATTCATGTACTTACAAAACACATTCGACCATTTCATTCAGTACACAATTATATCACCTACTATTCACAAGTGCAATTCTCAATGCATACTTATTTAGTGCACCTTGCATTGAATTACATAATTCTCTTTATCTTAGTCATGTATCTTACCATCCATAAGTTGGAATTCTGGCCAATGTCTTGACACATTCTCCACACACTTCCTATTTTCTTCCCAATTAATTGGATTCCTTCCTTTTCGACCCGAACACTACACCAAGAATATAATTTTGTGGTATTCATTAGTGTTAGAAAAAAGGTTGTAGTCCAAGTTTTATTTAAAGGTAGGAATATTTGAGTACATGTGTGGCTCATAATCTTTACATATCCATACTTTTCCATATCCAACCATGTTCTAGTCTCAAACATGACTATCTTTACTGGCATTCATTCCTATAACATGTTATTATCTTTTAATTCTTTGGCTATTACCCTATAACCAAATTAACATGATATTATACTATGTCATTGTGTTCATTCAAAAGCTAAAAAGATTTGAATTAATGCAGTCCTCCAGCCTTTACCACATCCAGTGGTATGCATTCAAATAATATAATCATGTGATTTTATAAAATAACTTTAGCTGAGGAAGTTCTTACCTAAATTCCCTTCAACAATTATGCAAAAAGAGTAATAAAAACTCATACCTTCATGACTTCCATTAATAAATTTGATGTTACCTGTATGGATGATGGTAGTAGAATATTTCATTCTTCTTTTATCAAACCTAACCAACCTTCAAGTTTTTGTTGCTTCCTTCCATATGTAGCAACAACATCAACAACACTTGCAACATGAAATAATTATTTTTATGCTTATGGTTGTTCAACCAACCCTAATTCAATTGCTACAACGCTACCACAATTTAAGAAAATTCTTTCCCATGTGAAACTTTTCCTTGTTGATCCCAAAAGTCTTCAATTCTTCCTGAATTCCTGAATCTTCTTGTGCTCCAATTTGATCATTGTGCATGATTAGTTCTGACGTGAGCACTTTCTAGCAAAATCGCTCTTGCATGCTTTTTCATTTATAACCAATTACTAATGTTGACATTATCCTTCAACTTTTATTTTATTTCTAGATCCATCTATCCTAACTAGCTTCAAACTTGACTTACCTATCCAATCTCTAGCATACTTGTAAGGATGCACATATGCCCCTTTTTCTAGTTGCATAGACTCAAATGAAATTCCTTCGTTTACCTTACCATCATAGATTCAGGTGATATCTCCAACCTTTTGGGTTGTCACTCATGGCTCTATGTTACTTAAGATGGATTCTTTTTAGGAACCATCTCCTCTGCATTCAAAACCATGCATAGAACCATTTTATTCTTCCCAGTTCCTTATTGATTTTTCTTTATAAGTTACTTCACTTTTAAATTATTATTGACTTGATATCTCCATGCCCTTATGGAAATACCTTCATACCTTTGGAGTGCATCAACAATCCTCTACTATTCTATCTTTCCTTCCTGGAGTGTTGACATGCATTCGTATTAGCTTGATATCTATCTCATGATTTCTTCTTCCAGTATCTTAGGATGTTCATAGACTTGACTCCATCCATGAGTTTTTCCATTTCTACTTTGCATACTTGCCACCAAATATTATGCTGATATTAATTTTCAACACTCCATTATTATTTGGATTCCTCTGATTCAACTCCTGCATGAACAAATTATAATTCCAGTCATGTTCTGTGAGTAACCTTGGTTAGTTAACACCAAATTTTTTCTTGAAGGAATGTGATTTAGAATTATGACATGCATATTCAACTTCTTTCATGCCATATTTGATGACCTTCATGCCATGCTTCCACTGTGCATTCTGATAATAATAATGGAGGTTCTATCTCCAATCTGTAGTGTTGATCCTTGGAAATGTCACATCTTATATTCAAAGTCTTTCATATTCCATAAAACCTTCCTTCATTATTCCCATGCTTTTCATCTCCATATGATCGTATGGTTCATGCAACATCATATATCGCAGATGGATTTCTCCACCTGGAATCCTCTTTTTGAGTTATTTCCCATGAATGCTTCCTTTCTCAATTATGAGGTTTGAGAAGAAAGTTATGATCCTTTAAAACTTGTTCTTCTTATATGATGCATTATTTGTGTAGATGATCTCTTTTCTCTGAGCTAATCCTTATCTGATCTATCTTTTGTTTAACTCTATATAAACAATGTGTAGTCAATCAAAATTGTTAGGCCATCAATCCTTAACAGTTTCCACAATATTCCTAAATCAATATGATTCAAGGAAATCTTTCAGATTTCACTATGTGGTTTTCGATCGATCAAGAATCCCTGCAGATTTTTTTTTTTTTATCTATGCACGTCTCTGCAATAATTTTCGGGCACTAGCCCCTTTATGTCATCCACTAACCCATGCGACCATGGGTTGTGGCCCAAATCTACGTCGATGGTTCTTATTCGGGACTTGGGGCCTCTGTTTTTTAGAAGTCTAGCTTCGAAAGTTCCTAACTCCTTTCTCTCTGGGGTGTTGATATTCCGAAGTAGATCTCCACTTGTCGCGTGTCCTTTAACAGATCGATGGTTCTTAATCATTCAACACTTTGGGATTCAGGGGCTTGTGTCTCACCCATTCCGTTTTCCTCTGGAGTGTCCTTCCTCTGACGTTTGTCTCCTATTACCATGCATCCACTGGCTTAGGGTTTCCATGTTCAATAACTATCATGTCACATTAGTTAATTCCATCCAATTTGTAGGGGTACGCATCGACGGTTTGGAGTAACCCACCTTTCTCCTCACAATTCTTCTAATGCTAACACATAACCTCTCGGTGAAACCATGGTTTTGATTGTGAGACCGACTTGGGGAATTAACTCCCATGAAAATTGGGTCCTCGCAATGCATCCTAGCCATCGATATTGATGTATCTTGATCAACGCTAGTGTGGGCCTAACGATATTTAACTATGTTATGTAACCTCAGAGCCCACATAGTACAACTAACAAAATTCCAGGTGGGGGAACATGGCAGGTATAGGAGAGGTCCACATCACCTCCAAGTGACGTCGTCGTGACTCACTACTTTGGCTCTTCAGGTCTTCGAAGATTTAGGCTTCATGAGTTCCTTCCTCAACACACCCTAATTCTCCTGAACATCGAAATCCCGAACAAGCCAATCTACTGACATGGGTCCCTTATGACGGATGGTCTAGATTACTCTGGACTTTGGATCTTCGAGAGTTCTCTATCCTTCATACAACGCCGTAACTTCCACCCTTATCTTGATCCAATGGTTCTGGTCCAACTTCAGCCCAATCCGATGGTCAAACTCTTTTCCTAAGATATATGGAATAGATCCACTTTGGGGACTTTGGGCTTCACGAGTTTCAACCTCTCCACACTCGTTTTCTCCTGAAGTGATTTCACCCGAAGTCGACGATCTGTCGATGCGTGTCTCCCATAGATCGATGACTACAATTAACTTTGGTTCTTCGGGCTTCAAGAGTTTCAACCTCTCCACACTCATTTTCTCCCGAAGTGATTTCACTCAAAGTCGACGATCTGTCGACGCATGTCTCCCATAGATCGATGGCTACAATTCACTTCACCTCTTTGGGCTTCGAGAGTTTCAACCTCTCCACACTCGTTTTATCCCAAGGTGATTTCACCCGAAGTCGATGGATTTCCACCATGTATCCTCTCTCTCATATCGCCAGCCCAAAGGAACTCACGACTAACCGCCTCACAACTTTTCCATATCTAATGGTCTAGGGTGACTATGTTTCCTCCTAAATAAATCCTAGTTGTTAACTCGTTAAACCTTGAGAGTTTATCCCCCCTTTAATATTTCTTCCCTCTATCTCCCCCGAGCTTCGTTTCTATAACCCATTTCTCCTTAGAGTGTTTCTTCAACACTTAGTTTAATATTAGATCTATGCACTCCTTGCAACAGATCTTTGTGTCCCTTCATGAAAAAACTCAAGCTATATCTCCCAATATTTTTGAGTCAAAGACTCTGTTTATGCATTGCTTGCACCCAAGGATGCTATGAACCTCAAATTTTGTCCCTTTCGACAACAATTCACTTTGAAATATTTGTCTCGTTAACCACTAACATGGCCCATCAAGGCTTAGTGTCAAAACCATGACTCTGATACCAATTTGTAACATCCTCGATCACCAACCCCTACCGGGTAGCACTGCCTAATGACTGAATCATTGTTTTTCTCTGCTCTGATACCATTTTGTAACATCCTCGGCTACCCAGATTGGGGCATGCTACTCATAGAAACAATAATTATCATATGCATATAAATATAAACATAAAAAGACAACATATTATCTTCATACAGATTAATGCGGAAATAACAATAAAAGAATACATGCAGTACTCACAGAAAAAAGCCATAATATAACAACATATACATGCAATATTCATGAATTATAACACATGTACATATACATAGCATGTAAATGAACATAAGAATGTGTACTTATATTTCAATTGAAGTAGACCAACTGCGTGCAAACCTTCCACAAACCTCCCAGCCATAGACCACACTGCTCATGAGGCTCAATAGTGGATCACACCCAAGTTGGGAAGAAAATCCACGAGGAAAGGGAATTCTAGGATTGGAAAGGACACCAAGAAAGTTTCACCAAACAAGAATGATCTTTTATCCCAGGAGTCACTTACACCCAAAACTCACAAACCCTCATTCCCCACACATCTACTCCACCCCAGGAGGGTACACCTTCACTAATACAAGTCCATCAGCTACTACACCTCCTTTACCTTGGGCTTCAACAATGGGATGGACCGAAAGTCTCAGAGTGTTGTATCTTCTATGGGACTCCCTTCTAGGAGAACTCACTTCCTAGAAAAGTCTCTCAACTAGGAGAGTTTCTCACAGGCGTGGCAACCTGCTTCTTTAATTCATCTCCTAGGCAATAGATAAACAACATTCAGCTAACACATAGGTTATGGAAAAAACAGAAAATGGGTATGGACACCGAAAGTGGAAACAAACCAATATGAGCCAAAAATGCGTCGACAACAACTTCCAACCGCTACAACACAACACGACTTAGGAATAATACAAGTTTTTTGGGCTTTACATGAAATACATAGGACAACTCTAGTGTCTACTCGTTACACTAATGCGTGCATCGGTGGGGATTATGGTAGAATTTCAGGGTGACTAACCTCGCAAGAGTGGAGAATGAATCGTGAAGGATCATGACCCCCCTCCCAATCGTGAGACTCCTAAATAAGCTCTCGACAATGAGTTGACTTTCCCACTTAAAACTACATGCGCCTAAGTTGGCACATGTCTCCCTGAAGCTACATGAGCTCCACTTAACACTCATCCCCCTTTCCCCTAGGAACTTAGAACGACATATATTATGTCAAACGTTAGCCTTTAGGAAATAATAATATAATATTATTCCTTTAGAGGTAATCCCTCTAGCTTAGCCCATATTTCTAGACACTTATGCCCCTCCCCACCTAGTGGATCTTAGTCCCCCATAAATCTTTCTTCGTGGAGGGTCTACACACAACGATGTATAATTTTTATTAATGATCTTGCATAATTACATATACAAAACATGCTCCTGGCCTTAGAATCCTAGGATGTCTAGCCTAATCATCACATAAGCCTCCTAGCTTATTGTAACTCAACTCACCATCCTAACAAACATGTTTACAATTCATAATTACAACTAGAGCTCTATCGGGGGATATTACACCAAAGATTAGCGCAACTTTGGAGAACATACAAGAATATCATCAAGCTTCCATGGTGGAAGTAGAAGGTATGTTGAATAATCAACTAATATCCATTTTGATTGATTTAGGTGCTAGTCTAAGTTATGTTTCACCTAAGATAGTAGAAATTTATAAACTATGGAAAACAATTTTTGAAAAATCATGGATAGTACATTGTGATATCCTCACATTGTTAGAAAATAAATTCCAAGTTGAATTTAGAAATAAATTTCCATTTACGGAAATTCAAATTTAGAAATAAATTTCTATTTATGGAAACTCTGAATTTAGAATTTGGAATATGTAATTATTATTTTTATGACTCTTGGGCAAAGGTTTGAGTTTCCCAATTGTCATCTTTTCATGGACACATGTATGAGACAAAAATTTTAATAAATTAAATGTTGGAAGACAAATGGAACAAACAAGTCAAAAATATCTAATTATGACTCCATCAGTGGGGAACAAGTTTGAGTTAACTCAAAGATGATTTTTACAAGTGTCAGAAATTGAATTATGTCACTAGGAGCCCCTAGGATAATCTTTTCCCAAAATGTTCACATTCCTTCTTTTTGAAACCCTCCAATAATCCATCATTGTGAGTAAGGTTTGGTGTGGGAGACAATTTATACATTTCCTGTAAATGTTGTGGTCTAAATGTCCCAATTTCCACCTTCTGCTCGTTGAAAATTGTCCTCGTCGGGATGTCTACATGGTTCAATGTCCATCTGATCATATCATAATAGGGAAAAATATGTGGCCTTGCGTCTATCTTGTGCATCTTCGACTGAGTGAGGATTTTGTATTTGGTGGACAATTCATATTTCTCTTTATCACTGGAAGCATCCAAACAATTTATCAGCTCAGATTGCAGAATGTCGAAGACATACTTCAATGTTTTGACAGTATTGATACTTCTAGGCAAGGTATCAAGAATAATATCTGAACCTTGACCTGGACTCTCGACAACTTCCTTGGACGCTTTTCACGGAGCCATGATATAGAACCTTGCAATTAGATCCCCTATCACAGAAAATGAAAACACAGATAGAGGTTATCTTGGTCAACTTGGCTCTGTGCAAATTAGAAACAAATCTAAGATAATGACTGAATTTTTTTCTCTTTGAGCACTTAAGTCTGTGCGAGTCTTTGCTGAAAGAACGTTTAAATCATTTAATAGAAATATTTAGAAATAAAATGGGATCTTACTAACAGTCACCTCACTAAATTTCTTAATAAATGCCATAAATGTTTGATAATTCGTGACTCGGGAGTATCATGACAACATTTAATTCTCGATCCGTAGGCCGTATGGGTTGAAGGTAGTTTAAGGTGTTAATTATTTCAGTTCAAACTTTCATTAAGTGTGTTTAGTCCTTAATCCCTTTTTTGGAGTTTGCAATATCGGATGTTTTTACTCCTAGTCGTTGAATACGCGAACCCCAAATTCACGATATTGTGATTTGGTTGATTAAATGTGATTTGATTTAATCTTTTAATTAACCTCGATTAATTAACAAAAAATCGTGACTTCGGGGATGATACCTACAAATGTGTTGTTTCTGGGGTAATAACCTCTGAGTCGCGAAATCACAACGAAGATTAAATATGGCTTAAAAGTCATTATTCTTTCTATTAACTAGTTTTAACTTAAACTAATCTCGCAACTTCGCGTGTCGGACATTCGAAGGGCGTTCGAGGTGTGACTCTGAAAATGTGAGAACATGATGTATCAAAGGTGATAATTCGTGTTTAAAGGTTAAAAAACCATGATTAAACTTAAGCTAACTTCTCCACTTCATGTGTCGGGATATTGAGGGTTCATATATGTATGACCATCATATATACGAAATCATGAAATTTGACTTTTTATTCTTAGGTGTATCATCTCAATACTTAGAAACACGGTGGCTCCAACCTTTGATGACCAGATTATTCAAAAAAATACAAGTGTTCCAACACTATACATAGATATCGAATAAACATAAATAATAATCCATCATCATCATCATAAGAACCCATAAGCAAAACAAGCAACCATATACTCAAACTGGATCACTTGCTCCCAAGTGTCCTCAAATAATAAGTCAATAACATGTGAAAGCAAGAGTGGGATGTTACACCAGGTATCCACAAGAATTGTATGGTAGACATGAAATGTCTTCACAAAAAACATAGCCAATCTTGTGTGGTGTCCTTGAAATGCGCAAAAGAAATCATACCACTCATCCTTTACGAAAATGTCTTTGATTTCTGGTTTGGATTCAAACAATTATAGGCATTGTGGCTCGTTTATGTTCAATTTCCATCATTATCGAGGAGGAACCATGCTGGGCAGAGTAGCTCTGATGGAGATAATGCAGTGAATGCATATTCCTTCATATTGAAACTAATTCACGTGTGTTGTTAACCCTTTGTTCGAACTGTAATGGCCATGATGAACTAGTACAATTCTCACACTCATAACTGATACTATGTAATGATGGAACTTAGTGTACTATGGTGTGGAGGTGATGGTATATGATTGTAGAAGTATGATGGTGACATTCAAACGGTTGAAATATTTAAAAGATCACATTAAATAATAAACTAATTTAAAAAATTAGTTTGTGAATCCTTGTTTGCAAGAATAGACTCATTCTTGGATTCAACTATGTTCTGCATATGAAACTCTATTATTCCTACCACGATCTCAACCTATGACAAATTTTATGACAAGTATTTCAAACCAAATTAATGACATGCAATTTTCCCTCAATAAGACTAAAAGATGGTGCAAAAAATAGATCAATTAAGAGAGGAAATGATAAAAATGAATTATTTAGTAATGAGGGACCGACATTAACCAACAGAAATTGAATGATTTTTAATGAAGGTATAGGGAAATGAGAGAGGATGGGCAGGGGTGAAAACTTAGGTCTCAACACCAGTCTCTCACCAATTATCTCTCTCTCTCTTCCCCTCTCTCCCTCCCTCCCTATATCTCTATATGATCCCATCTCACACTTCCTCCCTCTATACCTTCTTTAATCTCCCCCCATTTCTCTCTATCACACACACATATCTCTCTCTACCACTACCCCCTCAATTACTCTACACCTCTCCTCCCTCCCCACTCTCTCTCTCTCACTATCTCTCTCTACCACTATCTCACAGCCCAATCTCTCTATTTCCATCTCCCTATCCCACCTCCCTCCCTCTCTATCTCTCCCCATATGTCTCTAACTCTCTCCCACCTCACTCTCTCTCATATTCCTCCCTAACTTTCTCTATATCTACCTCCCC
>JASDQU010100944.1:99194-109217 GCA_032191745.1 Picea mariana | reverse complement strand
ATTATCCTTCAACTTTAATTTTTTTTCTAGATCCATTTATCCCAACTAGCTTCAAACTTGACTTACCTATCCAATCTCTAGCATACTTGTAAGGATGCACATATGCCCCTTTTTCCAGTTGCATAGAATCAAATGAAATTTATTCGTTTACCTTACCATCATAGATTCAGGTGATATATCCAACCTTTTGGGTTGTCACTCATGGCTCTATGTTACTTAAGATGGATTCTTTCTAGGAACCATCTCCTCTGCATTCAAAACCATGCATAGAACCATTTTATTCTTCCTAGTTTCTTATTGATTTTTCTTTAGAAGTTAGTTCACTTTTAAATTATTATTGACTTGATATCTCCATGCTCTTATGGAAATACCTTCACACCTTTGGAGTGCATCAACAATCCTCTACTATTCTATCTTTCCTTCCTGGAGTGTTGACATGCATTCCTATTAACTTGATATCTATCTCATGATTTCTTTTTCCAGTATCTTAGGATGTTCATGGACTTGACTCCATCCATGAGTTTTTCCTTGTCTACTTTGCATACTTGCCACCACATATTATGCTAATATTAATTTTCAACACTCCATTATTATTTGGATTCCTCGGATTCAACTCCTGCATGAACGAATTATAATTCTAGTCATGTTCTCTGAGTAACCTTGGTTAGTTAACACCAAATTTTTTCTTGAAGGAATGTGATTTAGACTTATGACATGCATATTCAACTTCTTTCATGCCATATTTGATGACCTTCATGCCATGCTTCCACTGTTCATTCTGATAATAATAATGGAGGTTCTATCTCCAATCTGTAGTGCTGATTCTTGGAGATGTCACATCTTATATCCAAAGTCTTTCATATTCCATAAAACCTTCCTTCCTTATTCCCATTATTTTCATCTCCATATGAACTTATGGTTCATGCAGTATCATATATCGCAGATGGATTTCTCCACCTGGAATCCTCTTTCTAAGTTATTTCCCATGAATTCTTCCTTTCTCAATTATGAGGTTTGAGAAGAAAGTTATGATCCTTTAAAACTTGTTCTTCTTATATGATGAATTCTTTGTGTAGTTGATCTCTTTTCTTTGAGTTAATCCTTATCTGATCTATCTTTTGTTTAACTCTATATAAACAATGTGTAGTCAATTGAAATTGTTAGGCCATCAATCCTTAACAATTTCCACAGTATTCCTAAATCAATATGATTCAAGGAAATCTTTCAGATTTCACAATGTGGTTCTCGATCGATCAAGAATCCCCGCAGATATTTGTTTTTTGATCTATGCACTTCTTTGCAATAATTTTCGGGCACTAGCCCCTTTCTGTCATCCACTAATCTATGCGACCATGGGTTGTGGCCCAACTCTAGGTCGATGGTGCTTATTCGGGACTTCGGGCCTCCATTTTTTATAAGTCTAGCTTTGAAAGTTCCTAACTCCTTTCTCTCTAGGGTGTTGATCCTTCGAAGTAGACCTCCACTTGCCGCGTGTCGTTTAACAGATCGATGGTTGTCAATCATTCAACACTTCAGGATTCGGGGGTTTGTGGCTCACCCATTCCATTTTCTCTTGGAGTGTCCTTCCTATGAAGTTAGTCTTCTATTTCCATGCATCCGCTGGCTCAGTGTTTCGATGTTCAAGAACTATCATGTCACATCAGTTAATTCCTTCCAATTTGTAGGGGTAAGCATCGACGGTTTCGAGTAACCTACCTTTCTCCTCGCAATTCTTATAACGCTAACACATAACCTCTCGGTGAAACCATGGTTTTGATTGCGAGACCGCCTTGGGGAATTAACTCCCATGCAACTTGGGTCCTCGCAATGCATCCTGGCCATCGATCTTGATGTATCGTGATCAACGCTAGTGTGGGCCTGCGAACCTTTAACTATGTTATGTAACCTCATGGCCCACATAGTACAACTAACAACATTCCAGGTGGGGGAACATGGAAGGTATAGGAGAGGTCCATGTCACCTCCAGGTGACATCGTCATGACTCACTACTTCATCTCTTTAGGTCTTCAAAGATTTAGGCTTCACGAGTTCTTTCCTCAGCACACACTAATTCTCTTGAACATCGAAATCCGGAACAAGCCAATTTGTTGACATCGGTGCCTTATGACGGACGGTCTAGATTACTCCGAACTTTGGAGCTTTGAGAGTTCTCTATCCTTCATAAAACGTCGTAACTTCCACCCGTGTCTTGATCTAATGGTTTTGGTCCAACTTCGGCCCAATCCAATGATAAAACTCTTCTCCTAAGATATATGGCATAGATCCACTTCGGGGACTTTGGGCTTCGCGAGTTTCAACCTCTCCACACTCGTTTTCTCCTGGAGTGATTTCACCCGAAGTTGATGATCTGTCGATGCATGTCTCCCATAGATCGATGACTACAATTCACTTCGGTTCTTTAGGCTTCACGAGTTTCAACCTCTCCACACTCATTTTCTCCCGAAGTGATTTTACTCGAATTCGATGATCTGTTGACACATTTATCCCATAGATCGATAGCTGCAATTCACTTCGGCTCTTCGGGCTTCGAGAGTTTCAACCTCTCCACACTCATTTTATCTTGAGGTGATTTCACCCAAAGTCGATGGATTTCCACCATGTATCCTCTCTCTCAGATCGCCAGCACAGACGAACTCCATTACTCCACGGATTGCCAAAGGAACTCACGACTAACTGCCTCGCAACTTTTCCATATCTAACAGTCTAGGGTGACTATGTTTCCTCCTAAATAAATCCTAGTCGTTAACTCGTTAAAACTTGAGAGTTTCTCCCCCCTTTAATATTTCTTCCCTCTATCTCCCCTTAGCTTTGTTTCTATAACCCATTTCTCCTTAGAGTGTTTCTTCGACACTTAGTTGAATATTAGATATGTGAACTCCTTGCAATAGATCTTTGTGTTCCTTCATGAAAAAACTCAAGCTATTTCTCCCGAGATTTTTGAGTCAAACACTTTGTTGATGCATTGCTTGCACCCAGGGATGCTATGAACCTCAAATTTAGTCCCTTTCGACAACAATTCACTCTGAAATATTTGTCTCATTAACCACTAACATGGACCATCCAGGCTCAGTGTCGAAACCATGATTTTGATACCAATTTGTAACATCCTCGATCACCAACCCCTACTGGGTAGCACTACCTAATGACTAAATCATTGTTTTTCTCTTCTCTGATACTATTTCGTAACATCCTCGGCCACCCAGGTCGGGCCATGCTACTCATAGAAAAAATAATTATCATATGCATATAAATATAAATATAAACATAAAAAGACAACATATTCTGTTCATACATATTAATGCGGAAATAACAATAAAAGAATACATGCAGTACTCACAGAAAAAACCCATAATGTAATAGCATATACAGGCAATATTCATGAATTATAACACATGTACAAATACACAACATGTAAATGAACATAAGAATGTGTACTTATCTTTCAATTGAAGTAGACCAACTGCGTGCATACCTTCCACGAACCTCCTAGCCATAGACCACGCTGCTCATCAGGCTCAACAGTGGGTCACCCCCAAGTTGGGACTAAAATCCACTAGGAAAGGGAATTCTAGGATTGGAAAGGACAACAAGAAAGTTTCACCAGACAACATGAATGATATTTTATCCCAGGAGTCACTTACGCCCAAAACCCATAGACCCTCATTCCCCACACGTCTACTCCACCCCAGGAATGATATTTTATCTCTCTAGCTTAGCCCATATTCCTAGACACTTATGCCCTTCCCCACCTAGTGGAGCTTAGTCCTCCATAACTCTTTCTTCGTGGAGGGTCTACACGCAACGATGTATAATTTTTATTAACGATCTTGCATAATTACATATACAAAACATGGTCCTGGCCTTAGCATCCTAGGATCTCTAGCCTAAGCATCACATAATCCTTCTAGCTTATTGTAACTCAACTCACCATCCTAACAAACATGTTTACAATTCATAATTACAACTAGATCTCTACCGGGGGATATTAAACCAAATATTAGCGCAACTTTGGAGAACAACCAACAATATCTTCAAGCTTCCATGGTGGAAGTAGAAGGTATGTTGAATAATCAACTAATATCCATTTTGATTGATCTAGGTGCTAGTCTAAGTTATGTTTCACCTAAGATAGTAGAAATTTCTAAACTATGGAAAACAATTTTTGAAAAATCATGGATAGTACATTGTGATATCCTCACATTGTTAGAAAATAAATTCCAAGTTGAATTTAGAAATAAATTTCCATTTATGGAAATTCAAATTTAGAAATAAATTTATATTTATGGAAACTCCGAATTTAAAATTTTGGAATATGTAATTATTATTTTTATGACTCTTGGGCAAAGGTTTGAGTTTCCCAACTATCCTCTTTTCATGGACACATGTATGAGACAATTTTTTTAATAAATTAAATGTTGGAAGACAAATGGAACAACCAAGTCAAAAATATCTAATTATGACTCCATGAGTGGGGAACAAGTTTGAGTTAACTCAGAGATGATTTTTACAAGTGTCATAAATTGAATTATGTCACTAGGAGCCCCTAAAAATCAAGGATTTGTAAAGCTGTGAATTTCCCCAAGGAGGGAAAGGAATGGAAAGTCCTAGGCACAACATAAATACACCATATGTGGGAGGCAATATTCTACTTAGTATTTTGGGGAGTTGAGAACTATTTTTATTTTATAAACACTTGTGGTGTGAGGAAAAGTATTTTTCTGAACTATTGAAGGTGACAGTGGCTAAGGAGTGTGACTCAATTTTCCCTTATTGAGTGTTGTGCCCATTTTTTCACTTGGGTGGGGAAAAAAATGACACTTGCATGCCTAGTTGGGCCTTCTAGGAAAGAAAAAAGTTAGTGGGTGGATTAAACAAGACAAACACATGTGATAAACAAATAAACAAACTAAAAAACTAAGGAAATAAAAACTAGAATGCATAAGAAAATTTTAGAACCATAAACAATCAACCAATGACTAAGATTATGCCACCAATGGATAACTATATTAGTTGAAAAAACACCATAGAGAAAAATGAGAACTTATGGGTGCCCTCTTCCTCCTTGGGAGGGCTCTTGAGTTCCCTAATGGAGAGTTCTTCTTGCAATGGAAGGAAAATGGAAAATGATGAAGAAAATCAATGCATATTCCCTCAAGAGGTGAGTGGAATGAACTATTGTAGTTGTTCTTGAATGCTCCAAGGACAAAAGAGGATTCTCAAGGGAGGATTGAGGCAACATAACAATACTATGAAGATCTTGGTTTCTTAGTGCACCCATGGCATCCATTTATAGCATTTCTTCAAGGAAAACATCAACTGGTTCTTAGTGTGAACAAGGATCCCTTTAGGGCATCCTTTGGTCCTTGACCAACCCCCCATTCAGATTTTGCTCAGATTTGGAGGTCAAATCAAGTTGGGAGTTGGTCCACAAGTGGTTGAGGGGCTGACAAGAACCATAAATGTGTCATTCAGAGGAGTGTGTGGATTTTCTCATACACAGTCACACATTTGGTGCATTGTGTGCTCTACGAGCTTTGTTGGCTTGCACATTATGCGTGCGCTTCCTTTAGTGAGTTTGTGCATGTCAATTTTTGCCCAATTGTATAATTTTTCCCTTTTGAAATGCATTTTGGGTGTTGTAGGTGAATTAATTGTTGTTGGAATTGTTGTATTTCTGTAACCATTCATGTGCAATGTTGTGGATGAAATTTTAGTGATAACATGGAGTCATGATCAGGCTAGGGGGTGATCAGGAAAAGTGATCATGATTGTTATGTTTCTAGGGTTGGGTGGAACGTGGTTGTTCCATTTGTTTCTTAGCATCAATATTCAAATATGTATCTCAGCTATGTACTTATATGGTTGTTGTTTTTTGGTTAATTCTATGATTTATATTCCATATATATATATATATATATATATATAAATCATAATCTATTAAGTTGATTGTGTAGCCATGTTAGATTCATGGCTTGCCACTATGTAAGAGTATATGTAGTGACATTTGTTGAAGTGTTAACAATTAACATATATGTGTGTGTGTGTGTGTGTGTGTGTGTGTCTATTGGCCATGATAGATTTATTTCTTTGATTTCTGTTCATTTACTATACAAAATCAAATACTTCAGAAAAAAACATATATAAATAGACTTTATTGAAATTTCTACTATTATGCTGAGTATACGTGGAAAATAATAAAAGTCTCAAATACATTCTTTTTATATATTAATACCAAAAGATAGTTGATACAATAGATCTCATAATGTTTGACCAAATGTATTTATTATAGTCAATAGGTCGCTCAACAAATAGTATAAACGGTGTATCCATAAACCCAAGAACTCCATAACTAGTTTTAAACAAAATTTTAAAAGAGTCTACATAAAAATGTTTCTAACCAAAGTGAATGCATGCATGGACCAGTGAAGGAAAAACATGGAACCCAAATACCTTTTGGGGGCATGACGCTTCTTTCACCAAGCACACTGTTATTTCCAACCTGCAAGAGAAGTAATGTGAAGGTGTTAGTAACTTCACTAGTATTCAAGTCATTAAATAATGAGATAAATAAAATAATTCAAAGACGAAACTTATCTTGGATCTCGATGAATATTGGATTGTCTCCATTTTCCTTTGTGGATTAGTTGATCCACGATTCAATAGGAGGAGGAGTGGGTTCATAACCATTTGATGGGTTCCCTTGGAAAGAAAATGAACCCATCATTAATTTATATCCATGCATAGAATTTAACTTGTGAAATTAAATAAAGAAGAACATACATTTAAATAAAGTTGTGTTGTTGAATTATTCATGTAGATGTCCTCTAAAATGTTTAGAATATAAAATACAGAGAATGATTATAAACATAAAATTACAAACTATAATAAGAGAATATGATTGAAAAATAATAGTTAACAAAGAGGTAGCAACAACAAGAAAAAATGATACGATTTATCATCAAAATAGTCCTTTTACAGAGTAATCATAAAAATAATTTTCTAGCGGTATTTACCAAAACCCTGTATAGAGGACCAAAAGATTGAAAGAATTATTGTGACAAAGTTAACAATTAAAATAGAGTTACCAATTGTTCTCATATCACATAGATGTATTTTTGACAAGGATAATGATCACAGTAAACATATTATAAAATTAATAAGTATTTACAGAGGTGCACATGATGCAATCTGGATATATATTTGGGTAATGATCACAGTAAGGAAATGGTTAAATCGAGAAGTATTTACAGAGATGCACATGATGTGATCTGGATATATATATTTGATTAATGATCACAGTAAGAAAATTTTGAAATCAAAATTTATTTACAGAGACCCAAGGATATGATTGAAGTACATAATTACGGTAAGAAGTTAATAAGTTTGTTAAGGTTATTAACACAAAAATATTTTATCCAAATCCCTGCTAAAACATTGTATCATGTATACAACTGAAGATATTGCGAATAAGGTTGAATCTCAAACACAAAAAATAATCATTAACCCATAATAGAGATATATAGTTACGATTTCACTGAACATGTTCTAGATTTAAGGAATCTAATAACCAGTGAATACATTGTTGGATTACTGAGAGAGGGGGTGAATCAGTAATAACGTAATTATAATCCTTTTTCTTCAAATGTTATATCAATGTAGAATTATTATCCAATAATGAGCAGTAATAAATAAACAATCACACACATACAAAGTACACCGGTGTTTTACGTGGAAACCCAAATCGGGAGAAAACCACATAATGCTTTTTATTATATGTCTTGAATAATTACATTCATTGGAAGCACCAACTTCCTTTGTTTTCCAACTGCAACTGGAAGGAGGCTCCAACCCCCTAGTTTCTCAGGATACAACCTGAGGGAAGCTCCAACTCCCCAAATCTCTGGCTACAACCAGAAGGAGGCTACAACCCCTAATGTTCTCTGGCTACAACCGGAAGGTGGCTACAACCACCTGTCCTTGCCCTATCCTGCCACCTTGAAGCAGAAGTAGAATGATGGAACCACTGTCACACTATCACTATGAGATATACCACTGTAAACCTATACCAATAAATATGAACCATGCATCAACCATGCATCAACCTATACCTCAACCTGTAATCAACCTGTACCAAAAACAAGTGCATCAACCATGCACCAACCTGTAATCAAACTGTACCATAAACAAGTGCATCAACCATGCACCAACCTGTAATCAACCTTTACCATAAACAAGTGCATCAACCATGCACCAATCTGTAATCAAATTGTACCATCAACAAGTGCATCCAACCATGTACAAAGTATGTACCAATCATGTTTCAACTACTCATCAATATGTACCAACATCATCAACTATACACCTCATGTATGTGCGCCAACCCATCAACTACTTGTCTCAACCATGTACTCAACATGTACCTCAACCAAAATCCCTCATCAATTTCATCATCCAAATCTGATTTGTATCTCTGTAATATACCTGGTGTATATGATCACATTGTTGCAAACCTTCCTTAACTTTAAAAACAAGAGACCATCAATTTCATCAAACTTTTATTTAGTCTCACATGCCTAGTTTTGGATTAGTCAACAACCCTAACTTGAAGTAATCATAACTTTGAACATATAATTTATAAAGATATGAAACTGATACACAATTTTATTTAGTGTGGTTTATGCAATTCCTCCAAGTGGCACTACTTGGAACCTCTCAGAAAAGGAGTTATAGCAAAAATGGCATACCTTGCTGAATTCTGGCTTATTCTAGAGAGCGACCTTGTAGAGCATGCCACACAAAAAATATTTGATGAAATAATCTGAAACTATTACACATCATACTAAAGAATATATCCTAACCAACACATTTTTTCTGACTAAATGTGGATCTTTTATGAATAAGTTATGACGTTTGTACCCGAAACACCTGATTTTAACTAGTTTCAAGACTGGCCACAAACCCTATGTTCCACATAGTGTAACTCCCAAAATACAATGAACCACAAGATGAATGTTTAACCACAGATACTAGGATATGTTTTCTCACTTTCATAGAAATTTCAGGATCTGAATCATTATAGAAAAAAAGTTATAGAGAAAATGGTGAGATGACCTGAAAATAACATACCTTAGAAAGCACCATCAAAAGAATTTATCCTTCCTTGCATTTCGGCCTTCTTTTCTTCACTTTGCTCAGAGTTTCGGATTATATATCATTTTTATACCTCAGACACCTATATATATTCAATATTCTCAAGTGTGATTCAAATGAGAGAGTCTTGCCTCTTATTTATACTCTCCAAGTAGCTTCCTTAAAAACATCTTCTAGGTCACTTGGCCCCACTTTCCTTATTTTAGGGTTAGGTCCACTTCTAATTTCTCCATTAAAATTATTTTTGAAATAATTTATTTTGTATTCACTTTGAATTATAATACACTCATCACTTCACTTTATTATTTACCTTTTAAAATCTCTTAAACCACTTTGATTACTTTGACCTTTTGGGGCATCTAGATGACATATGAGGGTCCTCCAACTTCGTAAGGCCATAACTCTCAAACCATGAGGAGTTATGTGATGTTATACATACCACTATAAATGGCATGACATGTACTATCCATATATAATAGTATTATCTGAAAATATATCATGACTCATACCATTACCCATCAAACAATCTAGGGTCCGTTACCCAAACCTGGGGTCTGTCTCCAACTTCTCATGGCCATAACTCTCTAACCGTGAGAAATTATGTGACATTCCACATACCACCGGAAATGACATGACAAGAAATATCTATATAGAATATTTTCCCTAACAAATTCACTTTCCTTCATCTCATTATTCCATAATTAATCATGGGTTCTCTTACTCCACAAAGCGTCTTTCTGTGAGGGATTTCACCATAAGGGGACCACTTTGGAGTTCATCCATATTTACTTCTTATCAACCATGACAAAAAAATAATGAGTCATATTTACATCAAAAACTATTGGGTCCATT
>JASDQU010100944.1:65310-88991 GCA_032191745.1 Picea mariana | reverse complement strand
CCAAGTGTCATTTTTCTCTATTTGATCCAATTCTTCATCCATGGCCTTATTCCAAAATTCATCCTTGTTGGCTTCTTCAAAACAGTTTGGTTCAATTGTAGATAAGAGTGCTAGGTGTGTTTGTTTCGGTGAACGTATGTTTCTTCTAGTCTCTACTCCTGCATCTTTGTTTCCAATAATCTGATTTGAAGGATGATTCTTCTGTACTCTTTTGCTAGGTTTCTTTGGATATACTTGCGGAACTTGCTCTTCTAATTCTGTTAGATTATCTTCATCTTCATTTTCATCTTCCTCTTCTTCTTATTTTTCATATTCTTCTTCAAAAAGTTGTTCCATCGATTTGTTTTCTTCTTTCTTTGATTCTGGTTTGCCTATTTCATCAATTGTTACGTTGATGCTTTCCACAACATTGTTTAATATTAGATTGTAACACTTGTATTCTTTCCTTGTACTTGAGTAACCAAAAAGTGTTCCTTTGTCCACATGAGATTCAAACTATCCCATTCTTCCATCTTCTCTTTTGATGTAACATTTGCTTCAAAAAACTCTGAAGTGATTCACATTTGTTGGTCTTCCTTTTCATAGCTCATATGGAGTCTTATCAGTGTTGTTTCTGAGAATTACTCTGTTTTGAATGTGAACTGTTGTATGCACTGCCTATGTCCAAAAAATATCTGTCAACTTTGAATCCATTATCATTGTTCGATCCATTTCTTGTATTGTCATATTCTTTTTTTCAACAACTCCATTCTGTTGAGGTGTCCTAGCGACAGAGAATTGCCTTTTTATTCCATGATTTCTACAGTAGTCCATAAATTCCTTTGAGGTGAATTCTTCTCCATTATTTGATCTTAATCATTTGATTCTTGAATCCATCTCATTTTCAACCATTTTCTTGTAGATTTTGAAATTTTCAAAAGCTTCTGATTTGTTCTTGAGAAAGAAAATTGTAGTCATTCTTGTATAATCATCAACTAATAACATAAAGTATCTCTCACCTTTTAATCCTTTTGTTTTAGTTGGTCCAACTAGATCAGTATGCATAATTTCCAGTGGTTTTTTTGTTGAATATTCCTTTGATTTGAACCTGGTCTTTGTTTTCTTTCCTTGTTGGCAATGCTTGCATAAAGTGTTGGTTGGTTTCGTGATCTGGGGCATTTCTCTGACTTCTTCTCTTTTGCTGACTTTGACAAGGTTATCAAAATACATGTGACCCATTCTTCTTTTCCATAGCCAACTTTCATCTTCCTTTCCTAGACAACACTTTTCATTTCCAATTTCACTTAACACATATATGTTGCTTGAAGTTCTTGCAGCTGTAGCGACCAATTTCCCTAAACCTTGTTTTCTTATCTCACACTTTTGTGAATCGAAAGAAACTTTATGACCTTGGTCACACATTTGACTCAAACTTAAAAGATTATGTTTCATATCTTCTACTAGTAGAACACTTTTTTCCTTTTCATTCTTGTTCCCAATTCAGACTGTGCCTTTTCCAATGATTTTGGATGAATCATCATTTCCAAAGGAGACTCATCCATATCTTTCCTCTTGTAATGTAAAAAACTTGTCTCTATCACCTGTCATGTGTTTTGAACATCCCCTCTCAGCATACCAACCAAGTTTCTTTTGTTTAGCTTGTAGAGAGACTATGCATTCTTCATTGCTATACTGATCTTGCTTTCTTATCCATGTCATTTTCTGAGATTCTTGTTTGTGACTCTGTTGAGGTTCTTTAGGAGGGACTGTCATTCTGCAATTTTTGGCCATGTGTCCAAAATTGTTACATTTGTAACATTCCACTCCAGTGCTCAAGGATTCAAACATTTTATAACTTCTTCCCTGTGTTTCACTAGGTCTTCTTGAATAACCCCTTTGTGTATGGCTCTCAAAGTAGTTATTGTTCCTGTTGTTAGCTCTGCAATTTACACCTTTATGTCCAAAATTATTACAAGCATAACATAAACCAAAAATTATAGTTTGATACTTGGTAGTTGAATATATTATGAAAGGAGGTGCTCTTATGAATCCTTCTTCTTCTTGAGGCATGTCTATCTGTTGTTGATTCTGAAATCTGAATCTTCTCGGTGGAGGAGTGTCCCTGTAATCTTCCTTGTATATCTTTTTATCCCCTTTGATTGTTTGTGCATAACCTTTTGGATTTGTTTCTTACTCTATTGTTTTGGATCTTGATCCCTTTTCTGTTTGATTGTATCCAAGTCCGGACTTGTCAAGATAAGATTTTTGACTGCTAATAATGTCATCCAGAACTTTTGAACTATTCTGCATATTTTTCTTTTGAATATCCTTTCTTGGTGTGACAATCTCTGCTTCCAGGTTTCCAATGATCCCGTCCTTTCCTTATAGTTGTTATTTGAGTGCTTCTTCAATTCTTTTATCTTCTTCTATTTGAACCTTCAATTTTGTAAACATTTGTTCTAGTTCTTGAGTGTCTCTTTTCTTATCTAGTTCTTCTTGTAGTTTCTTGTTTTTCTTCTTTTCTCTTCTAATAACTTCTATGGCACCCATTAATTATTCTCAAAAGTCAACTTATACCTCTTCAATTTCTTATTCATATGATTCTTCATATTCTTCTTCGGAGTCTTCTTTATCAGAGTCTTCTACTTCCATGAATAGAAATCTCCTTGTTTCACTATCATTGACTTCATCTTCATCTGATGATGAGATGTCTTCTTTGGTGCAAAAGTTTTTCTTGAAAACTTTCTTTGTAGTTATTTTACCTTTATATGTTTGTCCTCCTTTTGAGTAACCTTTATCATCTCTTTTTCTTATGAGGACATTTGTTAGAAAAATTACCAATACCATCACAATTAAAACAAATTAAAGGAATCTTACCTCTGTACCTACCGTTGGTTCCCTTGTTTAGTCTTTTGATGAAGTTGGCCACTTCTTCATCATATTCTGAGACATCGTTGTTGCTACTATATTCTTCTTGTTCCTTTTTCTTTTTCTTTGATCTTTTGGATTCTTTGAAGGCTACTTCTTTTACATCTGGATTTTTCTGTTCAGTTCTCATCTCATATGATGTGAAGATTCCATGCAGTTCGTCCATGCTTATTGAGTTTAGATCCGATATTTCTTCTAGTGATGATATCTTAGGGTTGAATCTCATAGGAAGAGATCTTAGTACATTTTGAGAAATTACAGATTCTTCAATTTATTCTCCCAATCCTATGATTGCATTTACTGTTTCATCGACTCGTAAGAAGTAGGCTGCGATATCTTCATCTTCCTTCATTTTTAGTTGTTCGAACTGACCTCTGTAAGTTTGAAGCTTTGTTGTTTGGACTTTTGAATCTCCTTCATAAATATTTCAAAGCTTTTCCCAAATGTCTTTAGCGTATTTACAATGTGCAACTTTGGTGAATACCATATCACTGAGACCGTTCAAAAGTGCATTTATGGCTTTGGAATTATTCTCACCAAGTTTTACTGCTTTGTCATTTGATGGTGGAACTACTGGTGTTGTGTATCCATATACAATTGATTGTCAAACTTGAAATCTTTGTGCCTATATATATGCCTTCATCCTTATGCTCCAAAAAGCATACTTCTATCCATCAAACTATGGTATTCCATTTTTATACGAGTTGATACTCTCCATGATCTACCTTTCAGTGGTTAAACTGATTTTTGAAGGAACCTGCTCTGATACCAATTGTTGGATTACTGAGATGGGGGGTGAATCAGTAATAACGTAAGTATAATCCTTTTTCTTCAAATGTTATATCAATGTAGAATTATTATCCAATAATGAGTAGTAATAAATAAACAATCACACACATACACAGTACACCAGTGTTTTACGTGGAAACCCAAATCAAGAGAAAACCATGGAATGTTTTTTCTTATATGTCTTGAAGAATTGAATTCATTGGAAGCACCAACTTCCTTTGTTTTCCAGCTGCAACTGGAAGGAGGCTCCAATGCCCTAGTTTCTCAGGCTACAACCTGAGGGAAGCTCCAACTCCCCAAATCTCTGGCTACAACCAGAAGGAGGCTACAACCCCTAATGTTCTCTGGATACAAATAGAAAGTGGCTACAACCACCTTTCCTTGCCTCGTCCCGCCAGCTTAAATTAGAAGTATAATGATGGAACCATTGTCACACTATCACTGTGAGATATACCGTTGTAAACCTGTACCAATAAATTTGAACCATGCATCAACCATGCATAAACCTGTACCTGAACCTATAATAACCTGTACTGAAAACAAGTGCATCAACCATGCACCAACCTTTAATCAACCTGTACCATAAACAAGTGCATCAACCATGCACCAACTTGTAATCAATCTGTACCATAAACAAGTGCATCAACCATGCACCAACCTGTAATCAACCTGTACCATAAACAAGTGCATCCAACCATGTACAAAGTATGTACCAATCATGTGTCAACTACTCATAAACTATGGCTCATCAATATGTACCAACATCGTCAACTATACACCTCATGTATGTGCACCAACTCATCAACTACTTGTCTCAACCATGTACTCAACATGTACCTCAACCAAAATCCCTCATCAATTTCATCATACAAATCTGATTTGTAGCTCTGTAATATACCCGGTGTATATGATCACATTCCTGTAAACCTTCCTTAACTTTAAAAACAAGAGACTAGCATTTTCATCAAACTTTTCTTTAGTCTCACATGCCTAGTTTTGGATTAGTCAACAACCCTAACTTGAAATAATCATAACTTTGAACCTGTAATGTATAAATATATGAAAATAATATACAATGTTCTTCAGTTTGTTTTATACAATTCGTCCAAGTGGAACTACTTGGAACCTCTTAGAAAAGGAGTTATAGAAAAAATGGCATACCTTGCTGAATTCTGGCTTATTCTAGAGAGCGGCCTTGTATAGCGTGCCCCACAAAAAATATTTGATGCAATGATATGAAACTGTTAAAAAGAATACTAAAGAATGTACCCTAGCCAAAAAAATTTGTATCACTGAATTTGGATCTGTTATGAACAAGTTATGACGTTTTTACCCGAAACACCTGATTTTGACTAGTTTCAGGACTGGCCACAAACCCTATTTTCCACAAATTATAACTCCCAAAATACAGTGACCCACAATCGGAATTCTTAACCACAGATACTAGGATATGTTTTCTCACTTGCATAGCAATTTTAGGATCTGATTCATTATAGAAAACAAGTTATAGCGAATATGGTGAGATGACTTGAAAATAACATACCTTAGAAAGCACCATCAAAAGAATTTATCCTTCCTTGCATTTCGGCCTTCTTTTCTTCACTTTCCTCAGAATTTCGGCTGAGATATCATTTGTATACCTCAGACACCTATATATATTCAATATTCTCAAGTGTGATTCAAATGAGAGACCCTTGCCTCTTATTTATACTCTCCAAGTAGCTTCCTTAAAAACATCTTCTAGGTCACTTGGCCCCACTTTCCTTATTTTAGGGTTGGGTGCACTTATAATTTCTCCATTAAAATTATTATTGAAATAATTTATTTTGTATTCACTTTGAATTATAATACACTCATCACTTCACTTTATTATTTACCTTTTAAAATCTCTTAAACCACTTTGATTACTTTGACCTTTTGGGGCTTCTAGATGACATATGAGGGTCCTCCAACTTTGTAAGGCCATAACTCTCAAACCGTGAGGAGTTATGTGACATTATACATACCACTAGAAATGGAATGACATGTACTATCCATATAGAATAGTATTATCTGAAAATATATCATAACTCATACCATTACCCATCAAACAAACTTGGGTCCATTACCCAAACCTGGGGTCTCCAACTTCTCATGGCCATAACTCTCTAACCGTGAAGAATTATGTCACTTTCCACATACCACCAGAAATAACATGACAAGAACTATCCATATAGGATATTTTCCCTGACAAATTCACTTTCCTTCATCTCATTATTCCAAAATTAAGCATGGGTTCTCTTACTCCACAAAGTGTCTTCCTGTGAGGGCTTTCACCATAAGGGGACCACTTTGGAGTTCATCCATATTTACTTATTATAAACCAAGAAAAAACAATAATGAGTCATATTTACATCAAACACTATTGGTTCCATTACCCAAACCATTGTTTTATGGGTCTTTCTTCAAGGGTTGACATCAATGACAACCAAACTTAAGAAACATACATACAGAGAAACGACAGTTTCCTTTAAAGTAAAATTAATGTTTTTTCAACCTTTCTATACAAATAGATAGAGAGTTTGGATATGATTCAACCATTCTAAGAGTAAATTGTCCATATTGTAATGAATTTAATAAATACAAGAATCTTCGTGGACTATAGGCAAGTCATGGAATGGAAAGAATTAACACCATAATTGCATTCAGTATCGACCTTCACTAGGTTTTTTTTTTTCTACAATGTCTCAAGGACGATGATTACAATGCATAGAACTTTATGAAAAAATGGATGTAGGGTGTAACGACCTCTATTCAAACCTAAAACCAAAATGATTAACAAGAAATGAAAAGGGGTTTATTTTATGGTAGCGTTTTATAGTGAAATCCAACCTTGGGATTGAATGGGGAAAAATTCCAGAAGCATATGGGCTTGAGTACTTATCGTCAACAGAGAAGAAAACATAGTAACCCTATCTCTCACATCAAACTTGATTGAAAAAAAATTAAAATATTAAGCACAACAGACAAATGAAGCCTTATCACAGTGGAATATGGAACACAACGCATATAAAGGTGAAACTTTATGTGAGTCCAACCTTCAAACCAAATAAGAGCACAAGGAATGCAACATAGAACCCCAAATAATGAATTTACAACCACGAAAACATTGCATCAGAGAATGCATTGCAAAAAGAATGTATGGCACCAGAAACCCTTTACAAATTTTTATAGATCACACAATTACTTACCTTTGCTGTGGAAAATCATTGCCAGCGCGTTGTGATGCAGGAGCATCGCCAAACTCATCAAGCGAGCCAACACATCAAGTGGAGATCAGCTGGACAAACCAACCCAAATTTTTGAAAATGCTATGGGGTTGTAGCGCAAGTCTTTAATGAACCATATATGAAGGCACATTGTATATTGTATTGGACCTTGAGCCTTTAATCTCTCGTCCTTTGGTAGATAGGAGGCATTTAATCTAGTTAATGTTGGTAGATACGATTTTAAGTCTAGATTTGATAGTTTAGAGTTCGAGAGGGAAAACGGATATATACACCCTCATTATATCATTGTATTATTATTCATAGAGCAAGAAGAGAAGAGAAAGAAGAGAATATTGTATGAAGAACACCCATGTATAGGCATTTGAATTAATAGAAGGAAGCTTTGATTCAAACTCATGGTTTGTGTTGCTTTCTCTGTGTATTGATGTTATGCTCATGAATGGTTACTTCTTGTTATGCATTTGCTTTGTATATGTTGTGCATGTGATTTCATGTTTTAAAATGAAGTCTGAAAGGGAGAGAGAAGTAAGGTTCAATTGTTTCTCTATCTGAGCCAGGAGATTCCTGCAATGTGTGCAGTTGAATTCATCCACAAGGAGTGCATTGATGAGGGCTCAATAGTTTAACTTTTGTTCTCATTCAACCAGAAGTGGAAGTGGGTTGTTGAAAGCCGTGCAAGGAGTGCGCAGGCTGAAGAAGAAGTCTCAGTTGTGAATTTGAACAAAGGGAATCAAAGACTACTGCTGGAGGATTTGCACAGAGTCGAAGGGATTCAACACTTGAGAGTTGTTGAATGACTGTTGCGAGGAGCGCATGCAAGTCCCTCTGAAAGAGTCAGAGTGGGAAAGATCAAGAGGTATAGAACCTTCGTGATATCATTGAAGAAGAGCACCGGGGGTTTGTGCCGTGAAAGGTTTCAGGACAGAGTTGCAAGTGCGTGCATAGAGATCTCTTTTTCCTAAGAGACTATTGAAGTTGTGGAAAAGCTCAGGAGGAATAAACCTTTGAACTCCCTGAAGGCTAAGTGCAGGGAAGTTTCCGTGGGGAGTCAGAGGAAAGTGTCGCAGGTTGGCGAGCGAGCCGATGAGTCTCGTGGAGAGACACTGCTTTATTTCACATAATCCTCAAGGGAAGAACGGACGGACGAAATCTTTGGAAGAGATTTCATAAAGTTTTGAAAGTCGTTGGATCTCACAGAGGCTCAAGGTAGTTATAGCACAGGTGTGGAGAGGATTCAAAAGCTCAGGAGAGGTAGCATCGTTGATCCAAGTCAGTCAGGGCCGTTGGATTGTTCACGAGATTGCCTATCGGGACCTCGGAAGAAAAGTGTCCTAAGTTTGATAAGGAGAGTTGCGAGATTACGAGAAGCGAGATCTCGACTATTCCTAGGATAGTGTGGATCCACAGGAGTTGGAAAGTGGACAGGTGGCACCTCGTATCTCAGGAGCTCGTGAGTGGAAGGCTTGAGAAATTGCTGTTAAAAGTCACGAGGCACGAGGGCACGAAGTGGCGAGCAGGCTGGGAGTCGTCCATCCAAAGAGGATAGGTGGCAGCGATCTAAGGATCTTGTAGACTCGGGAACTCCCAGGGTGAACACCCAAGTGTTTGGGGTCAAAAGTCGCGAGACGCGAGGTCACAAGGCAATGAAGTGATGAAAGGATCAGGAGCGTCCATTTGAAGAGGACAGGTGGAGGAGATCTAAGGATCTCACGAACTCGGGAGCTCGCAGGGTGAGAGCCCAACCATTGGGTACTCCGAGTCACGAGGACGCGAGGCGCGAGGAGGTGAATAGCTGTTGGATCCAGATCATAGGAGGACCGTTGGATCCGCATGTGGGCTCGTGCATTGGAGCCTCACGAGAAAAGGCTCGAGAACTTGACCTCATGAGAAGCGAAGTCATCAGGGAGCAAGGTCGCAAGTTTCGACACCTCGGACATCGGGAGTTGATGAAGAAGTTATTCGACCTCGTGAGAAGCGAGTCACGAGGGAGCGAGGGAGGGTTACCATGGAAGTACCAATAGATTTGACGGGTGTGGACAAGTCAAGTCACACGTGCGCATCATAGTTTCAGTGCCTTGGGCATCGGGGGTTGTCGAACCAAAAGTTTGGTATTACGAGTAGCGAGGGCGCGAGTAGAGAAATCCCTCCAGGAAAAGTCAGCGAGTTGAATGACCATTGGGTCTTGGGGATCCGAGGGTGTAGCACTCGACTGCTGGACTCACGAAGTCGTGAGTTCTGATCCTCCAAGAATTTAAGGAAGGGGATCGTGTGACGAAGAGAATCTGTGGGTAGAAAGATTCCCGATAGGGAATTAGGAGAACCTTTGATTTCTTTGGGTCGAGAAGAGAGGAAGGTCTTGTGTGAGTGGATGTGCCCGTGAAGGTGGTGCACATTTGCGTAAGAGTGGTATCAGAGCGAGAAAAGTTCTCTGTTTCTATAGCAAGGAAAAGAAGAGAATTTCACCATGCCGCCGAGGAGAGAAAGACAATCACCCGATCCAGAGGATAAGGGAAACTAGAGAGGAAGAGAGAGACAAGCACAGAATCCAGAAATGGAAAGGCAGATACGTGATCTCCGAGCGAGATTAGAAGATATGGAAGTAGCGCAAAGACGCACAGCCAGTGCTGGAGATCTGAGTGACTCCGAAGGCGAAGTTGAAGCTGAACAACAAGGAGAAGTCGCAGCTGAAGATGCAGCCAATGAGCGATTAATTAAAGCTATCGCCCGGATGAGTTCGAAGATAAAGATGGACATTTCGAATTATGAAGGGAATCTGGATGCAGAAGAGATTCTAGACTAGATTAGAGCTCTTGACAGTTATTTCGATTATGAGGATATCGAAGAAGATAAGAAGGTCAGGCATGCTATCACTAAATTCAAGGGACACGCATCATTATGGTGGGATGAACTTCAAGCAGATAGATGTTCCAAAGGTAAACAAAAGATCAAAAGCTGGGATGGAATGATTCTGAAGATGAAGGCAAAGTTCATCCCAAGGGATTATCAAATCACACTATTCAGGAGAAGCTGATTACAGTGAAGGAGTATACTGAGGAATTCTACAAGCTCAATATCAGACCAGGTCATCGAGAGAGTGATGATGAAAAAGTTGCCAGGTATATGAATGGCTTGAGATACGATATCCATTATGAGATGAGTATGACAACCATCAGAATGGTGGAGGATGTGTATCAGATGGCGTTGAAAGCTGAGGAAAAGATAAGCCATAATCCAAGATAAAGAGGCCGAGGTAGGAGCCAACCAAAAGCTAAATCAGTTTCCCAAGACAGGTTTCAAAAATCTCAGGACAACTGGAAGAAGCCTCAGACTAGAACAGAAAGAGGTGAAAGTTCATAGCGAGGCCAGCACGCTGAACATCGAAGGCAACAGACAGAACAGAGCAGAGGATACACTGATAATAAAACCTTTCCTCATACCAGAAGTAGAGGAAGAGGCAGAGGTGGAGTCATCACATGCTACACATGTGGGAAAAATGGACACAAGGCAGTTGACTATCCAAATAGTAAAAAAGATGGAGGAGAAGCTCACATCGCCGAAGCACAGAGGCGAAATGCTGAGGCAAAAGACGCAGAAGACAGAAGGTCGCTGATGATGCATAAGGTTATCTTAACACCCAAGAAGGAGGTGGAGGACACAGCTCAAAGAAACAGACTTTTCAGAACTGCATGCAAGACCAAAGACAGGAAGTGCAAGGTTATCATGGATAGCGGAAGCACAGACAATCTCGTTTCAACCGAGATGGTGGAAAAGTTAGAGCTGGAAACAACTGATCACCCGAGTCCATACAAAGTTTCATGGCTACAGAAGGGACATCAGGTAAATGTCACCAAACAGTTCTTAGTTGACATCAAGATAGGAGGATATAATGATAAAATACTCTGTGATGTTATTCCTATGGTTGTATGTCATTTATTGCTAGGCAAACCATGGCAATATGACAGGAACGTAGTTCATGATGGAAAAATGAATACGTATACTCTGGAGAAGAATGGAAGAACACATATGCTACTTCCAATTAAAGACAAAGAAGTAAAACTAGAGCTGAGGAATACTGTAATTCTCATGAGTGGGAAGGAACTTCTGGCAGAAGTAAAGAAGAAGGAAGATCCACAATTCTTTGTGGTCAGGAAACCAAAAATTGTTTTGACCAGTACAAGAGTGGATGATTTTCCGGAAGAAATTCAGGGACTAGTGGAAGAATTCAATGACATTGTGGTAGATGCATTACCTCATTTGTTTCCACCGATGAGGAGTGTAAGTCATCATATAGACCTCATACTAGGAGCCAGTTTGCTGAACAAAGATGCGTACAGGTTGACACCGTAGGAGAACGAAGAAGTTAAAAGGTAGGTATATGAACTATTGGATAAAGGACTGATCGGGGAAAGTTTAAGTCTGTGTGCCGTTCCAACAGTACTGAGTCCAAAGAAAGATGAAGGCTGGAGAATGTGCACTGATTCCAGAGCCATTAACAAGATAACCATCAGGTACAGGTTTCCATTGCCACAGATGGATGACTTGATGGACTGTTTAAGTGGAGCCAAATTTTTTTCAAAGGTTGATTTGAAAAGAGGATACCATTAGATTCGCATGAGGGAAGGCGATGAATGGAAGACAGCCTTCAAGACCAACGAAGGTTTGTATGAATGGCTAGTCATGCCGTTTGGTTTGACGAATGCACCGATTACCTTCATGAGGCTAATGAATGAAGTGATGAAGGAATTCATTGGTAAGTTTGTCATTGTTTATCTGGATGACATATTGATTTTCAACAAAACGAAAGAAGAGCATCTGAAGCATTTAGCTACAGTAATGAAGAAGCTACAGCAAGAGAAGTTGTTGATCAATATGAGGAAATATTCATTTATGAAGAAAGAACTCATTTACTTGGGTTTTGTCATATCAGAAAATTAATTGAAGATGGATCCAAGTAAAGTGGAGGTAATTAAAAATTGGCCATCACCGAGAAATATTTTCGAGGTAAGAAGTTTTCATGGACTGGCTAGTTTCTACCAAAAATTCATCAGGAATTTCAGTGGAATTAGCGTAGCAATGATGGATACTGTCAAGAAAAGACATAAATATTTTCATTGGACTGAAGAGGCAGAGAAGAGCTTCAATATGTTGAAGCAGAAGATCACAGAACAACCGGTTTTGGTGTTGATAGATTTTATGAAAGTGTTCCAGGTGAAATGTGATGTAAGTGGCTTTGCCATAGGAGCGGTCTTGAGCCAGGAGGAAAGACCAATTGTATATCTTAGCGAGAATATGGATGAGGCAAAAGTAAAGTACTCCACATATGAAAAAGAATTTTATGCTATCATACAGGCGTTGAATAAATGGAGGCATTACTTGATCCCAAAAGAATTTGAATTATATAGTGATAATCATGCATTACAGTTTGTGACTCAATAGGAGAAGTTGAATCAGAAACATGCTAAATGGGTAGAGTATATGTATAATTTTGCATTTGTAATTAAACACATTTCAGGTACTACTAACAAAGTGGTTGATGCTTTGAGCAGGAAATGTTTGTTGCTGCAAGAGTTCCGAGTCAAAACATTGGGTTTTGAGAATCTTAGGGACATGTATGCAGGTGATGCAGATTTTGCAAAGGCATATGAAGCAACTGAGAATCCAGTTCTCAGAGACAGAAGCCCATGGATATATTACATGATCCAAAATGGACTATTTTTCAAAGGAAATCAGTTATGAATTCCAAATTGCTCCATGAGGGAGAATCTGTTAAAAGAAAAACACAGTGGAGGCTTGGCAGGACATTTTGGCCACGAAAAGACATTTGCAAAGCTTAGTGAAGCATACTTTTGGCCAAGGATGTAGTCAGAAGTCAAGAGGTTCATTGACAGGTGTAGAATTTTCCAGCATTCAAAGGGCAGGAATCAGAATGCAGGATTCTATCAGCCATTACCCATACCAGAAGGGCCATGGGAGGCCATAAGCATGGATTTTGTATTGGGATTGCCTAGGAAGCAAAGAGGACATGATTCGATCTTTGTAGTGGTTGAGAGGTTTTCCAAAATGGCACATTTTATCCCATGCCAGAAGACCAGTGATGCGACTCATATTGCAAATTTGTTCTTCAAGGAGGTTGTTAGACTTCACAGGTTACCCAGAAGCATAGTATCGGACAGGGATACAAAATTCATTGGACATTTCTGGAGGACACTCTGGAAGAAGATGGGAACTAATTTGATGTTTAGTTTTGCCTATCATCCCCAGAAGGATGGGAAAACATAGGTGGTAAATAGAAGTCTGGGAGATTTGTTAAGAAGCTTGGTGACAGAGCACCACAACAGTTGGGACAATGTGTTTCCACAAACAGAGTTTGCGTACAACGAATCAGTGAATAGGAGCACAGGAAAAATTCCATTTGAGATTTTATATGGCAGGCAACCAAGAGGAGTATCTGAACTGAGGGACTTAGAGAAGATAATGACTAAGAGTGCAAGCGCTAAAGAATTAGCAGAGGCGATGGAAGAACTTCACAGCAGGGTGAAGGAGCGATTGCTCAAATCAAACCAAGAATATAAGCGTAGAGCGGATCAGCATTGGAGACAACTTCAGTTTGAAGTTGGTGATCTAGTTTTGGCACATCTGAGGAAGGAAAGGTTTCCAAGGGGAACATACAATAAGCTAAAAATGAAGAAAATTGGTCCATGAAGAGTCCTAAAGAAATTGGGAGAAAACGCTTATGAAATTGAGTTGTCGGATGAGATCGAAATCTCTCTGACATTCAATTTCTCAGACTTATACCCATATAAGACTGAGGAAGTAGGAGCTAGAAGTGATGAACAGCCAGAGATCCAGTGGCAGAATAAGATGTCGATTGCAGAGAAGCCACAGATGGAGTGTATACTTGATAAGAGGGTGAGAAAAAAGACCAGACAAAAGCAATACTTCGAGTATCTGGTTAAATGGAAGAACCACCCAGTGGAAGATGCCAGCTGGGAAAGAGAAGTAGAGATACAAAAGCATGGAAAGACCGTGCAGGAGCTCATGGACAGGAGCCCATGAAATCTTTCAAGCCGAGGAGTATGATGCAGGAGCCAGCACATCAAGCGGAGATCAGCTGGACAAACCAACCAAAATTTTTGAAAATGATTTGGGGTTGTAGCGCAAGTCTTTAATGAACCATTTATGAAGGCTCATTGTATATTGTATTGGACCTTGAGCCTTTAAGCTCTTGTCCTTTGGTAGATAGGAGGCATTTAATCTAGTTAATGCTGGTAGATAGGATTTTAAGTCTAGATTTGATAGTTTAGAGTTCGAGAGGGAAAACGGATATATACAACCTCACTGTATCATTGTATTATTATTCATAGAGCAAGAAGAGAAGAGAAAGCAGAGAATATTGTATGAATAACACCCATGTACAGGAATTTGAATTAATAGAAGGAAGCTTTGATTCAAACTCACGGTTTGTGTTGTTTTCTCTGTGTATTGATGTTATGCTCATGAATGGTTACTTCTTGTTATGCATTTGCTTTGTATATGTTGTGCATGTGATTTCATGTTTTAAACTGAAGTCTGAAAGGGAGAGAGAAGTAAGGTTCAATTGTTTCTCTATCTGAGCTAGGAGATTCCTGCAAGGTGTGCAGTTGAATTCATCCACAAGGAGTGCGTTGATGAAGGCTCAGTAGTTTAACTTTTGTTCTCATTCACCCAGAAGTGGAAGTGGGTTGTTGAAATCCATGCAAGGAGTGCACAGGATGAAGAAGAAGTCTCAGTTGTGAATCTGAGCAAAGGGAATCAAAGACTGTTGCTGTAGGAGTTGCACAGAGTCGAAGGGATTCAACACTTGAGAGTTGTTGAATGACTGCCGTGAGGAGCGCGTGCAAGTCCCTCTGAAAGAGTCAGAGTGGGAAAGCTCAAGAGGTATAGAACCTTCGTGATATCGTTGAAGAATAGAACCAGGGGTTTGTGCCGTGAAAGGTTTCAGGACGGAGTTGCAAGTGCGTGCATAGAGATCTCTTTTTCCTAAGAGACTATTGAAGTTGTGGAAAAGATCAGGAGGAATAGACCTTTGAACTCCCTGAAGGGTAAGTACAGGGAAGTTTCCATGGGGAGTCGGAGGAAAGCATCGTAGGTTGGCAAGCGAGCCGACGAGTCTCGTGGAGAGACACTGATTTATTTCGCAAAATCTTCAAGGGAAGAACGAACGGATGAAATCTTTGGAAGAGATTTCACGAAGTTCCAAAAGTCGTTGGATCTCACAGAGGTGCAAGGTAGTTACAGTACATGCATGGAGAGGATTCAAAAGATCAGGAGAGGCAGCACCATTGATCCAAGTCGGTCAGGGCCATTGGATTGTTCACGAGATCGCCTATCGGGACCTCGGAAAAAAAGTGTCCTAAGTTCGGTAAGGAGAGTCACGAGATTACGAGAAGCGAGATCTCGACTATTCCGAGGATAGTGTGGATCCACAAGAGTTGGTAAGTGGACAGGTGGCACCTCATATCTTGGGAGCTCGTGAGTGGAAGGGTTGCGAAATTGCTTTTAAAACTCACGAGGCGCGAGGCCACGAAGTGGCGAGCAGGCTGGGAGTTGTCCATCCAAAGAGGACAGGTGGCAGAGATCTAAGGATCTCATAGACTCGGGAACTCACAGGGTGAACAACCAAGTGTTTGGGGTCAAAAGTCGCGAGACACGAGGTCATGAGGCAGCGAAGTGACGAAAGGATCAGGAGCGTCCATTTGAAGAGGATATGTGGAGGAGATCTAAGGATCTCCGGAACTCGGGAGCTCGCAGGGTGAGAGCCCAACCATTGGGTACTCCGATTCACGAGGACGCGAAGCACGAGGAGGTGAATAGCCATTGGATCCAGATCGCAAGAGGACCTTTGGATCCACACGTGGGCTCATGCATCCGAGCCTCGCGAGAAAATGCTCGAGAACTTGACCTCGTGAGAAGCGAAGTCATGAGGTAGCGAGGTAGCGAGTTTCGGCACCTCGAACATCGGGAGTTAACGAAGAAGTTATTCGACCTCGTGAGAAGCGAGTCGCGAGGGAGTGAGGTCGTGATAGCTCAAAAGTACCGATATAAGTGACGGGCGTGGATGAGTAAATTCACACGTGTGCATCGGAGTTTCGGTGCCTCGGGCATCGGGGGTTGTAGAACCAAAAGTTTGGTATCGCAAGTAGTGAGGGCGCGAGTAGAGAAATCCCTCCGGGAAAAGTCATCGAGTTGACTGACCATCGGGTCTCAGGGATCCGAGGGTGTAGCACTCAACTGCTGGACTCACGAAGTCGCGAGTTCTGATCCTCCGAGAAGTTAAGGAAGGGGATCACGTGACGAAGAGAATCTGTGGGTAGAAATATTCCCGATAGGGAATTAGGATAACCGTTGAGTTCTTCGGGCCGAGAATAGAGGAAGGACCTGTGTGAGCGGACGTGCCCACAAAGGTGGTGCACGTTTGCGTCACGTTGTCTCCACTGTTTTTTCTTCACTAGGGTCGAGCACTACCAATAATCATCGATCACAAAGATAACACATCGAAGAGGGAAAAATTTGAATGATATTATAGGGGAGACTACGAGAATTTAAATGATACCTTGATCCCTTGATTAGTAGGTAAGAGCAACTAGTACACCACCCCACAAACTGCCATGTGACTCAGACTAAGTGGAGAGAATGCATTGGGAGAGTTCCTCTACTGTCAAGACACATAGAGATAGACAATATCTATCGCCTTTAATGGTCTTTCCATGAATTGAATTCCTACATGCCATAATGGCCTAGGCTCTAGTATTACTTGGAATCCACCTCCATACAATTTTTTTGAACCCCTTTACTGCTTTGTAGTATGTACGGAATCTTAATCTAGTCGGACATGGTTTAGTCTTTGCGTATAGTTTGAAATCTTGGATTAAAGAGTTCATTAAATGTAGGGGGGTATATTTTAGTATAGTATAAGATTACTTGGTATGTTGGTAATCCCTAGTGCGCATAGTCTAGGGACATTGTCCTTCTTATAATTCCATCTTAACAAGAATTTTCTACTAGGGATTTAACTGGATGGTAAGGTTTTTGCTTCATCATATAATGTCTTCTAATATGATTGTTATGATATTTCAATAGCAATTGTTATGGGTATGTTATAACCCTAGCACATAGGTTAGGGGCGTTGACAATTATGTCTCCCAACTAATAAATGAAAATAATTGTATGACTCTAGCACGATTAACATGGTTTCATAGTGCATAGTAAGTTTAGGTAATGAGTTAATCTAATGAGAACACCTTGATTTAATTTATTGGATTATAACAGTAAGGCATGTTGGTGTTAAATCTCCTTCATATTTTTAGAATGAATAATCCAGTAGAGTAAAAAGTCTTATGCATGCAAAAGTAGAATAAGATTTATAACAATATCTTTATCTTTCATGAATACATTTTGGAATTGATAATAGTCTTTAGTCTCCATGGAAATTTGTTTTTTTATTTTAGTGAAATTTGGGGTACATTACATATGTTATCAAAGATGTAACAAAACTTAGACCTCAAGGAAACACAAAAAAATTATTTTTATTGAAGGAGAAATATAACAAACAATATTTATTGCTACAAATAGAAAAAAAAAATTGTCTCTTGTGAAAATGTCATCGTAGAATGAGGAAGGAGATAGACCTGAGGGGAACCATAATCAAGAACTTCCTAGAAACCTAGAACATCACGGTGAGGAACATTCAAAGTATTGGAAACAATGAGGAACCTTATTGTAGGATTACAAATGTTTAAAGTTGATAATGAAAAGTTGAAGAAATATCAAGAAGATTGACTGGAAATAAATGAAATATTTATGCACAGTATAGTAACAAAGAAGAGTCCAAAATATGATGGGAGGGAAGAAAAGGTCAAAAAAAATTCCTCAAGGAATTCTAGTCACAAAACAAATAAAGAAAACATCTCTTCTGAGGACACATGAATGCTAAAAAACAAGGCATCTACAGGAAGGAAAAGAAAACAAGTGGATCACCTGGAAGGTGATTTCAAAACGATAAAACCCTCCACCTTTGATGGAGAATTAAAGATGGGTGAGGAAGATAAAGCATGGTTGTTATAAGTTACAAAATACTTTCATATTTATAATTAGTCTAGTAATATTAAGGTTAGAATGGCCATTTATAACTTTAAGGGAAAATTTAGTATCTGGTGGCAATACCTAAAGCTAGCAAAAGGATTGAAGGAAAAACGAATGGAATGGTGAGAATTCAAAAAAATATTTCAACAGGAATTACTTATCGAAAATATATTATGAAAGAAATACTAAGGAATTCTATGAAATGCAATTGGGACAAATGTCTATGGATGATCTGATTAATAAATTCCTAGACCAGTTGATGTTTGTGCCTTATATCAAAGAAGATAAGGTAAAACTACAAAGGTCCTTCAGCTATCTACCACAATTATACAAGGATAAAATTGAATTTCATAATTCTAAGTATTTAAATTAAGTGTTTAGGAAGGATCGAATGTGCTATGAAAAGTACAAACATAGATATGAAATTCCCAAGACATGGAAATATAAGAAACAAGAAAAAATGAATCAATGTAAGAAAGGTTTCCAACCATCCCCTTTCTGTAACATGGAAAAATGATTTCAAAGGAAGGAATATCACTCTAATACACATAATACTCAATGAGGGAATAAACCAGTTAATTTTGGATTCAATAAGGTAGGGGACATCCCTAGAGAACCATTGAAATGTTGGGAGTGTGGAGAATCCCACCCGTGGAGAAATTGTCCATGCTTAAACCCATCAACAAGGACTTCAGTCCACAATATTCAAGAGACTTCAATAGTTGGGGACATTGGCAGAAGCATGCATAAGATCAATGTAGCTCTGGATAGCAGACAAGAATATCATCAATCCACTATTGTGGAAGTTGAAGGTAAAATCCATTTCAACAATGTTTCTATATTGATTAACCCAGGAGCTAGTCTGAGTTATATTACTCCAGCTTTAGTAGAATCAAAAAAGTTAAAGAAGGTAAAACATGTTAAATCTCGGTTAGTACATATAGAAATGGGGACCAAAATAAAGGTAAAATAATTTATTTCTAATTGTGAACTCAGTATAAATGGTTAGAGTACAATGTTAAATATGGGTGTGCTACCTTTAGGGTCTTATGATGTAATTATTGGGATGGACTGGTTAGAAAAACATAAAGTGATATTAAATTTTTATGAAAAATCATTTGTGTACAAGGGTGACAATAATACATCCAGAATACAAGGAATCAGAAAAACATTTTATGTTAGGAAAATATCAGCAATGCAATTTAAGAAATATATTAACAAGGTTTGCCAAGTATATGTTGTTAAAGTAACTAATCTCTTAGAGAAAGAAATAAAAACAAGTTTGGAAGACTTTTTGGTTCTACATGGGTTGAGATATGTATTTGTGGAAGAAATACTAGAACTACCTCCAAGGAGAGAGGGATTTCTATATCGATCTACTACCTGGATCTTCCCTGGTGTGCAAGGCACCTTATATAATGAGTGTACCTAAACTAACATAGCTGAAAATTTAGCTACAAGAACTGTTAGAGAAAGATTATATCAGACCAAGTGTTTCACCTTGGGGAGCACCAATGTTGTTTGTTAAAAATAAAGATGGAATGCTGAGACTATGTATTGATTATCATCAACTGAATAAAATGATTATTAAAAATAAATACCCCTTACCTAGAATCAATGATCTCTTTGACCAGGTTGGAGGAGAAGAAATATTCTCTAAGCTAGATTTGAGATCTGATTATTATCAAGTCGGGATAAAGGATGAATACATAAACAAAGCAACATTTATAACACATTATGGATGCTATGAATTTGTAGTGATTTCGTTTGGACTAACTAATGCACTAACAACTTTTATGTGCTTGATGAATAGTATATTCAACCAATATTTGGATAAATTTGTGATAATTTTTATCGATGATATTTTGGTTTATTCAAAAATTGAAGAAGAACATGAAGAGCATCTGAAAATAGTATTTTAGTTGAATGCTAAGTTTGATAAGTGTGATTTATACCAAAGAAAGATATAGTATTTAGAGAATGMAATATCATAAGATGGTATTGTAGTAGACCCAGAAAATATTAAATCCATTATGGAATGGMATATTCCTAAAGTTGTAGCAGACATAAGGTCATTTACGGGGATTACCGGTTATTACCAGAGGTTTATTGAAGAATTTTCCAAAATTTCYCATCTGATTACATCACTACAGAAAAAGGGAATAAAATTTAATTGGTAGAAAAAATGCCAAGACAGTTTTGATGAACTAAAGGGATTGTTAAATACAACACCTATCCTAAAGGTACTAGATCTAGATAAAGACTTTACAGTTTTTGTGGATGCAAGTAAAGAGGGAATAGGAGGTGTGCTAAAACAAGATGGACACGTCATCTATTATGAATCATGAAAATTGAAAGAACATGAACGAAGCTATGTAACTCACGATCTACAATTAGCAGTTGTGATTCATGCATTAAAAATGTGGTGAATTATTTAATGGGGAGAAAATTTATGTTACTAAGCGATAATGGTGGTGTTCAACATGTATTCAGTCAACATGATCTCAATGCAAGACAAGCTATATGGTTCGACTTTTTAAGTGAGTTCAATTTTGAAGTACAACACATCAAGGATAATGAAAATAAAGTCACAGATGCACTAAGTCAACACACTAATGGACTTTATGAAGTAATTATCAGCAAGGTAGAAAATGATATTGAGGACGCGATAAAATATGCAAGCAAAAATGATGAAAATTACATCAAAACAACAAAACAATTGTACAGAAATGCAGAAAATATGCACAAAACAGATATCGGTATAGATAAAAATGGATTTTTAAGGTTCAACAACAAGTTATATGTACCTAAATCTACTAAATTAAAGATGATGATTCTTGACAAACTCAACAAAAATCCATATTTTGGTCATTGAGGATAAAGATAACAACCTTAACAAAGCATTTTTATTGGCCTAACATGAAAAATGAAACAATTGAATACGTGTCTAAATGTTTATATTGTCAATAGGTAAAGGTCGAACATCAATATCGGGAAGGTATTTCACAACCTCTTCCTATACTCGAATGGAAATGGGAAATTATTTTGGTGGACATCACCACAGGTTTTCCTAAGACTCAAAGAAAAAATGACTCGATTATGGTAGTAATTGATAAGATAAGTAAATTTGCACATTTTGTACCTATGAAAGATACATACAAAGAAATTAACATTGCTGAATTTTTATTGAAATAAATTTTTAGATTGCATGGAATTCCTAAGATGGTGATTTCAGATAGAGATGTCAAGTTTACATCCAATTTTTGGAAAGAATTGTTTCCATGTTTGGGTACTAATTTAAATTTCAACACAATTTACCATCCATAAACATATGGGAACGTAGAATGAATGAAAAAAATTATCGAAGACATGTTACAAATGTATGTAAGAACAAAACAAACTAAGTGGGAAGAATATCTACACTTAGTTGAGTTCGCATACAACAATAGGTATCAGACATCAACTAAGATGAGTCCCTTCGAAGTGTTATATGAAAGTAAATGAGAAACCTCGATCAATTGGGATAATCGAGTTGACATGATTATGGTTGGACCAGAAATGCTCTAAGAAATGGAGAAAATGGTAAAAAGGGTACAACAAAACTTGAAGGAGGCACAAGACCGAAAGAAAATCTATGCAGACCTAAAAAGAAGACATCAAGAATTCAAGATTGGGAATCATGTATATCTAAAAGGAATCATGTATATCTAAAAGTCAAAGCAAGAATAAGCTCCCTAAATCTAGGAAATTGTTCCAAGTTGGCACCAAGGTTTTGTGTTCCTTTCGATATCTTAACTCTAATTGGACAAGTGGCATATCAGTTGGCACTTCCTACAAATTTAAAAAGTTCATAATGTTTTTCATGTTTCATTATTGAAAATATATATTGATGATCCTACTCACATCATTGATTGGAACATGATGCAGGTGGAACCAGAAGGTGAGTTCCAAGCGAAACCTCTATGCATTCTGTATAGGAAAGAAACTGTACTTCAGAACATATACATCACCAAGGTAAAAGTGCAATGGAAGCACTTTATCCATGAGGAGGCCACTTGGGAATTGGAAGAAGATATGTTGAAATATTATCCAATTCCGTTTCAAGAGAAGATTGAACATTGAGGAAAGTGTTGTAATTAATGGGAAGAGGATGTGATATCCTAAAATTGTTAGAAATTAAATTCCAAGTTGAATTTAGAAACAAATTTCCATTTATGGAAATTCGAATTTAGAAATAAATTTCCATTTATGGAAAATTTGAATTTAGATTTTTGGAATATGTAATTATTATTTTTATGACTGTTGGGAAAAGGTTTGAATTTCCCAACTGTCCTCTTTTGATAGACACATGTATGATACTATCACATGTAAAAATTCCTCACTTATATAATGTCACAAGTGTCATAAGTGTTTCTCTTTTGTAGCAAGTGTCGTAAATGTCACATTTTTGTTTTGCATATCTCACATTGCGAATGACACCATGGAAGCACTTGATACATCCACTAAGATATGTTGGAAGGGGAAACCACATCATTTCAAAATATAAGCATCGACACACCTACCACACTTAAAGGGGGGGTGAATGAGTGTGGGGCTCTTTCTCCCAAAACTTCCTTCTTGCACAAAAACTCATCAATTAGCATTCAACATTTATTCATTACCCATTTTTTTCATTTATAATCAGTTAGATGTGAGCACATATCAGCAACATATATCAGAAATATATCATCAACAAGTCATCACCACAATGATCACAAAGAACACAAGATGTATGTACAATTTTCTTTTTATTGCGGACTACAATCCTTGAGGTTTATCCGCAACAACTGAATAGAGTACAACTCTACAGAAGCACCGGATCTATATGCAAGACTCATATTTCATTCTCAACACCAACTGAGATGAGGCAACAATCCTCAACAAATATCAATTTGTACCATAAACAAGAGCATCAACCATGCACCAACCTGTGCCAAACAACCTGTAATCAACCTGTACCATAAAAAAGTGCATCCAACCATGTACCAAGTATATACCAATCATGTGTCAACTACTCATCAAAAATGACTTATCAATATGTACCAACATCATCAACTATACACCTCATGTATGTGCCAACTCATCAACTGTTTGTCTCAACCATGACTAGTTTTGGATTAGTCAACAAACCTAACTTGAAATAATCATAACTTTGTACCTGTACTGAATAAATATCTGAAATTGATACACAATGTTCTTCAGTGTTTTTTATGCAATTCCTCCAAGTGGAACTATTGGAACCTCTCAGAAAAGGAGTTATATCAAAAATGGCATACCTTGCTGAATTTTGCCTTATTCTAGAAAGCGACCTTGTAGAGAGTGCCCCGCAAAAAATATTTGATGAATATATATGAAACTATTACAGAGAATGCTATAGAATATAATATAACCAACAGAATTGGTTTCACTGAATTTGGATCTGTTTTGAAGAAGTTATGACGTTTTTACCCGAAACACCTGATTTTGACTAGTTTCAAGACTAGCCACAAACCCTATTATCCACGGAGTGTAAATCCAAAAATACAACGACCCACAAGCTTAATTTTTAACCAAAGA